>VUYV01000378.1:606178-632162 GCA_008711295.1 Anarhynchus alexandrinus | reverse complement strand
CCCTCCATCCGCCCCGAGCCCCGGGATGCGGCAGTGCCGCCGCCGCGGGGGGACGTTGCCACGGCCCCGCGTGGGTTCGGAGCTGTCACCCCTCCGCTCACGCAGTGCCATCTTCGCCACAGCCTGGCGGCTTGGATGGTGGCTAGCGCACGCTGGAAGTTGGTTGCCCAGGGCTCGGGGAGGCTCGGAGGGCAATAGGTGCGAAGCTCATCCCCCGTTCCCTGGGGAATTCGGGAGAACCTCCCCGGGTGTCACCCCCAGAGCCATCTCCCCGCGCGGTACCCGCATCTCCCCGGCGCGTGCCGAGGAGGCGGCCCGGTTTGCTCGTTATTTCTGCGAGGTCGGACCAGGGATGGGTGACGTCCGTGAAAGCGCCGGTGGAAGTTCCTTGGTTTTTAGGGAATAAAACCGATCCGTGGCTTGGATATTTTTGGTGTGCCTTATCGCTCCCGCGAAATCCCTTCATTTTGCTTTTGTGCATCTGTGATTTATCAGCTAAAAAGCTCCGGCCACGTGCTGTTCTTGGGTTTAACCTCAGGTGTTCCCGGTAATTATAATCCTTAGGAGCAGATGAAACAGAAAGCGTTTTCCTCATCGTTACATGACGAGAGAAGTGACTTAATCTGGTGGGTTTTGCCGTTACGCGTCTGCTCGCTCAGCTACTCGACAGAGGATGTATGCTTGCCATGGCAACCTCCGCCTCGCATACTGCAGCCACTTTTTGGGAAGTAGCAGGACTTGTTAAAGACATAGGGAGAGCGGCTTTCAGAATCTGCCCGATTATAAATCAATGGTGCGTCTTGGAAAACGTGACCTCTTTTTCCGACAGTACGAACGTTGCCCCGGCGCGTAGGTGCGGGGATGGAGAGGGACTCAGCCTCCGGGGGAGGTCGTGCGGTTTTCTTTTCACGCGACTGCAGTGCAAGAAGGTTGCTTCGTTTTTCAAACGGTCTTAATTACTGCCATTTATTTCAAAACCCTCTCAATTTAAGGATCTTATAGTCAAGTATCTTGATGTGTCATGGTAGCTTGATGTCCACGTGAATTTGAACCTTTGCCGGTATTTGATGTGTAAAACTTTGATAAAAGAGTATTTTATTTTATTTTTTTTAATTATCTCACGCAGGAGGAGCTTTTCTTTGTGTTTCTGTCTCACAGATAATATAAAATACTTAAAAAAAAAATATGATTTTACATTAAACCAATTTTTGCAGTGGCTGAAGTGACGGCGATCATCCCTAATTTCCCGCTGGCTGCTTAGCGAGCAGGGAGCGGCGGGTCGGGAGGAAAACCGCCGCCGGCTGCGGGGAGCCCGGACCGGAGGCGGCCGCTCGGCCGCGGCGTGACCGCCGCTGCCGCACTTGTGGGAGTCGGTGGAAAGGAGGAGCGGTGCGTGGTCACGAGCAAACCCTTCGCTCCTTGCTCCCGCAGGAATTGCTAAACGCCTCTTATCCTTCATTAAAAATTTGTCGAAGCGGTAGTTGCTTACAAAACGGGGTTTTTAAAAGGAAGGCTGTCCCTTGTCTCTGGAATATTTCAAGACGGCGGCGCGTGCGTGCTGCTCAAGCCACAAAACTTCAGATTAACGAGGAATTAATAGCCCTGAGGTGTTTGCATCCGTACAAAGCACCCGCTGGTCTTACCGCAGAGGTGCCGCCGATGCGAAATACAGCAGAGCATCGAACTCCATCGTAGCCCCAGAAAAGGGGGGGATTAACCCACGTCTGACGGCGGCCAGCGGATGCTCCCGAGGGCGAGCGGGCTGCAGCTGCGCGCCGTCCCCTCCGTGCCACCGGGTCCTCCGGCAAACGCCGGGAGCTGCTGCCCTGGAGGGGCCCTTTGGCGCTTGGGATGGTGGATGGGAGTGGGGGACCCGCGGGAGGCAAAGGTTTCCTGGTGCTCCAGAAATGGGGAATTTTAGCCTACTGGGCGTTCAGCTGCCCCGGCCCCCTGCCCCGAGCTGCTGGAGGGGGACGTGCCAGCGGTGGCACCGTCCCCGCAGCTGCGCGGAAGCCCCCGCCGCGGCGCTGGGTGGCCCCGCTGGGGCAGGGCTGGGACGGGTGACCTGAGAGTCGCACCTTCTGCCCCGGGGGTGTCGGAGGGAATGCTCCCCTTTAGATTAAGGGGGTGTGGATCCATCAGAGCGGTCCCAGGCACTTTGGGAACCCGCTGGATGGGTGTCTGAACGCCCACAACGATTACCCCGTGAAGTGCGGTGTCATGAAGTGTCCCAGAAGTGGTCAGTGCCACTTCACAATATAAATTAATGAGCTCGGGAGATCTCAGCTGAGCACCGACCCAAGCACCAAAACGTCGTATTAAGCCCTATTTAAAGATTTCTAAGAGCCGCCATGTGTCTTTGGTTTTCATCTCAGCTCTCTCTAATTTTAGCGTGGCTTCTGTAGGCTTTAATTTGCCGGCACGGCAGATTGCATCAAATCCTAGGACAAGTCTTTCAGAACTGATAGATTTTTGTCGGATCTTTCTTTTTTTTTTTTTCCGTGGGAATGCAGCGATTTGTCGATGGCGGAGAGAAGTCCCACGTGTGTTACTGTGCGTCTTCACCGGGCGGGTGCGCGACTTGGCGCGCGACCTGCTTAGAAGTTACGGGAGAGCGGAAGGTGGAGGGATGGCACGGTCGGGAGGAGGAACGTGTGGAAGGAGCCGTGAATTCGCCCGGGTGCGACTTCGTGTAAGAGGTCTGACACCCTCAGGCAGAGGCCACCACTGGCAGTTTTGTAGCGAAGTGCGAAATTAGGGAAGTAAAGGAGCATAAAATCCGTACGGCTCGAGAGGTGCTCCGGTGAGGTGGAGCGAGTAAGATGTTAATGGATGGAGTTACGGTGAATAAAGAAGGAAAGGAAGCCATAAGCTCAGGAAGGCTGCTCTGATTAGGAGGAGGAGAACATTCTTCATCCTTTAGCTCACTTGTACCCAGAGTGAAGGAATATATAGCTACAGGAGTTTAAGCTTATTGGACGAAAATGCTTTTTTTTTATTTTTTTTTCTCCTCCCCCAAATATTTTGTGGGGGAAAAGAAGTGCAAATGAGAGCTGGTACGAAGAAAATCCGCCATGAGAAAGTTTAACCTTTTGTAAGCGTAGTGGGCAGAAGAAGTCTGAATCTGTCTGGATCGGGTGAAGGACAGCAATACCGTTTATTGAGGTCCAATAAGCAAGGTGCGTGAAACCGTCGGTGGGTTGGAACTCCATGATCTTCAAGGTCCTTTCCAACCTCAACCATTCTATGATTCTATGATTGCTGTGGGTCTGGCCTTGCTCTGCGACTTCCCATGGAGGGGAAACAAACGTTTTGTTTTTTTTTTTTTAATGTCATGTAAATTGTCAGTCATTACTGCTTTTTCAATGATGTGCTTAAGATGTAAAGCCATACCTGTGCTTAGTTTCTCTCTGAAGTTTGAAGGCTTGGAAGAGATGACACGGACTATAAATAGAGCAATCAATAGAGCAATCTGCCAGGTATGAAACGCGCACTCAGAGAGCATTTTGATAAAGAGAAATCCGTGTGAGCTCAGGAGTTCACGTTGTGTGACGCGGAGCGTGGCCGATGGTGGGAGGCTGCGGGCACTGACCTCTGGTTGTGGAGCTGATGCTCCGTTCCCCGGAGAGCGCTGCTCCAAAGCGTGGAATCAAGTGGAATTTAAAGCTTTGGTTGACTTGGATTGTTTTTCAGCTGCTGATTTCAAAATACTGCTTTGTTGTTGTCGTCTTTTTTTTTGGTACTTTTTACGTTTTTACTGCAATGGGCTTAGGGAAGATTGTGGAAGAAAGATGATGGCGTGCCAGGAGAAGGATGGCACGTCAGAAACTGCTCTGAGGAACCCACTGTCGTAATGGATTTATACCGTACCCGTGTTACGTCAGGAGTTAGGCAAGAGGTCATCGTCTTTCCTTTCTGCAACATCCCATTCTTCCTTCTGTAGAAGGTGTTGGGTCTTGGTCGTGGTCGGAGGTGACCAAGCCCTGGTGGGAGCGGAGCCGTGAGGCTGAGAGGAGATGAGAGGAGCGGTCAGCGGGGAAGCCCGGGTGCCTTTGGTGGCCAAGGAGCTGAGCGGTGGCTCCAGGTCCTGGTGGCAGAGCAAGGGGTGGCAGCAAGGCCAGGAGCTCCATCTCCAGCTCTTCCCCACCCATCCCTCCCACTGTCTGCTTCTCTCTTGGCGTCACTTTATTCTCAAATGTATTTTAAAGAGCCCCGACATTCAAACGCCGTATGTTCTGTTTTCAACACCACATTCCCATCTTCTCTTCGTTGGCGTTCTCAGTGTGTGACCATTGAAGAGGCTTTCGGGTAGAGGCTCTTCATCCCCGGTAGAGGCTCTGTGGGATGTTTCTGGTCCTCGTTACTCCTGCCCAAAGGGCGGTTTGGGAGGCGTGGGGATGGTAACGGAGCGTTGCCCGGAGGGATGCTGGGGGAGCTGGCGGTGAGATGGATGAGGCTGGGGAGGGGGACGCGTCACCCCAGCAGGAAGGGGCCTCTGGGTCCCTGGTGGGCACCTTCACTCCCTAATTAGCCTAAAATCCGCTAAAGGTGGTGTTTGAGTGCTGTCGAAATCTGTTTGTACCTTGTGTTTAATTTTGCCTCGGGTATTTGGTACAGCGATTGAACCGTGTGGCGCACGCGTTCGGCGTTTCCACCTCGAGGCATGCTGAAGCTTTAGCTGCTGGTACAATAAAAATTCTTCACATTTGAAAGCCTGAGGACTAAATTGGTAGCTTTCAGCAGTTCTCTAATTACGTGAGACATTTTTTTGTACTTAACAAATGGTTCTTATTCTTGCCAGCACTTCAGCCCGGTGTTCTAGGACTGTGGGTGTCAGGGAACAGAACATATTTCTGTGTCTGTGAATATGATCCCACACGTTGTCTTAAGTGGGAAAATGTTCACAGCCCTTATATGGCGAGGGATTTATTTTATTTTTTTTTCCCCCCCCTAAATCCATCAGTGCTTTCTCCTGCGGTAATAACGCAGTTTTATCTTCCCCGTGCTTCGTAGGCTGCGTATTGATTACGAACCAGAGATACGAAATGGTCTTCCTATTTTCCTGGCAAAAGTATCGCGCAGTGTAACCTGCTCTGTCTTGTAAACCATTCAGAAATTGTTTCTAGAAATGGTTGATGGTTTTCAACAGCTCATCCATCTATAGATGCCAAATTAATAGATAGGTATCCGAGAGCAGCGAGGGTGCTGTTTCTGTCTCCTCTTCGTCTTTGTGGTGAGTTTAGGTGCTGCTCCTCGTACTCAGCCATTTCGGTGGCGGCGTTCCTGGCCGCGCAGGCAGCCGAGCACCGTAGAAGAAGTTAACGTTTCTGCACGTCACGGCACAGTGATGTGTTGCACAGCGATGTGCCACGCTCGCCGGTCGTGTGCCAGAAGGGTATCCTGCCGTGCTACGTGGTGAGATTCGTGAAATTCATGAGCTGCCAAAGCACCTCGTGATGTTCTGAATGGACGTCGGTGAGAGGCCGGTTACAAATTCATGAACATGTGAAATAAAGGGGGAAGAGTCCTTTAGGGTGATGGAAGAGCAGAATTGCCCTCAAATGGGTTTTGTTGAGGGATACTCGGTTTTGCATTAGATATTCCTGCTCCTTTTGGTTTGTAGCAGGAAGGCTTTGTAATCATGGAATCATATCATAGAATGGTTTGGGTTGGAAAGGACCTTGAAGATCATCTAGTCCACCCCCCTGCCATCGGCAGGGACACCTCCCACCAGCCCAGGTTGCTCCAAGGCCCCGTCCAGCCTGGCCTTGAACACCTCCAGGGATGGGGCCTCAACAACCTCTCTGGGCAACCTGTTCCAAAATGCTCATGGTTGCTTGCAGGAGGAGGAGGTGTGGGACTTGGTCCATGCTGGTTGCTGGGAGAGCAGGAGGTTAAGGCTGGAGGGGAGGATGGAGCTGGAGGGAGCCCTGCCATGGCACGGTGCCACCTGCGCTTGGAGGTTCCTTGCCACATGGATTTTGCGGTGCAAAACCTGTGTGGTCGCCCAATCCAGAGGGCAGTCACCCGATGTAAAGGGCCCCCAGCTAGTGTGCACAGGAGAGAGGGATGAGTAATGGCATGAGCATGGATGCTGTTATCTCTGGGCGAGCAATGTCATCTCGTGAACGTTCCTGACCGCCCTTGTTTTGAGAGGCTATGTGTGTTGGCCCATGCATGGGTGCATGGCAAGAAAGGAAGGACATGGTCTACTGTGGAGACATGGAGGAGTGGGGATCTGTGGGGATCCAAGGGGAGAGGAGAGGGTCAGGCAGGTGCTGGGAAGCAGCTGGAGGTACAGCCTGAAAAGGGGGTCCAGGGTCTTCTTGGACTTCCTGGGCTGATGGTCACATCCTGCCTTTCTTTGGTGGCCCTTGGGTACCTTCTTCCTTTATTCATCCATGCTTTGTCCTGTGACAAATTAGAAAGTATTCCTTTGAAGCTTTTCTTGGAGAACGTCCTGTGCCTCTGCGTCCTTGTAGGATAGCACCGGGTGCCTGCGGTGACTTGTGTCAGAGGAGGAGGGTCTACCAGATCCCATCTCTGGCTCCGTGAGAAGGACGTGTTCATGTCTGATGCACAGCACGGGGTTGTACCTGGTACCAGTGGCCGAGGGAGCCAGGCTGTGCCACCTGCGTGGAAGCACGTTGTCCTCTCTGGGCTCTGAGCACAGCAGAGATGCTGCTGTTGATTCACAGATACTTTCGTTGGCCCCCCAACATAAGAAGGACATGGACCTGCTGGAGCGTGTCCAGAGGAGAGCCACGAGGATGATCCGAGGGCTGGAGCACCTCTCCTCTGAGGAGAGGCTGAAAGAGTTGGGGCTGTTCAGCCTGGAGAAGAGAAGGCTCCGGGGAGATCTCATTGTGGCCTTCCAGTGCCTAAAGGGGCTCCAGGAGAGCTGGGGAAGGACTTTTGACTGGGGCATGGAGTGATAGGACGAGGGGGAATGGCTTCAAACTGGAAGAGGGCAGGTTTAGATTGAACATGAGGAAGAAGTTTTTCCCTGTGAGGGTGGTGAGGCACTGTCCCAGGTTGCCCAGAGAGGTTGTTGAGGCCCCATCCCTAGAGGTGTTCAAGGCCAGGCTGGACGTGGCCTTGGGCAACCTGGTCTGGTGGGAGGTGTCCCTGCCTATGGCAGGGGGTTGGAACTCGATGATCTTTAAGGTCCTTTCCAACCTCAACCATTCTATGATGCTATGAATTAAGAAAATGTTATAAATCCCACATATAAGCAGGAAGATGAATCGTTATAGTAGGGAAATTTAGTTATGTTCGATATTAATAACATTGCAAGGCTTAATAATTATCTTGAAAGTTCTACAACTGAGAAAAACTTACTTCTTTACCCGGGTGACTTTTAAGGCAGGGTTAAACTATCAAAACAAATTGGATCAGAAATGCTGTGAAAGTCTGTGGGATTTTTTTAGCATCTTCTTGGTGTGACAGTTAAGTAGAACCGTCTCTTGCTTTCTGAAAGGAAGAAGCAATGGGAGTTTTGAGACAAAAATCTATTTTTGGAACATTTTTTTTTTTTACCAAATACTTAACAGAATAACAGGTTTTGTGAGAAATCCTAGGACATAGATATATTGTATTTGTAGCCACATATTGATGTGGTCTAGATAACAACCTGGTTTGTGGTGTATAAATGTCACCTAGAACAGAAGATTTGGCTCAGAACTATCTCCGGGACAAAGACAGCCCTCACGGATGGTCCCAGACTCGGACCCCACTAAAGGCTTCTGCCTGATGTGCCATTTTGGGGAACACAATGGTCTTCACGAAACTTGAGACAAAACCTCACTTAATACACATGTACTCGTAAGAATTTTTCTCAGTGCCAGAAAATATAGTTTTTCTTTATTTTGCTGTTCCGTGGTTGCAGATGCCGTGGTATTTTTCTAAGTGCAGAGGGGTTTTTCCCTAGTAAAGCCACATTTCGGGGTTCCTGCAGAAGTTATCTGCGGGAGAGGCCACGCTAAAAAATGAACGCTGATGCGCTTGCCTCTGCTAGCACATCGGCTTTCAAATCTGTGCACGGAAACCTCTTTAAAGTACGTATTTCTGTGCGTTTTCCAAGGCTAACCGGTGTCCGTGTCTTCCTTCTGCCAGGGAAAGGCACTCTTTTTAATGGGATGTCATTAACGCTCTGCTGCTGAATGATTATTTCCATTTATAATGGCAACAATATGTTAACTTCGACAAGTTAAAAATGAAGATCCTGGCACTGCCAGTCAGAGTGCAAGGGCAGCTGGCATTCCTTAATCATCGTTGCTATTTTTGTGTGGCCGGATTTAGCATAAATAGGTGTGATGCAAAGTGTCACACCAGATTTAGTCCTTGTCCGAGGCGTCTTCGTTTCGGAACGGAGCTCTCTGTGTAAAATTCATCAAGAAAGTCAGTCTTTATCCATGGGGAAGGGTGGGCGAAAAAGCCAAAGAAACAAAACCTAGTTGTATAATCTGCACCTCCCCCGACCCGTTTTTCTTCAATTTAACTGTCTTCATGTGAAATACAAGAAGATAGTTGCCAATATGGAGAAGCGGTGACCCTGCTTGTGAGGTGTTCGTCTTGTGCAGTAACTTAAAGGCACATTCAAAGTGCATGGAGCTAACTGGGGTGACACTGGTGGTCGTTGGGTTCGGCGCCGGTCCATAGCTGTCTTTAGAAACGTTGAGGTCTCCATCCCTTATTCAGAACATGGTACTTTAACATACTCCCGAGGTTTCTTTATGCCCTTATACAGTGGTGTTTTGGTTTGTTGTTGGCCTTTTTCCACCTTTCAATATTGCATGTTGTGCCTCAAGAGAAAGACTCTTCTGTGGTCATCTTCGTTCTCAGCTCCGATGGCCCTCAGCGCCTCTACCTGCTCCGGCACTGCCTTACCCCAGGGAGTGAAATTAGGAGGAGAGTGAGGAGGCAGGAGACTGGGGTTCCTCGGGACTTGCACCTCCTCTGTGCGGCTCCTGCAGTTGGGACATCAGCCGTAAATTCGGTTAAAGCAGAAAAAAACACTCATCAGTGTTGGCTGTCAGGTTAGCCCGAGATTAGATAAATCTTAATTACTTCTGCTGGATTTGATTCTGACTAGTCACACTAAACTTGTTATAATAAGTTACGAGGTCACTTAAGGAGAAACTGAGAGGTAGGACTAACGTACTGCGCTATCAGAAATGATTCTCTGAGACCAGGTTTATTTGGAGCTCTGGTTTTTGCGCTGGAGATGATGAGGAGTTGCTCCCGATCCATCTTCTCCGTGCCGCTTGGGATTTGGCAGATATCTGTCACGTTTCCCCCAACTCATCTCTTTTATGAGCTGACCTACTTAGCGACTCTTCACAGAGAAGTCTATACCTTTGCCCATCCTTTTCATCCTATTTTGAGCATCTTCCTTATCTAGTATGTCCTTCCCTTTTATTTCAATGAGGGGACCAATTTTTATTTTTTTTTTTATAGCTTTAGAATAGCTCTAGGGAACCTTACAGTAAAAGAAATCGTGTCCTTTCTGAAATACTTTGCGTTTTTCTAGTCCATTAGTCTGAATGCGCTAACTTTGGCAACGTGGGGTGAACAGCAGGAAGAACCATAACCGGTATTAACAGAAATATAGGATTAACAGAATACAGTGAGTTTGTACTTCTTAATAAATGCCTACCAAAAATACAATACCCTTTTAGCGGAATGTTCATAGTTGACAAGAAAGAAAAAAGAGCGATTGCTGTCTTTCTAATGAACTGATAAGTCTGAACATGAAATCATCTACAGAACCTACCTCAGCTTCTATCCATCCTCTTTCTCCATCGACTTTACGGTAGAGAATGTGGCTGATTCTTTCTTTGAGTTTAAGAAAAAGCACTTTAGCATTGAGTACAAAACCTATTGTCGGTCCTTGTCTCCAACACACAATTTGTGTGTGTGCATGTGTATATATAAAATATATATAAAAATACAGATTTATATTAATACCTGCATAAAAATTTGAATTCGCGGTGATCATAGATTGCTCCATTCTCACGACAGAGACCGGGAAACTTTCAGCGAGTAAAATGCAAAGCGTTAAGGAGTTTTATGACTTTGCAAAACCTTCAGCGCGTGGTGGTGCCAGGGCTTCACTTCTGCCTCCTGTGGCTCCTCGGTGGGCTCTGAAGGATGTGTGTAGTGGAATAATTCGTGCTGGAACAGTTGAAACTGGAAATGGGGTGAGGAGAGGGTGTTTCGGGTGGTGTGCGTGTGTTTAGGAAGTGTCAGGATACTCACACGTGTTTGGCAGGAGGCAAAGGAGAGAAGGCAGGGACTCCGTGAAGCAGCATGAAGGCAAACGGCACAATAAAGAAATCTTGGAGCCAAATTGTTTTTCCTCAAAGTCGGAAGAGAACTAGCGTTCCGTGCTGTCTCGCTGCAGAAGAGCAGGGCAGAGCGCTCGCGCGTGGGCCGCCCCCACGTGAGACCCCCCCAGCTTTGCTGTAAGATCTTTTAGTAATTCTTTTCTACTGTTGTCATGATTTCATTTCAACCAACTCTGGCCCAAGAAAACACAGAGAAAAATTGAAAGACTTTTTTTTTTTTTTTGCGGTGAGACCCGGGTGCAGATGGTGTATGCCACACCGCAGGGTCGTGGAGCGCCTCGCACACGTGAAGCAACAAGCTCAAGAACAGAAGGGCCCAGCTATTGACCAAGCAATAGCAGAAGGGCCCAGCTATTGACCAAGCAGTAGCAGAAGGGACCAGCTACAAACTCCTCTCCCGTCCCGGTTCCAAGACTGTGGTGCAAAAAGGCTTTTTGAGATGAACCGCACGCAAAGAGAGGCGACCTGCCCGCGGGTTTTGGGAGGTAAAGCAGATTTCTGGGTGCTGCATTTCACTGCTGGAACCAGAGAGGAACACTGCTTGGAAGGTGTACGGTGGAAAAAGTTATTAATATTAAGGCACTTTCTCTCGTTTTCAGCTGTGAACTGTAATTTACTATGATTATTTGTTTCCTAATAAATTGTGCGTAGCTCATCTCAACATCAACACACATTAAGCTTTCTGCTGTGATGTCTGCTACGCAGGCTAATTTAATTCATCTTTGGAAAGGAGTTTGTGACCAGATGCAGGAGATTTGACTTGAAGATATCGTGCAGCTTGTTCTTTCTATCTGCTTGTACCCAGAAGGTCAAATTCTGCTCGTTTGTATAGACTCATAGAATCATAGAATGGTTTAGGTTGGAAAGGACCTTGAAGATCATCGAGTTCCAACCCCCCTGCCATAGGCAGGGACACCTCCCACCAGACCAGGCTGCCCAAGGCCACCTCCAGCCTGGCCTTGAACACCTCCAGGGATGGGGCCTCAACAACCTCTCTGGGCAACCTGTGCCAGTGCCTCACCACCCTCACAGTGAAAAACTTCTTCCTAATGTTCAATCTAAACCTGCCCTCTTCCAGTTTGAAGCCATTCCCCCTTGTCCTGTCACTCCATGCCCCAGTAAAAAGTCCTTCCCCAGCTCTCCTGTAGGCCCCCTTTAGGTACTGAAAGGCCGCAATAAGATCTCCCCGGAGCCTTCTCTTCTCCAGGCTGAACAGCCCCAACTCTTTCAGCCTCTCCTCAGAGGAGAGGTGCTCCAGCCCTCGGATCATCCTCGTGGCCCTCCTCTGGACACGCTCCAGCAGGTCCATGTCCTTCTTCTGTTGAGGACTCCAGAGCTGGAGGCAGTACTCCAGGTGGGGTCTCACGAGAGTAATAATCCTCATAATTTAATTGAAGCCAAGAGAGCTCTGTGGGTATAAGTGGAAGCACACTCATTAGACGCTGTGCAGGATGGGAGGGTACTGGGTTTCAAGTAAAGGTGGTTACGCATGAGTGAATTGGTGGCCAGGCTATCGAGAGAGCCATCCGCCAGTGTTTGTCTTACTAAAGCTTCCAAACATTTCGGCTGGAGCGGCTACTGTTTAGCTAATGGAATTAAAATAGGGATTTTAAATTTAAATAGAATTAAAAATACGGAGCGGCGACTACTGACACCGTTTAACTGGGTATAACATGAATGCTTATTATTAATTAGTGAGTGAAAAAAGCTTATTAGCGAGCTACATCAGGACATTGTTCTGGAGATGAGTGTTTTGTTATTAAAATTACGTTGAAAGCAAAGATAGTCCGAAGCTAAACATAACTTAAGGTTCTTCTCCCGCGTTTCCTCTCTCTAGCTGTCTGCTCTTTTTGTTTATCTTTCCAAACGGCGATGGGACAAATTCTGCTTGTCACTGTAGGTCGGCGCTGAGTCTGTGCGTGCAGACGGGAGGTTTGTCCTGTGCCAGGCTGGGCACCGGCCGTGCGGGTGCTCAGCTCCCCGCGGGGGACGGCCGTGGCTGCCGCCGTGCCCAGCGTGCCGTGCCAAACCCTCCGTCCTCCATCGCTTCTGCTCGCCAGAGCCCTGCTAGCCAAACCAGGGCTTTTCCACGTTTTCTTCTCTCCTTTTAGAAGCTGTTCTTGCGTGGTTTGTGGGCGTATGCCATCTTGCCCGTTTAGAATCAGAGAAGCAGGGAATCACTTACGTTGGAAAAGAGCTTTAAGGTCATTGTGTCCAACCATCAACCCCACACTGCCAAGCCCACCACTAACCCATGTCCCTCAGCACCACGTCTGCCCCTCTGTTAAACACCTCCAGGGATGGCGACTCCACCACGTCCCTGGGCAGCCTGTGCCAGGGCTTGACAACCCTTTCCATGAAGAAATTTCTCCTAATATCCACCCTAAACCTCCCCTGGCACAAGTTGAGGCCGTTTCCTCTTGTCCCATCGCCTGTTCCTTGGGAGCAGAGCCTGACCTCCCCTCGCTACCCCCTCCTTTCAGGGAGCTGTAGAGAGTGAGAAGGTCTCCCCTCAGCCTCCTCTTCTCCAGGCTGAACACCCCCAGGTTCCTCAGCCGCTCCTCACCAGACGTGTGCTCCAGACCCCTCACCAGCTCTGTTGCCCTTCTCTGGACACGCTGCAGCACCTCAGTGTCTGTCTTGTCGTGAGGGGCCCAAAACTGAACACAGCACTCGAGGTGGGGCCTCACCAGTGCCGAGGACAGGGGGACGGTCACTGCCCCAGTCCTGCTGGCCACACTGTTCCTGATACAGGCCAGGGTGCTGGTGGCCTTCTTGGCCACCTGGGCACACTGCGGGCTCATATTCGTTATTTTACTCTTTATTTTACATATACAGTGTTCCATTTTGACTTTACGTTGTGAGTGTGCAGGGAAGAGAGAGCTGATGGGACACACGGGGCCGCATCAGTTTAAAACCTGCCCTGAGAATGGCCGGTTGGGGTGGTGGGCATCGCTGTGGGACCCACTGGGAGTGGACCGGGAGCCCCACGAGGGTCCAGCAGACCCCGGGCAAGTACATCGGTGTGAGTTGTGGGAGTCAGCGCTCAGACCGTGGCCAAAGCCACCCCTGGTTGTGCCTACATCGCGCCTGCTCTGGCCCGGCGGCGTTCAAGGAGTCGTTTTGGTTGGGTTTAACACCCACCCTACAAAAATATCCTCTGTCAGTATCTGTGTCGCGTTCTTCTCGGGGAAGAAAATAGAGCTGAAGGGTGCCGTGCTGCATCTCCTACACACAGGAACGGCAGCCAAGCGGGGACAGAATGAGACAGTAACCTCGGTGCTTACACGGTAAAATAATTTATAAACACCAACCCAAGGAAAGCATGCCAAGAGAGAAATCCAGGTCTTTTGCGATAGCAATGGTTGTTTTGTAATTGACTTCCTGCTGCAAAATCTTTAATTTTATGATGTTTTAGTGTCCTGTATATTTGTGGCGTTATTTGTCAACAAGACGAGCAGAAGTCGTATTTATTTGTAATGGTTGTAAGAACCCTGTAACGAGGTATATTTAATGAAGTGTCATGGATAGAAAGCCAACTTCAGCTGCCGTTTATACTGCACAACGTTAATGAAATTATATAGGCAGCTCAGTTAAGTTGCTGAAATGTCTTCTGCAGGCTCTGTATTGGAAGGGCATATTATTGAATATATTTATTTTTATATTTTGTCCTGAGTGTTGCTGGATTCATTGCATCTAGGAACCGCTCGGTCCCTCCTTTCCCTAGTGTAAATCCAATTATTTCTTTGGAGTTACCCCGTAATTGCAGCTGTGTAACTCACGCCGAAGGGGGTGTGTGGGAGCCCATAGTGAGCGCGCAGGAGTGTGTGGGCAGCTCATGAGTTGCACAGAACGCGGAATGGAATTCTCTGCTTTCACTTAGAATCATGGAATGGTTGGGGTTGGAAGGGGAAGATCATCCAGTTCCACCCCCCTGCCCTGAGCAGGGACACCTCCCACCAGCCCAGGTTGCTCCAAGCCCCGTCCAACCTGGCCTTGAACACCTCCAGGGATGGGGCAGCCACAGGTTCTCTGGGTGACTTGCGCCAGGGGCTCACCACCTGCACAGCCAACAATTTCTTCACAATATCTCATCTAAATCCACCTTCTTCCAGTTTGAAGCCATTCCCCCTCGTCCTATCACTCCATGCCCCAGTCAAAAGTCCTTCCCCAGCTCTCCTGGAGCCCCTTTAGGCACTGGAAGGCCGCAATAAGGTCTCCCTGGAGCCTTCTCTTCTCCAGGCTGAAGAGAATTCAGCTGTTGAGGACTCGGGTCTCAGGAGCCGCCCTCATGGTGAGAGCCCCAGGATCAGCCAGAGGTTCGGCTCTGAAAAGGACCTTCAGGTCCGGATGTTTTATAGCCCGTCCTTTATTAGCTTGAGCAAACTTGGTGTCTCACGTACGGTGACAAGACAGGAACACAAATCTCACTGAAGATCAGGCTATTATGCAGACACACGAGTGACCCAGCGATACGGGACAGCACCTTTAATACAGGCGGTGGTGTAAATGCAGCGTCCCAAACCCTTGTCAAGCTGGGAAGATCAAGAGACATTTAAGGCATGGAGATGTGTGTGAAGAATGCATAGGTGACTTTCTAATCGCCGATTCCTCTGTCAGGTTTTTGTCAGTTAGAATCATAGAATGGTTTAGGTTGGAAAAGACCTTGAAGATCATCGAGTTCCAACCCCCCTGCCGTAGGCAGGGACACCTCCCACCAGACCAGGTTGTCTCCACTATGTTAATATAAGAGAAATAATGTCTTCCATTTTGTTGTTTCTGAGCTTTTTGTTTGTGGTTTTTTTTTGTTTGCGAGTTCATATGATTTCTCGATTCTTGAAGGTTGTAAAAAAAAAAACCCTTCCAAATAACTTAATTCTTTTTCTAAAACCATTGAGGAGAAGATAGGAAATTCTGAGTCACTTCACGCTTTCAGAATCACGAAGACAGACTGGATCCTGATCCAAAGGTTCCCTGAGATCATTAAAACTTGCCTTAACTTGCATGAGATATGAATCAGGCTGCCAGAACTTATGTATTCAGCACAGCTTTATCGGAGGTTTTATTCTGCACAGAGCTAAATACAGTGGGTTTTTTTTAACAAAGGCGACAGTTGTACTTGAAATAGCGCAGAGTGTAATGAAAGTATAAAAATACTGTTCAGAGATCATTCCGAGATGCCTTTCGCTGGTGCAGAAACCATTCTGCACCGTGTCGTGCCCTGATAATATTTCTTTTTTTTTTTTTTTCCTGCAAAATTTAGTTGGGAAACACCACTTGGAACAGCTCGGTGTGACCAGATCGAGCGCCTGGTGCAGGAAAATCCAGTCTGGTTTGCAAGTTGCCTGTGGTGGAAGGGAAGGTTGTGTTTTCCTAACCGGAGATCAGCTGGATTATATTGATCTTCAGCAGAAATAACAGTAAAAGAGGGAGGGGGGGGAAATAAAAGTGCAGTCTTTCTGGAGAAGTAAGGAAACGTGGGGAAGGTGACCCAAGAGGCAGCCCAGCTCTGCTGCTGGGATGGAGCTCCCTGGTGAGCGTCCCTGTGGGTGCAGTTCTAAAAGCTTCATCATTGGATTATGGTTTGTTGGTGTTTTTTTTTTTTTTTTTGTGGGGTCTTTAAATAGCAACAGGAGTCATTTTACGCACCAAACACAGAGTTGTGTTATTTGCAAGCACTGACCAGAACTGGTCAAAACAGAGTCACGGGCCAATTAAATGGAGATAGTGAACTGTCCTCGAGCATCGTCCCGCAGCGCATCATTGCTCCTCGAGTGCCATGTGCTCCGTCCGTGGCCCTTCCCATCGCTCCCCGTTGGGTGCAGCTTCAGCGACAGGTCTCCTCCACTGCTGGCTGCCGTTTCGCGTGCGGGCTGGCAAGTTTTTGCTGGCGTAACTCCGTTTTCATAGAAGAAAAAAAAATACTGGCTGAGATCTTTAGGTACATCAAAATAAGGATGTGTTCAGCTATCGTCTTAAACTATAAAGGGTTTTGTGGCAAGGTTAGGTGTTTTTGCTAGAAGTGGGGTTAATATGGTTGATCCATAATGGGGCTGATCCATAATATCATAGAATCACAGAATGGTTTAGGTTGGAAGGGACCTTGAAGACCATGCAGTGCCACCCCCTGCCCTGGGCAGGGACACCTCCCACCAGCCCAGGTTGCTCCAAGCCCCGTCCAACCTGGCCTTGAACACCTCCAGGGATGGGGCAGCCACAGCTTCTCTGGGCAACCTGTTCTAGTGCCTTACCACCCTTAAAGTGAAAAATTTATATATATATGGATATATATCCATATATATCCATATATCCATTAATATGAGGTGGGCTGCAGGACACCTTTTTGTCCTGGGTTTTTTTATATGCTGTGAATGCCAGCTTGGCTTTTCCCATCGTCCTTGCAGAATATGGTTGGCAAAGGTGTGTTGTGGAGGTTGGGAGAAGAGCCAGACAGAGGCAGATACCCTGGGGTCGAGCTGATGGTGCCATAGGGCGGCGTTTGGCTTTACTGCAGTGTGTGTCTGTAGAAGTCGGCATCAGTAATAACTGACTGGTGCTGCTGTGTTGGGTAAAACTGCGAAAGAGTTCATCCAGCTCTGGAGTCCTCAACATNCCCTGCCATAGGCAGGGACACCTCCCACTAGACCAGGTTGCCCAAGGCCACGTCCAGCCTGGCCTTGAACACCTAATAATCAGTAATAACCGACTGGTGCTGCTGTGTTGGGTAAAACTGCGAAAGAGTTCATCCAGCTCTGGAGTCCCCAACATAAGAAGGACATGGACCTGCTGGAGCGTGTCCAGAGGAGAGCCACGAGGATGATCCGAGGGCTGGAGCACCTCTCCTCTGAGGAGAGGCTGAAAGAGTTGGGGCTGTTCAGCCTGGAGAAGAGAAGGCTCCGGGGAGATCTTCTTGCGGCCTTCCAGTCCCTAAAGGGGCTCCAGGAGAGCTGGGGAAGGACTTTTTACTGGGGCATGGAGTGATAGGACGAGGGGGAACGGCTTCAAACTGGAAGAGGGCAGGTTTAGATTGAACATGAGGAAGAAGTTTTTCCCTTTGAGGGTGGTGAGGCACTGGCACAGGTTGCCCCGAGAGGTTGTTGAGGCCCCATCCCTGGAGGTGTTCAAGGCCAGGCTGGACGTGGCCTTGGGCAACCTGGTCTAGTGGGAGGTGTCCCTGCCTATGGCAGGGGGGTTGGAACTCGCTGATCTTCAAGGTCCTTTCCAACCTAAACCATTCTATGATTCTATGATTCTATAATTGCTAGTTTTCTTAACTTGTAACCTGAAATACTCACTTTTGGTGTCCTCCATGATGTGTCTGAAAATGAGTTTGTTTTCTTTCAGTATTTTCAATATTTTTTTTAATTATATTTTTTTGTTGTGAGAGCGAAAACCATTTTAACTCTATCTCTTGCTAAAACATTAGTAGCAAAAGCATCTGAGATGTGTTAGCAATGACCTTGGCTTTAATAAGGTAGTTTAATAAAGTAGTTCCAGTGGTCTTGCTGTAGCTGTGCTCAGTCTGACAGCCGGTGTCATGGTTCCTGTCTCTGAAACTCCCAAGTCTGGGTAACAACTGTGGGTTTTGTCACTTTTGAAAGGAAAAATCTAAAATAAAATAAAATAAAATAAAAAAAGATTGAAAGCAATTCACATTTCCCAGCCAAACAAAACTATCGTTAGCACTGTATACGCTAATTAAATTCTTAGAGTGTGACCACAGTGAGTTATGGAATAAGGCTTCATGGTTTTGTAACCCCCTGGAACAACAAGATTGCCTTACCTGCCTACGGAGCAAAAGAGGTCCTTGCTACACCTCCCGTTGTGAAGAAATGTCTTCACAGAGGTGTAAAAGTTCAAAAATCTTACTTTTAGGCAGGTAGATGCTCACGTAAGTCAGTAATAATCTCATAATCTTACTGTGTGGCACCTTTAGAAGCTGAAAATTAACAGCGCCCATTTACACAGAAATACTTGGCCGAGACACTGTCCGTCGGAGTCGGGAGTGGGCGGTGATCTCTGTCCTCGGTGTGGGTCGTCGTCTGACCGTGCTGGGGAAACGGGCGCCCACTCGCCTGCGCGCCGTGCCCCGCCGCGTCCTGCCGGCGGCGCTCCTCCCTTTGAGTGACAGATGCTGGTCCTCGGTGTGAGACGGCACGTGTTTATGGCTTGGTGGCCACGAGCCCGTCTGCATAAGGTGACCTGTCTCTTTCTTTCCATTTCCCTTTCAATACTAATGAGGAGCCAGATTGCTCACTGACTGCGTGAGCCAGGCTCCTCTTCAGGCGTCGCACCGGCTTGGGCCCACGCCGGCATCACGCTGCTCTTGTTTGCAGCTTCATTTCACCTGGGACAGTGCTGGAGCAGTCCCGGCACATTCCTGGAGCAGTCAAGACTTACGGATGAGATAATCATAGAATCATAGAATGGTTTAGGTTGGAAAGGACCTTGAAAATCATCGAGTTCCAACCCCCCTGCCATAGGCAGGGACACCTCCCGCTAGACCAGGTTGCCCAAGGCTCCCGCTAGACCAGGTTGCCCAAATATGTCCAAATAATGAGGAACTTATGAGAAGGATGAAATCAAGGTGGCGTCTTCAGGCCAGGAAAGCAGGCGTTGTGATGCAATCGTTCATCTTCACCCTTTGCCAGTCTTTGATAGATTGTTGTAGTGGTTTCAGAAGGCTTTCCTGACTGGGAAGAGCTGGCAGAGCGTGAAGCCCAGCAATGCCATGGCCCGCTGAAGACCAGCACTGTTTGCAAGCTGCCAGTGCTATGGATTCAGTACAAATATTTCCATTTTTACACTAGTGGATTATTGCATTTATTTTTTTTTCCTTCCTGCTTCTGCTGTTCAATGGATGCAGCGTTCTGTAAAGGAAATGGTGGGACAGAGGGTGGCAGAGAACAAATATTGGTGGTTTTCTTCTGTGTTGTGTGTTCCCTGTCCCCTGTGAAGCTGTGTATCTAACAATCAAATTGCTTCCTTGGAACTTAAAGTAGTAAATTCTGTTTTCCTCACAGTTTATAACCCTCTCGCAGAGTTTATCAACTGTGTGACGGCAGCGTGTGACCGCGTATTTTATACAATGGGATCGCTGTCCCGCATTGGCTCAAGTTTGTTTGTGTTAGGGTGATTTTACATTTTTATTAATCAATCACAGAATGGTTTAGGTTGGAAGGGACCTTGAAGATCATCCAGTCTCACCCCCTGCCCTGGGCAGGGACACCTCCCACCAGCCCAGGTTGCTCCAAGCCCCGTCCAACCTGGCCTTGAACACCTCCAGGGATGGGGCAGCCACAGCTTCTCGGGGCAACCTGCGCCAGGGGCTCACCACCCTCACAGCCAACAATTTCTTCCTCATATCTCATCCAAATCTCCCCTTTTCAATCTAAATCTCCCCTCTTCAATACTTCATTGCCTATGTGTATATATTATTTATTTATAGATGGTCTTCTCCATATACTTTGCCTTAGAGGTATTAACCCTTGAAAAGCTTAAAGAGGAATTTTCATTTGAAACATATTTGTCTTTTTCCATTTGGCCAAGTGCAGATTTTAACATGAACATAGAATCATAGAATGGTTTAGGTTGGAAAGGACCTTGAAGATCATAGAGTCCAACCCCCCACATCGAGTTCCAACACCTCCCACTGGACACATCATCAGTGATGTCATCGCTACTGCCTGTAAAGTTCTTCGAAGAGCCCTCTTACATGTTTGCCCTCGGCTCGTTCATTATACTGTGACAATAAAAACTCATCTTTGCTCAGAAACACCGAGATCTTGAAAAACAACATTAGTTTAGACATTAATGGCGTTTAAGAAAATAAGGGACCTCACCTTGGTGTTTCACTGTAGGTTATAGCAGCATTGAAACGTAAGAAGGTAAATGTTTATCACGGCCGATTTTGACCTGTAGGGATGGGGGAGGTTTCTGCGCAGCGCGTGCAGCGTGACCTGGACCGGAGAGCTGGTTCCTTCTTGCTTGGTTCGTGCTTGTGATGTAGGACCATGCTCCAGGTCGGCAGCGTCTGTTTTGCTCCTCCTCGGAGCAAAGCAAGAGGAAGGCAAAGCTGGCGCGTTCTGGCAGCTCTCGTGGAGCGCAGCCACGGCGTGACAGTTGTCATCTTGCCTACGCCGGTGCGCAGTCATATCCATTTCCCCGACCTTTCATCTCTTCCTTCTCCAGCGGGGCAGCGCTATGAGCCGTGAGAACATGGCAGTTGTGGGAAACCCTTGAAGTTTTGCCAATCGATTTAATACCTGAGAGTTAAATCTTTTCAGTGTGTTTAAATGTTTTTTTCACTTCTTGATGAGCAGTGCAGACCTGCGTTCCGCTGTTCTTCATCCTGATACGTGCTCGTTTATGTAACTCGTCTCAGGCTGGCGCTCCGGTCTGTCTTGTCTGAGTCGGTGGTGGAGGAGCACACGACACGCTTTCCAAAAGCTCTTGCATAAGTCAGAGCTTATTTCGAAACCGGGAGTGCAGTGACTAAATATTTTAGAAATCTGAGCCCGTGTGCCTCAGCGGTTGGGTTTTTTGTGGGGTTGTTTTTTTGGTTTTTTTTTTTCTTGAGTATACATTGGCATTAGTGGGCACTTCCCTATAAAATTATTCGGGATTCCTTCCACCAGCTGGAGCCTTTCCAGCTGGGTCCAAATGACCTTTGCTTATTCCGAGTTGCGCGTATGTTTCTCTGCGCTTGATAGTTGAGTGAGAGTTTTATTAATCCTGGTAAGCGGGTGATGCTGTAAGGGTGAGATTAAACCTAAGGACAGTCAATTTACATATTCGGAGGCCTTTCACTCGAAAATGACTGTCGTACCTTCTACTGCAACTCTGCAGTCAAGAGAGCGCGGGGAGGAGTGATCCAAAATTGACAGAATGTTATTTTATAATATTTAAGCACACTTGAAATGTCAGCTTGTGGACTAATGCGGTTTACTATTGGAATAAAGATACCTGTGGCATTCTTCATAACGGACTTCTGACGAACTTAAAGACTTCTTGATATTTAGAAGTAATCCTCAACTGCTCTAATTGTCCCCAAAAGGCTTTGTTGATTTTTGATAATTTACAGCATCGCTTCCAGTTTCACAGTTTTTTAAAAATATACTACTTCCCAGTTTTGGTAGATGGAAACTTTCTTGTTGGAAAAGGGAAATTACCATAAAAAGCGTGTTATTAAGTCTTACGAGTTGAATGTTTTAAATATAACTTGTTACATTTGTTAATCATGGGAGTGTGAATTAATTAAACTTCCAATTCACATATGTAGGATTTATATTAGCTGATGAATCTCTAAGAAAAAGGTTGGGGATGTGTCAGCATCTCCTCTGGCTCTGTGAAAGGAAAATACATGTCGTTAAAAAGAATTATAGAAGCGAAGACATCAATAACTGTGTCCTTCATCCTTCTGGACAAAAAGCGCACTGAAAGCAAAGCTCTTCTTCAGGGGAAAGACTGTGATAATCACATGGGGGTGATATTGAAGCTGCTTTGAATATTCTCCTTCATTTTCCTCTCAAGCTAAGTGGATGCGTCTTATCCTCTCTATAGTCACAATTAATGAAAAACCTATCGCCCTGTTCAGCACATCTGAGCATTTCTCACTGCTTCTCATTGACTTATCCAGCATCTAGTGTGACCTGGTGGACTTGGATGGCTTCCCTTTAGTCCCTGCCCTTCGAACGATTCTTTTTCTGCTAACATTTCACGTTTGAGGCTTAATCTCGTGCAGCTTTATTGGGAAGGAATCAGCTCCTACAAGAACTGAGCTGTGGAAAATGGGTGTTTGGATGTTACCCTGATTCAGAGCAGCGCTGTTGGGGCTGGCGCTTCGGAGCGCGGCTCTCATTAATACACCCTGCGCAGTCGGCTTCACGAGAGCACCCTCTTCCCGCGGAAGACGGATCAGCCGCAGGGAGCGCAGACGGAGCGGGGCTCATGGCTTTGCTCTTCGTTTTATAGTCTATTTTTACTCCAAATGTTCTAACGCCCCAAACAAACCCATCATCCCCAGAATCGTACCGTGGCACAGTGGTCCGGGCGGCAGCTGGGACTCCTCCCGGTGACTTTTTCAGGTATCTTTCATGGACTGAGCCCATTCCTTCCCGTTGCTGCGCTGCACCGAGCCGTCCTGCGTGGTCCGCCGTCCCTTCTCACCGCTTCCCCTCCTGGAGTCCTTTGCTCCACCAGGTCCAGCTGGAGACTGGGATTTATTTTTTTTTTTTGGCCCACTGATAAGACAGTGTTTGGCCATGTCANCCTTTCTCACCGCTTCCCCTCCTGGAGTCCTTTGCTCCACCAGGTCCAGCTGGAGACTGGGATTTATTTTTTTTTATGGCCCACTGATAAGACAGTGTTTGGTCATGTAGTAACAGACCTTGTTGGAACAGAGCTTCCCTCTTGCCCAGCCGAGGACGGTCGCCCGCTCTCTTAGCTGTCTGCAGCTCAGCTGGTTTTAATTTGCTTGCATGGAAATGATGCCGTGTCTCCTCGAGTCATTGGAGAAGAGTAACAGAAGGCCCCAAACTGAGACCTCAGTTAAAAACGCGCTCCTCTGTGGTGGTCCCCCATTTACAGTTAAGCTTCCTTCCTAAATTTTTCTCTTGTGACTTTCAAGTCTATTGAACGTAATACACTGATAGAACATTCTGATTCCTCAGTTGCAAGCTGTAAAGCAGTAAATCCACTGCCTGCTGAATTATGTTACTTTACCACCAGTGCTGCTGTCCCCCATACCTGTAATCCCACCTGAAGAAATTCGTTAGGCTAGTTTCACACTGCTTTTGGGTATTTTTTTATACACACATGTACTGGCATTAATTTTATCGAGCTGCTGTAATTCGCTATAACTGACGTTGTGCATTGCTTATTCCATTACGTTGTGCGGGATCAGTGTCGAGCGGACAGGGCTGTAACTATTCCGATTATCCCGTTTTCTCGATGACTCTCTTGGGGCAGGAGCTGCCTGCTCCGTTCTAATTCTCCTTGCCAAGGACGTGCGATATGTCACAGAAGAGGTTATTGTGATTATACCTGTGACCAACTTACCGATAGTCTTAGAGCACAAGTCAAAGGCTCCAGATAAATACATATAAAATCTCTAAAGATGCTGTTTTTAGAAAAGAAGGCCCAGTATAAAGTAGAAGTTTGGACTGCACTGTCCTGGTGGTTCTTGCTGAAATAAACCCCCGGAGGTTCCTAAAAATTCTCCTTAAGCCAACGCTAGAATGGCCAACAGAGACATCGATATTGTCACCGCTCCCCATAAGCGATCGATTTATTTTTCTTCTAGATTTCATAGAATCATAGAATGGTTTAGGCTGGAAAGGACCTTGGAGATCATCGAGTTCCAACCCCCCTGCCATAGGCAGGGACACCTCCCACCAGACCAGGTTGCCCAAGGCCACGTCCAGCCTGGCCTTGAACACCTCCAGGGATGGGGCCTCAACAACCTCTCTGGGCAACCTGTGCCAGTGCCTCACCACCCTGAAAGTGAAAAACTTCTTCCTAATGTTCAATCTAAACCTGCCCTCTTCCAGTTTGAAGCCATTCCCCCTCGTCCTATCACTCCATGCCCCAGTAAAAAGTCCTTCCCCTAAAATTAGTTCCCCTAAATTCCCCTAAAATTAGTTTCTTCCTAAAATCTTGGCAGTGCGCAGCAGGACGGCCGTTTGGCCTGGGCACTTCTGAATCCTGTTTGGAAAGCAAGCCGATTCCTGCGATGTGTGGAAAACTGCCCTTCCCTGGTGTGCGATGGCAGCCGGAGCGGCGTCGGTCAGCCGCGCTGGAGACCGCCCCAGCGTCGGGCTGTCCGCGGGGCTGTCGCTCGCTGCCGAGCCCCAGACCGCGCCGCGGAAGGATGCTCTTCTTGGGATGATTTAACGCGCTTGCAGGGTATACGTATGAGTTTTTTTTTTGGCTGATTGTATACGCTGGCCTCGTACTGTCGGGAAATTCGTACTTTCTCAGCTGTTTATGGCTCTCTTATCTACTGAGCCATTGCCAGATTTGCGAAATAAGATGACCTATTTTAAGAAAAGGAAGGGAAATCCCCACTGCTGTGTAGAGACTACGTAAAAGGTCTCCCAGCTACTGCTGGGCTGCGCCGAGGGCTTCTTGAGTCACCAGGGCAGGATTTTCGACCTTTCCTCGCACGTCTGGTGAAACTTGGAGGGAAAATGATGCCAAGCTGACGCTCTGGGTTGCTCCCCTGGAATAATTTGAATTCGGACTCCTCTCCTACGCCAACTGCTCTTGTTCGAAAAAAAGCCTTTTGGGTAGTTGGAGACTACCGTGGCAAAGGACTGTGTTTTTTGGGAATGAATGTGAAATGGGAGTTAAGCAAAGCTGTCCTTCAGCCTTCTCTGAGCAGGGCGGCACAAATCTCCCACCCCATGGCTGTATCACGGGCTCAGAAATGTAGGTGGGTGGAGGTCCTTCTCTTTCCAGTGGTGGAGAATGCTTTATCATAGAATCATAGAATGGTTGAAGTTGGAAAGGACCTTGAAGATCATCGAGTTCCAACCCCCCTGCCATAGGCAGGGGCACCTCCCACCACACCAGGCTGCCCAAGGCCACGTCCAGCCTGGCCTTGAACACCTCCAGGGATGGGGCCTCAACAACCTCTCTGGGCAACCTGGGACAGTGCCTCACCACCCTCAAAGGGAAAAACTTCTTCCTAATGTTCAGTCTAAACCTGCCCTCTTCCAGTTTGAGGCCATTCCCCCTCGTCCTATCACTCAATGCCCCAGTAAAAAGTCCTTCCCCAGCTCTCCTGTAGCCCCTTTAGGGACTGGAAGGCCACAATAAGATCTCCCCGGAGCCTTCTCTTCTCCAGGCTGAACAGCCCCAACTCTTTCAGCCTCTCCTCAGAGGAGAGGTGCTCCAGCCCTCGGATCATCCTCGTGGCTCTCCTCTGGACACGCTCCAGCAGGTCCACGTCCTTCTTCTGTTGGGGACTCCAGAGCTGGACGCAGTACTCCAGGTGGGGTCTCACGAGAGTGGAGTAGAGGGGCAGAATCCCCCCCTCGCCCTGCTGGCCACACTTCTTCTGATGCAGCCCAGGATGTGGTTGGCCTTCTGGGCTGCGATGGCACATTGCCGGCTCATGTTGAGCTTCTCGTCAATAGCTGCCTTGTCGTTACATATCCATTTTGTGTACACATATATATATCTCCATATATATCCATTTTGTGTACAGCCGTGGCCGGGCCGGAATGCTGCTGTGAGAGCTGCGGTGTGTTCCGCGCTGGGCAGTGGTGGGGAGGTGGTGGGGTGAGCGTAGGCTGTGGGGGTTGGTTGCTCCTAACACGTCCTTGCCCCCTTGCCTCCTGGGCACGGGCAGACTCGCCGTGCTGTGCCTCCGCTCTCGGGTTGCCAAAGGCCACGGGTGGCACCATGGTGCGGGCTCGGTGGATGGGATGCCTCCAAAAGAGGGATGTTTCTCAGCAGACTTTTTTTTGCGGCAGAATGAACCGCTGGATGCACAAAAGCTGGAGGTGGAGGGGCCAGTGGAGGGAGAGGAATCACTTTGAATTATTATTATTATTATATAAAATTCCGAGCAGAAGTAGGGAGGTGATTGTGCCCCTGTACTCAGCACTGGTGAGGTCACACCTGGAGTA
>VUYV01000378.1:532919-585284 GCA_008711295.1 Anarhynchus alexandrinus | reverse complement strand
GTTTTGTGTCATCAGCAAACTTGCTGATGGTACACTCTATCCCTTCATCCAGGTCATTGATGAATATATGGAACAGGACTGGACCCAGTACTGACCCCTGAGGGACACCTCTCGTTACTGACCTCCAACTAGATCTGCACCACTAACCACAACCCCCTGAGCTCTATCTGTCAGCCACATATATTTCATAGGAGTTGGACCAAAATGCCAGAAATGGTGCTGTGTTGAGCTCAAGATGGACCTGATGCAAGGGGGAGATCTGCTTTTTTGTCTTGAGCTTCGTGATCTGCGTTTTTCCCACTTGCTTACGAGCTTGAGCGATGGGGATGCAGATTGTTGCTTGGCGCTTCTTTGACATTGTGCTGGTACCAATATTAAATTGTGATGAGGAGTATATAGAGAGTTTCTGAAAATTAATTGCTGGAGAACTTTTCATAAGATGCAGAATGACTCATTTTTCCCCATTTCTCAGTCATTTAGTTTCATCCTAAATTGTGTTATTGGCAAACGGGTGTATGGCAGGTTTTTTTTATTTTTATATTTCTATTGCACCACTAAAAAGAAATCAATAAAATTTATCTTTCAGTCTCAAAGGTCCTTTATAATAACTCCTCCCCGTTGTGATCCATGGTGTCAAGATACCAGAACTGGCCCACTATAAAGATCAGTTTGATTTTATGAGATTATCAACCTTTCATAAGAAGGGTGCGATTGTGTTCGCTGACTGACAGCAGAAAGCTCCCCTTTTGGAGACGCAGTTTAGCCCTTCCTTTTTTCACTTTTAAGTTATTTCCATTTCGCATCATGCATTTGGAAGTTAACTGCTGAGGCTGGGCCTCCGGGAAGGGTGGAAAGCGTAAATGAACCGATACGCAGCTCTCAGCACAAGCACCGCTCTAATGACTTCATTCAAAGTGGTCTTTTCAGAGCAGGTGCTGACCTACTTGCTTTAAATTGGGTCCTCTTTAACCATAGTTAATTAAAATTTATCCTTTTTTTTTTTTGGGGGGGGAGAAACCCACTAGAGGAAAAACCGTTGTGGATCAACGCGGTCACTAAGAAATCCGCAGCTATGGGAATGACTGCCGAGTAGACAGTCCGTTTTTTTCCTCAATAAATATTGATATTCTTGTAATCAGAGCTGTTTAGTTGATGCACACGCAGACGCGTTTGCCGTCCTGAAAGGGCGCTCAGCACCACTCACTGGATTTTCATTCCAATGCCTAAACAAAAAGGAGGAAAACATTCAAGAATGAATTTCAACTGGCAGCGTAGCACTCAGTGCACAGAGTCCGTGTAGCCCGGAGAGCGCTAAATTTCAAGTGCTTTTAAGGCTTCCCTATTCATTTTAAAACAAAACGTTGCTCTTAGTTATGTGAGATGAAATCTGGTGGAATGAACGGCACTGTTGCGGATTTACACACGTCCGGAGGGTTCCGGCTGCCCGCCCATCACCCTCTGATAGCGCAGACATCAGAGGCACGCGCCCTCGGGGAGGGAGGAATACCGGTGTTTTTAAGGTCAGAAGTGTACTGGATCGGCTTTGAAATGGCCGTGAAAACGTGCCATTCACTGAATTGTTTCCATCTTGAAATCAAAGGGTTTTTGTCTTGTTGAACGGGCGTTAAATCTCCCCGAAAAGGTTATATTGCAGTTAGTTAAAGTCAGGCGAACAACGCGCAGCCGTCTACATCTGTCAAAAGGGTTCGCTGTGTTTTTATTGTTATGGCGTTTTGAAATGAAGCAAAAGAGATTATTTGCAAAGCAGACGTTGAACTGAAAGTGAATTAGAAAAGTACCAAACGAACCGTAAGCAGTACGTAGCACTGTTGGAACAACATTTCCATAGTCTCTGGTGCTCCTTTCCAGTAGGAAACTTTTTTCTTTAAAAACCCAATCTATCTACAGGTAGGGTTATAGCAGTAGAAACTGGAGGCTTTCTTTGATTTATTGGGGTTTTTTTAGCATGGTTTTGAAAGATTTTCTATTTTCCCAAGTTCTACTGTTTGTGAGATTCAGCCCAAATGAGTTTGGTTGATGTCTGTGGTCCGTCTCTGAATCGNCACAGGAGGAGAAATCCCCTGTGTAACTCCCAGCGCTGTAATAAATATTCTTTGCTCCACCGAATTTGCCCCGGACTAAAATTAATACGTTGAGCGTGTTTCTCACACCAAGTTCTACTGTTTGTGAGATTCAGCCCAAATGAGTTTGGTTGATGTCTGTGGTCCGTCTCTGAATCGCTTGGCCAAGGGAGCGGTTTGACCAAAATCCGGCTTGGTTTTTATACTCGCGTAAAAGCTCGCTACAGGAAAAGAACCAGCAACAGATGTCAAAATATGTCAAGGCGAGTACAGTGGGAGTAGCACTTGGAACACTCTGAACTTCTGCCTCCGCGTGTGGGCAACGAATGAATGAAAATACCATAACGAAATGCAGGTCTGGAATCTCTGGTTTACGACGTCATTTTGCTCGTTGGGAATATCTAATTGTTTTTCTGCACAATTTTCTTCAAGATTCAAAACCTGTTTCCTGATGATAATATATTGTTGTGGGGGTTTTTTTTAATAAAATAATTTTTTTTAGCATAGATGTATAAATGTACATATCTTTAACCAGCAGAGTAGATTCTCCAGTGGTGGGAATTAATGCGTCACCTTCAGTTAAGGAATTTTTGCTGCTTTACAGAAGGGAGGAAACCCATTTTATGACCAAGAGATTTAACTAAGGCTGTGCAATCCTTGCAGAATGAGGCATTCGCTGTAGTATTTTAAGAGTAAAAGAGTTCTTAGACTGCAGTGGTTGGAGTTTTTTTTCTTGGATCATGCTGAGGAAGCAGATTTTTGCAATAAGCAGAACAGAATATAAAAATCTCCTTCTCTGAGAGAATATCTGTTGAATTAATCAGGTTTCCCCCGAGTCCTGCTTCCATCTTGGGAGGAATTCAGTGGCAAAACTCTGGGTGGAGTTGGGGAAACTCTGGGAAAAGGAGGATGTCGTCCATAATGCGAAGCGTGCTTCAAATGCGATGACATTTTTTTGCGTAACGGTGTCATTTGTTTTTTCTCCCAGCTCTAGCGAAGTTGGAAAAGTGAGTGAATAGGCTCCTGCCCACCCCTGTTGCGCTCCCCGGGAAGTGGGTAGGGGATCTGGCCGTGCTTTGTGCTGGTCCAGGCTTTTGCTGTGGGATGGGGCCGGGCTTTCGGAGGGACAGCGAGACAGCGAGGTTGTTTTCCCCGTGTCTGGTGTTTGGTAGATCAATGTGTTGTTCCACCTCAGGGTCACCGGGAGCCTCATCCTTGAGCAGTGCGGCGATGAATCGGGCTGTGAGCTGTCTGTCCTGCTTAGGCAAAGGGAATGTAAAACCCCCGTCCGCCCCTCCGTCTTCGTTCTTGTATTTTCTTGGCCTCGGTTTTCACAAGCAAAAAGTGATTAACATAAAAAAGTTCAAAGCAATTCAAAACAAATATTACACTCTTATTTCATGACCGCAGAGCCTGATAAAATACTGTACCTATATGTGCTTTATCGAAATCTCCACTCTCGTGAGACCCCACCTGGAGTACTGCATCCAGTTCTGGAGTCCCCAACAGAAGAAGGACATGGACCTGCTGGAGCGTGTCCAGAGGAGAGCCACGAGGATGATGCGAGGGCTGGAGCACCTCTCCTCTGAGGAGAGGCTGAAAGAGTTGGGGCTGTTCAGCCTGGAGAAGAGAAGGCTCCAGGGAGATCTTATTGCGGCCTTCCAGTCCCTAAAGGGGCTCCAGGAGAGCTGGGGAAGGACTTTTTACTGGGGCACGGAGTGATAGGACGAGGGGGAATGGCTTCAAACTGGAAGAGGGCAGGTTTAGATTGAACATTAGGAAGAAGTTTTTCCCTGTGAGGGTGGTGAGGCACTGTCCCAGGTTGCCCCGAGAGGTTGTTGAGGCCCCATCCCTGGAGGTGTTCAAGGCCAGGCTGGACGTGGCCTTGGGCAGCCTGGTCTGGTGGGAGGTGTCCCTGCCTATGGCAGGGGGGTTGGAACTCGATGATCTTCAAGGTCCTTTCCAACCCAAACCATTCTATGATTCTATGGTTCTATGAAATGGTACCGTTATCTCAGGACCTCTGTCGCGTTGAGCTGGCTTGTAGGAGTTTTGGTTAAAACTTACTCTCTGATGTGTATAGTTCATTAGAAGTATATATTATAGTTGAAAACAATATCAACTTGAAACAATATATTCAATACTCAACTGTGTATCTGTAATTGCTTTTAACAGTACAGAATATCTTTTGTTTGATGTGTTGATATTAACTCACTCATAATTTGGAGAACAAACAGGGGAAAAATTGCATTACAGACCCCAAACAGCTACAAAACATCTGTCTCTGAGGGGGATTCTCTCTACTATAAACTCTTTCTTTTATTATAATTATGAGGAATTTGAACTGAAGGTCAAGACATTTTTTTTTTCTTAGCAACTGCATCTTACTCAGCACTGATAATGCAATTTAATTAGCATAACCTTTTTCTGTTTACATCTACAATCACACCGCTTGCCTTTACTGTAGATACGAAATGGCTCTATGGAGCCATCTCTTATCTAAAGAGATTTAAGTTCCCACTGAAATCAATATAGTGATGCCAATTTAGGCAAGGTAAGAGCCCGGTCGTTTTTATTGCATAGACACTGACTGAACGGAGACACTTAATGGAGCGAGTCTGGTGGAGGGCCACTAAGATGATGAAGAGCCTGGAGCGTCTTTCGCATGAGGAGAGGCTGAGAGAGCTGGGCATGTTCAGCCTGGAAAAGAGAAGGCTCAGAGGGGATCTAAATAAATGTGTAAATACCTGGTGGGAGGGAATGAAGAAGTCGGAGACAGATCCTTCTTGGTGTTGCCCGGAGACAGGACCAGAGGCAATGAGCACAAACTGAAACACATGAAATTCCATCTGAACATAAGAGATTTTTTTACTGTGAGGGTAAATGAACACTGGAATGGATTGCCCAGAGAGGTTGTGAAGTCTCGTCCGTGGAGATACCCAAACTGGGCTGGACATGGTCCTGGGTGACCTCCTCCAGCCATCCCTGCTTGATGCCCTGCAGGGGGTTGGACCAGATCATCTTGAGAGGTCCCTTCCAACCTCAGCCGTTCAGTGATTCTGACTTGGGTCAGCTTTTCCTCTCCTTTGGTTTTGGCTATGAAGGCAGGAGTGACAGTTTTATTTGCTAGGTAAAAAACACAAAAGAAACTTATAATTAGGAGGCATGAAACCGCTAAGGAACGAGATCATATTCCTGCATGAACTGCCAATGGTAATTCAGATCTAAGGGCTTCTGTGTGACTCGAGGTGAAAAATAGTCTAAAGGTATTGACATGGGGTTTTTGAGCCAGCCCTCGTGGTTCATCTTGGCTAGTTTTCTTAGCACTAGATGTACAAAAACCCAGAGGTATGTTCCTTTAAAAAACAAAGTTGTTCTATATTATTTAAGTGTTAGGAGATTAGTCACAAATTTCAGTTATATTTTTGATGTCGATTCATATGGAATCATAGAATCATAGAATGGTTGAGGTTGGAAAGGACCTTGAAGATCATCGAGTTCCAACCCCCCTGCCATAGGCAGGGACACCTCCCACCAGACCAGGCTGCCCAAGGCCACGTCCAGCCTGGCCTTGAACACCTCCAGGGATGGGGCCTCAACAACCTCTCAGGGCAACCTGTGCCAGTGCCTTACCAGAATCCATACTATAGAATCTCCATACTAGTGATAATGCCTTTTAAATTGTGACATTAATTGGCTAAGCAATTTTGTGGTGTTTCCTACAAAAGCAGTTTTCTCTCCGAGGAGCAAATTGCATCTTTGTCTCATCTCTGTCTCATACAACACACGTAGAGAAAAAAAAAATCAGAAAACTACGTCATAAGTTTGATGTACAGCAGTGCTGAAAAGCTGAAAACTTGCTGTTTGTTGAGTTTCCCAAAGCTGGAGCATTTCGCAGTGAATTTTAGTGCTGTGCCTCACCGTTGCTAGCAGCCTGAGCGATCGCCATTGGAGAGTCCGTAGTTAACGCGCCGGTGATACTCAACCATACATTTGCTGGTTCATCCCCACGATGAAACTCGGTCAAAGCAGAGGACCTCATCTTCTCGTACGGTGTGCTTAATTTCATGGCACCACCGTGGAACGTAGACCCTGGTTTAGGTTCCAACTCCTTTATTCTCGCTGTTGTAGAGAGGCAAGAAAATCTTGCTGGGACAAGAAACATTTGTCATCACACAAATTAATGAGTAGATATTTAAGATTATAAAATAAGTCGATCGGGGCCGCTTAAAAATGCTCATACGTCTTTCTGGGAAATGTCAAGTGATTTCAGTTCTGTTCCTTTAGATCAGCATGCACCAAGTCCATCTCCTAAAGCGTTAATAAGAGCATTTCCACAGTATGAAAGCGAACTCGTCCAAACCACTTTTACTGTCTCACAGTTAGCAGTACTTGGATCCCCTCCTGACCAGAATCTCACCGTCTGTTTCAAAGAGAGTAGAATTGCCTGCACGCTTTTGAGGAAATTCCTGAAATTGTCAAAATTTGAAGTTGGATGGCTAATTTAGAAATGAAGGTATTTTCCTGAGTTATTTGGAAAATGTCAGAATTTAATGTATTTTTTTTCTTCTAAATATATTGATTTTTGTTTCAATCAGTTCATTACTTGTCACTACAAGTTCATAATAACATCTGATGTCATCTGAGATTATTTGACATGGCATATGGTTCTCATAGATATGAAAGTCAAAATATTATATTTGTTTCGTTTTATTTGGAACCAGTACAGACAAATTGATACATTTTGCCTTATTTATTTTTAATTTTTCTGGTCAAAGTTTCTTCTGTTTGTGTTATAATGGAACATCTTGACAGTTGGTATCAGAAAATATTAGCTACCTTGTGAGTAAATTGGCGGAACAGCTATTTTCAGTAGCGTAGAAATGTTATCACAGTCTAACACATGGGTGTTAAAAACAGCTGCTCCTCTAATTAGTTCACTGAGTATTCCCTTTTTCTACATGACTTGAACTGGTAAGACATGCCGTGCTCTGCGCTGTTACAATGGAAACAACGTGAAATCGTACAAAGTGTCCTAAATGCGCTTTTAAACAAAGGCTCCGTTCTGACGTTGGCCCTGAAACTTTGAAATTTGAATTTGGAACAGAAGTACTGAGTTTCAGTGGCCTCAAACGATGTCTACAAAGCATTCAAACAGGGCGTTTTGAATGAGGATAAACCTAATATTCTCTGTGTTGACTTTTATGAAACTTAATAGCGTCTGAGATGCTAATTAGTGTTTGGTATGATTACTTTTTATTACCGTTTAGTCTGATTATTATTTTTTTTGTGCACAGTATTACGTTTATGACATTTGTCTGTATTTGGGATCACAGATACACGCACATCACTGTTTTCTGTAAAGTACAGAATGTTTAAATCACTATTATTGGAATATTAATTTCAGATTAGATTATGTGACGTTTTACTTTCCTTTTTTTCCTTAATAGTGAATGGTCAATTGCTTTTCACCAATATTGGTGAAAATACCGCTGTGACGGGTAGATTTGTCTTAGATACTTCTTTTCATTTACTCATGAAAGACAGATTCCAGTTTTTGTCACTTTTCTGTTTCTTTAAGGATGAGAGAGCGTCTGCATCTCCTTACGTTGGAAACGCACATATAAGACGTTCTAACTAGAAAAAAATCACAGAATTGTAGAATCACAGGGGTTGGCAGGGACCTCCTGAGATCCTGCTGAAGCAGGTTGCCCAGGACTGGGTCCAGTCAGGTTGGAATATCTCCACGGATGGAGACTCCACAACCTCCTGGGACAACCCGTGCCAGTGTTCCGTTACAGTCGCACTGAAAAAGTATTTTCTTATGCTCAGATGGCATTTCACGTGTAGGACATCAGATGCTCCAGTGCCTTCATTGTCTTGCTGCCCCTTCAGCAGGCTCAGCCCAGGAAGCCCGTGTCTGTCTTGTACTGGGAAGCTCGGAACTGGGCACAGGGCTCCAGATGTGGCCACAGCAGTGCCGAGGGGAAGAATCACCTCCTGTGACGCACGGAAGAGTCGTGAACTTCTAATTATACAAATAAGGGTAGCAAACAAATTGAACGGGACTAATATGAGGGGGAAAAAATTACTTAGGATGCTTGCGTTGGGATGTTTATGGTTACGTGGTAATATGTAAATGTGCTTTTAGAAGTATATGTTGATGTACTTTTGAAAGTAAATGTTTACATGCAAAATTCCAACCTTGATTTCATCTGAGTGTCAAGAACTGAGATTTTGGTTGTGAGTCATCTTTAGCCGCAGCAGAGTCCGACATTGCTGTTTGGAAAGGGCGAATACTGAGGTGGGGGAATTCGGCCAATTTAAATTTTTTCGTGGAGTGTTTCAGAAGTGGAGGAGGGGAAGAAGTGAACATCTTCTGTTTACCTCCTCCCTTATCGCGGTTTAATATCACAGTCTCATGAAGTAACGCAACGGCAGGCTGGCTTGGGTTTTTTTCTAGAAATAAAGGCCAGGAGAGACTTTTTTTGTGGGTTTATTAACTTCATTTGCGAAGCACGCACTCTGCGTTTGAGTGGGCTGCTTGTGTACGAATGATACGGCTCAAAAGATGATAGAGCCATAGCTAAAAATTTGGCTCCTGCCCACATACGTAAAACAGGAAAAATATTTGGTACCCTTTTCTTTGTGAAAATCCGAGGGAGCCGCAGTACGTTAGCTATGCCATACTGCAGATCTTTCGACGAGCTTTCAAATTCAGCTGCGGGTCTGTAAACTGACGGTTCTTTTTGTGAAAAATTCCCTAAAAGAAAAAAAAAAGTAAGAAAATTTCAAGAAAAAAACTTGTTCTGAACCAGTAGGAACTTCTTTCTCCGGCAGAGTGACATCCGTTATAATCATCTTCCAAATCCAATAGACAGGTTCTTTGTCAGCTAAATAATATCTTTTTTCCTGTCGTGGAAAGTGACAAAATGAAGTCCTTTTCTTATAATTCTGTCTGTTATAAATTGATGCTCCCAAATCTCACGGTACTCCTTCAGCAACTTCCATCCTCATCTCTCCCGAAATTTTCAAACTTAACAAGTTTCTCTCTTTTTTTTGGCGCACGTTCACGTGTATGTGTTCTTGGCTCGGCTCGCAACGCATCTGAACGAGTGAACCCGAAATAAGGATTTAAGAGCCCCGATTCACCGCTGCGCTGCTCTGCTACCGGCACGGGGGAGCTTCGATCAGCTCTGCGGTGCTGTCGGGTCCCTCTGCCTCACGGGCACTTCTCCATCAACCTCGTGAAGGAACGGGGAGAAACGATGCGTAAAATCCTGGGGGTAAAGGGACTCCAGTGCTAACGGGAATAAACGTACCAGTATGTTACTGGGATGTATTGGTTCTCGTGGCCCCTTCGTTTGTGGGACAGCGTAATTTGGCTGCGACCTCCGAGTGTTACCCAGAAGGACGGGGCAGTCCTGGCAGTGGCACAAGCTTTGGTAGAATACTGGTCCTGTTCCTGAGTTGTTGGGATATGAAGTTAGGGACACCAGTAACCCGCCTCTGTTTTTATTGGAAGCTGATGACACAGCTGCAAACTTTCTCCTGTTGTTTTTCCTTCATTTTTTAGATAGCTCTATCTGCACCAAATTAATTAGGGGAAAAAAAAACCCCACCTTCTTTTTTTAAATTTTTATTATGATAAATAAATTTTGTTGGTTTTTTAGATAGGTCTATCTGCAGCAAATAAATTAGGGGGAAAAAAACCTTCTTTTTTTAATTTTTATTATGATAAATAAATTTTGTTAGTTTTTTAGAGAGCTCTATCTGCAACAAATAAATTAGGGAAAAAAAACCCACCTTTTTTTATTTTCATTCTGATAAATAATTTTTGTTAGTTTTTTAGATAGCTCTATCTGCAGCAAATAAATTAGGGAAAAAAAACCCACCTTTTTTTATTTTCATTCTGATAAATAAATTTTGTTAGTTTTTTAGATAGCTCTATCTGCAGCAAATAAATTAGGGGGAAAAAACCTTTTTTTTAATTTTTATTATGATAAATAAATTTTGTTGGTTTTTAGATAGCTCTATCTGCAGCAAATAAATTAGGGAAAAAAACCCCAAACTTCCTTTTTTTTATTTTTATTATGTTAAATAAAGAAATACGGCCAGGTGCATAAGCAGAAATGTCTGTTTTGTAAAGTTTGGCAAAATATTTCAGACTATTGGAATTATATTCTAATATGTCAGAATATTAGAATTAACATACTTACACTTGCCCTTTCCTTAATTCCAGTGCCAATTTAAGGCAGCCCAAGGAACTTCCTTGGAATTGTTCCTGCGATATACCGACCGTTTAGACCTGGATGTGGTCAGTACAGCAGAGAGGTAATGAAGGGGAAGGACTTGTTGAATTTTGTTGTTGCTCTCTGGTTTCATCACAGTAGATACCTTCAACCTGGATACAGCAGTAATATGTCATTGGGGTCTGATTTGATAGGATGAAAACAGAAGAAATGTGTCAGAGATTACTTTGAACAAAAAGAGGCAAGAATTTAATAAAAAATTCTGTCTGATTTTAACTTTTATTTAAATTTAATTTAATAGCTTTCATCAAAACGAATCTCTACTGGTAGGAAGGAATGGTTTTGCTGAGGACAGAGCTGAATGTACATTCGAAGGCATTATTATATTTAGGATAAATGGTATTGCTGAAGGCATTTCGTGAAGCGAATGTCATCGAATATGTTGAAGAGGCACAGACCTCAGATTCACACTCCCTTACTAAATACTTAATGAATTTTTTTTTGAACTGAAGGATATCAGCCTTCTTACCAAACAGAATTCCTATTTTCAGAAGATTTCTCGAATTTAAAAAGTTTTAAAGTAAAAGCAGTTCCAGCCTGATTTTGGCAGCCGTCAATAACCAATGGCTTCAACCTCAGGATGTTGTCTTGAAAAATTAACTGGCAGATGAGCGGGATGAAACTTGTGAGCATCTGCACCTCAGAATAGGTCCAATTTAATAAATAATAGGACTAAATTTCATAAGTAATAGGTGTGAATTTCATAACTAGGAAGGAAATAATTGTAAAACATGCATACAGTTTTTAAGTTTTTTCTTTGTTTCAAAGCTTTAATTTGGAGAGTAAAGAGAGTGACTACGTTATGTGTTGTAAATAACTACTTACAAATACAGTTTAAACCAAGCGCTCATTCAAAATTTCAAAGAAATTGGCAGATTTGTGACCACAAACAGGCAAGAAGGCTCTTAAAATAGGGTTTATATGCATTTCGTATTCTGCAAGACACCGTAACTATGGTTGCTAATGTCTTTCTGTTCTATTTCTGAGGAGCGTAATAACGCAGGTATTTTTTACATCTTTTGGGAAAAGTGGAATATGTTCTTACTCCAAGAAAACTTTTCCCCCGCTGCTGCATTATGCAGTGAAAGTGGACGCCTGATAAAAGGGAGAGGTTAACGTGACATTCATCTGAATTCTTTTTCCAAGGTCTTAGGTCGTTTCAGTGTATGAACAGAACAGCCAAAAGAAAACCTATGAATGAACGAAATCACAGAACCTTAGAGATCTTGAAGTTGAGCAGGAGAGAGGCTGTGGTCCCACTCCTGCTCAAAACAAGGGTAGCTTCGATGCTACATTAGGCTGCATCCTCTCGAGTGGCTCTGGAGTGAAGATTCCTCAAACTCTTTGGCCCCCACTGTTCTCGTCCTTGACCACAGTCATTGGGGAGACTTTTTTCCTTACGTTTAGTCAGAATTTCCTGTGCTGCTACTTGTGCCTGTTACCTTGGTCTTTTTCTGTGCACCTCTGAGAAGAGTCTCGGTCTCTCCTCTCTGCGGTCCCTCAGTACGTAGGTGAAGAGAGCAGTTGCATCGCTCTGTGCCTTCTCTTCTCGGGGCTACGCAAACCCATCCCTCTCAGTTTCTGCTTTACGTCGCGCTCCAGAGCCCTGACCAGACCCTCTTTCTAGCCTGGGGGAGCCCAGGAGTGCTTTATGTGATGACAGAGAAGCCCTAAAGGGGGCCTACAGGAGAGCTGGGGAAGGACTTTTTACTGGGCATGGAGTGATAGGACGAGGGGGAATGGCTTCAAACTGGAAGAGGGCAGGTTTAGATTGAACATGAGGAAGAAGTTTTTCCCTGTGAGGGTGGTGAGGCACTGTCCCAGGTTGCCCCGAGAGGTTGTTGAGGCCCCATCCCTGGAGGTGTTCAAGGCCAGGCTGGAGGTGGGCTTGGGCAACCTGGGCTGGTGGGAGGTGTCCCTGCCTATGGCAGGGGGGTTGGAACTCGATGATCTTCAAGGTCCTTTCCAACCTAAACCATTCTATGATTCTATGATTTCATGCATCACTTTTTATTGCTGTTATTTCCCTTTTAATTAAGGTAAAAGAATAAAAAAAAGTTAGTTTAAATAACAGTACTTTATAACATTTGTTTTGTTTGTGCCTTACATAGCCAGATAAGGTCAAAAAACATTCTACAAGGATGAATCTGGTTTTGATGACTTTGTAACAGTTTCTGTTGCTTCTTCTGAATTTCCGTATTCTGTTAGACCTGTGTCTGTTCTGTCAAGTTCATACCTATGAATGAGCCCGTTGGCAAAGGAGTAAGGAGGTATAAATAGCCTCTGAATGAATTCAGGCCAGTTATTAATAGTAGTATGAAACTGAGAAGAAGTGAAGTTCTACAAGAACGTTCCGGTAGGACCAGCCAGGAGCAAGGAACCATTTGACTGGAGATGGAGTTAGAAGAGTTTAGGTAAGAGGTTAAGTGACGTGGTTGTAAGCTGTAGTAGGGCGTCATAATTCACCCGAAAAGTTCCATCCCGTCCTATACTCCTCTGCCTCTCTGTTTTTATTCTTTGAGAACAGTAGCATAGACTGTTAGGATGTTGTTCAGCTTTCTGATACCATCTGTTTTCCTTGGTGGGAGGGAGAAATGGGATTCATTCCAAGCTGTTCCAAATGTTTTTCTCCTCATTCAGGCTGAAATTCAGATGTTCATGTTCAGTTTCTAATGCGGTTCAGTGGCACTTAGAGTACTGTACTCTGGGCAGTCCTGATCCATATGTCACTTGACCCAACAAAGCTGTAATCACCTCTTTATAGAGATAAAAAGGTCTGAGGCAGTTGCTAAGAAATCAAAGGACAGTGGTTCATCGGTGAAGCTATCGTTGCATTCCTCTGCTGGATTTACAATTCACTCTTTCTTGTGTATTGACTAAATGCTTTCCCCTAAGCTTTTGTTCAGCTTTTGTTCCACTTCTCTACTACCTCTCTCTGTTCCTACATGTCTTCTCTGTAATCATCTTGACGACTGGGGATTTTTCATGCCTTTCCAGATTCTTTCATGTCCCGCTCCAAATTCGCTTTATTTTCCCCTCCATTAAAATAATGGACAGTGTCCTGATCTTCTTCTCTCAGCCATCATCTTGGCTGTCCTCATTTTTAGATCAATGTATTTTTTCCAGCAGGCAGAGGCAGCTGACAGTCTGAGCACAGTGATATTATTGTTTTTCTTTTTTTTTTTCCCCAGTTTGCAGTTATCTGCCTTCAATTCGGTGAACCTCACCAAAAAGCTGAGGCTGAGAAACCGGCTCGGAAAGCCTAAAAAGTGCTTCTCAGTACGTTTTTCCTGGCTTTTGCGATGTCTTCTGCAGAATGGGACGCGTTTTCTGCAACTCCCTCTCTTGCATGGCAACACTGTGTAAAACTGTCAAAACCAATATAGCTGAGAGTTGGAAATATTGCCTGTCGCAGGGCCTTGCAGCACTTAGAGGGAAATGCTGTTCTTCATGTGCGTAGCCCCTCCCTCCATACCATGAACAACTCTGGTGGTGGTTCCCTCATGTCTTGTGATGGTGGTTTCAAGATATCCTCGCTTATCAGTCAAGAGTTGGAATTAAATACCTAAATTGTTATCAAAATTATTTTGTTTCCTTCAAATTAAGTGCTGATAGGATGGGTTTTGCTTTTTTTTAGGCTACGGAGGGGTTGAATTTTTATCTTGCTGTTACAGAACTCAAAGAAAGAACGCGTATATGTTAGCAGAATCATCGCCGAGTTATAAAAGTTATTTAATACCTCTAGTAAATTAGTAAATGCATGATTTCTAATTTCTTTTCCGTATGTGCAGTGTTGTTTGGTAATCACCCAGAACTAAGGACTTCAACGCACGTAATTCAAGTGTACTTCAATGTCCATAATTCAAGTGTACGGGGTTTTTTGGTTTGTTTTTTTGATGTGGACATCCACATCTGTACAGCAGCTCTTTCCGTTGCCTTCTCTGGGTCTTGCAAAGAGAATCCGTATAGATAGAGACTAAAAAGTGGCAAAGTATCTTTCAATTGTGGAATTACAAGTACATTATAAATATTTCAATATAAGTCAGCATTAAAGTGTTTTGGGAGTCAGGCAATAGCAAGGGAAATACGTCATATGCACAAAGAACGTTTGAGTAGCTGTTGTGGACCGGGTGCCGCTACGCTGCTCACGTGGAGAAATCTATCAATACATGATTTTCATATTTATCAGTACAAACGTTGCTGGAATGATTCCATTTGAAAGAAACCAGTGAAATCATAAACTAGGTAATTTTATAAAACCTTCAGGAAAATCCTGGATTCTTTTGCTTACACTGTGAGAATGACAAAATAGGGATTATTCAGTTTGTTTGTGGAAAAAGATGTATCAAATACTACATTGATGCAGCTCAGAAAAACGAGTTAAATCTTCATAAAATGCATCTGCTTGAGTGTCGAATTCTGAAGCAGATGAAATTATAATATTGATGGTTCCTGTAAGACTTAACCTGAACATTTTAAAATGGGATAGGGAGTATATTTTAACACCTTTACAGATATTGGTATGAATATTTCGGCATAGCTGTAATTCAGTCAGATCTGGGTATATCTTTTCAGTTTTGTTTGGCATTAGCTTAGTACCCATCTCAATGGAATTTTGGCTTTAGCTTGTAGTTGTTCAAATAATTATAATACTTTAAACTTTTTTTTTTACTCATTTATACTTTATAATACTCCACTATGGTGAGACCCCACCTGGAGTACTGCATCCAGCTCTGGAGTCCCCAACAGAAGAAGGACCTGGACCTGCTGGAGCGTGTCCAGAGGAGGGCCACGAGGATGATGCGAGGGCTCGAGCACCTCTCCTCTGAGGAGAGGCTGAAAGAGGTGGGGCTGTTCAGCCGGGAGAAGAGAAGGCTCCGGGGAGATCTCATTGCGGCCTTCCAGTGCCTAAAGGGGCTCCAGGAGAGCTGGGGAAGGACTTTTTACTGGGGCATGGAGTGATAGGACGAGGGGGAATGGCTTCAAACTGGAAGAGGGCAGGTTTAGATTGAACATGAGGAAGAAGTTTTTCACTGTGAGGGTGGTGAGGCACTGTCCCAGGTTGCCCAGAGAGGGTGTTGAGGCCCCATCCCTGGAGGTGTTCAAGGCCAGGCTGGACGTGGCCTTGGGCAGCCTGGTGTGGTGGGAGGTGTCCCTGCCTATGGCAGGGGGGTTGGAACTCGATGATCTTCAAGGTCCTTTCCAACCTAAACCATTCTATGAGTCTATGATTCTGTGATTTGTACCCAGTACAGAAAGCATGTCCGTTAAAATACCATAGTTCTGCTAATTTGGTCAAGGAGAGGAAATTCCGTATTTCGGTTCTCTCTAGCTTACAACTCCGTGCCTCTAGGCCAAGCTCGCACTCCTTTTTAGGCTTCTTGTCACCAGAGCAGATTGTACAATGGAAGTTGTGTGTCTATTTATAAGTTGCTGCCAAAAGGCTATCACTGTTTACGTACAGCTAAGACTTAATTTAGCAGGTGGGTGGATGCTAAAATACTGCTTAGTTCTTTGTCCACGTTTTTTTTTTTAATCTTGTTTCAGGCTGTGAGAAATTACATTGGACATTTAGCATTCGTTGGGCGTGCTCAGGGGAGCGAGCTTAGCGCTTGAAGAAGGTCTGCTAACCGAAATGAGCCGAGCCAAGGAACGACCTTCTGTTTTGTAGGAGTGAACAGTGATGACCACCAGACTAAAGCACGCATGAGCAAGGGAAATACTAAAAAAAAATACAAAACCCAAAGAAAATCATTGTTGCTGAATGGCAAAAATGTGCCAAAGTCCTTGAATCTTCCAGAGCTGTTACATCCACACCTGCGATTTCTGATGATCTGATGAACCCCTCCATTAAGAATCAAGCCCTTGTATTTCTTGAGTGGAACAATTTGGTACAGTGCTGGTTGATGATCCCGGTTTACAATGCAAGTGATAAAATTCTCTTCAGAAGTCATTGCTAAGATTGCATAATTGGGCATTAAAGTTCTGATTATACTTTACAAACTCCAGGACTTTGTTAAAAACCTGACATTCCAATGTACTGAATTTCAGTGTTTGACAGCTCAGCTGTGAGAATTTTTTTAGAGAACATTTGTACCATAAGAACAGCATGTTAATTGACTAAAAAAAACTGGGACAGATTAATCATGGGAGGGAACACGGTACTTAAGAGAATGTAGTTCTAGAGCCCTCTGCTGATGAAAACCTTTAGAAATACAGTTCTTTTTTGAATGCTCGGGGTTGTTCATCCCATCCATTTCAAACCCACCCCTGGGGTGGAATAAATCCGCACGCTAAGGTGGCTTTCCTGCGGTGCTGGCCAAGAAGGAGCCTGAAGGACTAGCTTGCTCCAGACCCTGAGCTTCCACGTGGCCAAAGAGGAGGTGTGAGGGGCATCTGCTTCTGGGGGTTGGCAGGTGTCTCTCCAGGCCTATCGTTAGCAGGTGAATTTTGCGAGGACGGCAGTTCTCATTCAGCGGTGGCTGCGATGGTACTGAAAGTTATGTGTGCTGCAAAAAAATGATCAGAAAATGGCTGAGTACTGTTGGTTTATACGTTGAAAGAGCAGAGACAATAGACGTGAGCTAGAAAATTACCCAGCAGAGAGTATATACTAACGGCTTATGCCTTTCCCGCAAACGTTGAAGCAGTGTTTTGCAGCCTGCCTTGCTTTTTTTGTTTTCAATGCTACTGATTAAACACGGGCCCCTTACAGCACAGCACGCCTTCTGGCCAGGATTGATGTTCGTGGCTCTACAGGAGGATGGAACAAACCAAGTAGACATCTGTTCAGCCTGGAGGAGAGAAGGCTCCAGGGAGATCTCATTGCGGCCTTCCAGTCCCTAAAGGGGCTACAGGAGAGCTGGGGAGGGACTTTTTACTGGGGCATGGAGTGACAGGACGAGGGGGAATGGCTTCAAACTGGCAGAGGGCAGGTTTAGATTGAACATGAGGAAGAAGTTTTTCACTGTGAGGGTGGTGAGGCACTGTCCCAGGTTGCCCAGAGAGGTTGTTGAGGCCCCATCCCTGGAGGTGTTCAAGGCCAGGCTGGAGGTGGCCTTGGGCAGCCTGGTCTGGTGGGAGGTGTCCCTGCCTATGGCAGGGGGGTTGGAACTCCATGATCTTCAAGGTCCTTTCCAACCTAAACCATTCTATGATTCTATGATCTTTATTTTCCATGATGCCCCTAAACATGTTTGTTATCATCGCTACTGCATAGTAAACCTGTTTTTTTAGGTGTTCTGGTATCTAAAATATTAGCTTGACCATTGTCTGCAGCGTTTTGAGAGTGACTGATCTGAGCTGATGAGACTCCCTGGACTTTGATATGGAGTTTACATCCACAAACTGCTGAATTGATTGACTGACTTAAATTTGTTGTTAAAAAAACAGGAGATGGGTTTGTGTCAGGCAATCAAAGGTCTTGTTTCTTGTTCTTTGAGAACATTTGAAGTGAAAAGAGGTCTGGTAGGGCTTTTTTTTCGGATTTATGAAGCCAAGGCCTTCTGGCACAATCATTTCCTTGGTAAAGAGAGGAGCCGTCCTAAAGCTGCCCTTAAATTTCCTGTTTTGTTGTACCGGTGGCAGTTACTCTTGGTCTTTCCTAAGAGGTACACCCAGAGCAAGGCCCAGCTGATGGACGGTGGCCATTCTGCAGCTTTGCTGTGGGGCTGAAGCGCTGTGGGCACCATGGGCACCATGGGCACCGTGGGCTGGGCTGGTGGCACTGGTTCTGCAGCGGGTTGGTAACTGCAGTGTTGGCAGAGAAAGCCCCCCCCCGCCATCCACAAAGGGAGAAGATGATTTCATCGCTGCCAGTGACGCTGTTCTGAATTCGTCTCAGGATGATGGGGCAACCAACACTGGTAAAACATGTTTAAACCACAAATGGAGAAAACTGCGAAATGCGTTAAAGTCTAAAAAACTGGGCTACTGAAAGAAAGTGAGAGTGTGCCACCCACAAATTTCCTTAGGGAAGAGAAATTGAATTTCAAGGAACCATTTACCAGTGCTACATTATATGATGATAATGTTAACAAAAAGATCATTCGTGTGATCTCTGACTGCTGTGTAGACAACCGTAATGTTGGAAGTCTCCCTCTTCCAGTTACTGCTGGTGTCCTCTCCGAGTGTTCAGTATACTTTGTGTATGTTTAATATGCTGATATTTACCCCTGAAAAACCTGTAAAGAATCATAGAATGGTTTAGGTTGGAAAGGACCTTGAAGATCATCGAGTTCCAACCCCCTGCCCTGGGCAGGGACACCTCCCACCACACCAGGCTGCCCAAGGCCACCTCCAGCCTGGCCTTGAACACCTCCAGGGATGAAGAGCAGAAGAAGCAGGCATGATTGCCATGGCATAATTAACTTTTTCCAAGAGTCGTATATAATTTTTGCATTGATTTGCATCTTTTCTTCTTGTATGATATTTCTTGTTATGGCTACCTTGAGAGTAGTTTCCCAGGATTGTCCCCTGCCATAGAATTTGAACCTTGCAAGATTTTAAGGAGAAGTCAGTATGGTTGGACAGAAAGAGAATACTCTGTGCAGATCTTTCCTGTGAATTCATATAAAAGATTCATAGTTCTTCAATTATAAAATATGGTCTTTACTGAAATGAAATGAACTTTTTCTCGTATAAATATATTCTAAACTCTGAAGGTGAAATACGCGACCCCCCCAATTCTGGAGGGTTTTAATCAAGGGTGTCTGCGTGCTTAATACTTCACACCTCCTGGCTAGTGACGGGACTTGTTGGTGTTGAGGGGAGAGGGCAAAATTCAGGTTTTATTACCTGATTCTGGCTAAAAATATGCAAGACACAAACGTGGCAGCTGCTATATACATTGAAATACAGAGGAGATGTACTCAGGTATGCATGTGTAGAGGTAAATGTCTGTTTAGATGTAAAATTGTATTCTCACATTCAAGCAACCAATTTTTCCTGGATACTTGTGGGAATTAAATTTTTAAGATTTCGCTTGTGCTGACATTTTGGTATACAGATACAGGCTTCTGCATTTTGATAATCCGATTTATGAACATACGTGTAATCATCTTACAGCACGGATGCATAGCATTAACGGGAATGGTGAAACAAATGGGAAGCACTGAAAAAAAGTTGCATCCGTAGCCAGGAAGGGGGATAGAATAACAGAAGAAAGAGGAATTGACGGACAATAAAAGGTTTTATTTTTTTCCTGGCAAAATTTAAGATCTATAGATCGATGGGAGAGTAAGCAAGGGGGGGAAGTTTTTAGCTGCGAGTGAACAATGTTAAGAACTAAGTTACGTGTTTGTGCAATTCAGTTGGAGAATCCCAGACTGGTGGGGGTTGGAAGGGACCTCTGAAGCTCACCAAGTCCCACCCCCTGCCAGAGCAGGGGCACCTCCAGCAGTTGCGCAGGACGGCGTATTTAAACTGTATTAAAGATCAGGAAGGAAGGAGAGGACGGGGCAGATGAGAAGTTCTTGCTGGTGCACGATTGGAAGACCAGAAAACGCTAAAAAAGATAGATGACTTCTGGGGAATAGGTTATGCAAAATATAGGAAACCAGGAGATGTTGAGAGACGTAGAGAGAAGAGAAGCAACAGGTCAGAGAGTGACACTTGGAAAGTGGAAGAGTTGAACTAGGTGGTGGTGGGGTGAAGTCAAAACATTTGCTGTACAAGGAGAGTGGGGTGAAGAAGACAATCAGGGATCAAAAAAGACTTTGGGTGGACTATACCCAGCAATAATGTGGGGCGTGATAGGAAAAAAGTGTCTGTTACAGGGCTGTTCCAAGAGGACCAGTTTGATAAAGGGTCAAGAGGAGATGGCTGGGAGCATGGCGAGTAGGAAGGGAGGTGCCCAGAGCTGCCTGCCCGTGCTGTAACGCGACACGGCGCTCATGCTGAACTGGTCCCTGTGAGTGACAACCGCCAGGGACTGCTCAAGTGAAGGGATCTACTGTTGTGGCACTGCCGCGTCACTCGGGTTGTGGCTAGCCTGCATGGGCCAGCGTCGGAGGCAAGCAGAGAAGCCACAGGCGAGGAGTGGAGTGGTGCACAAGCAGATTTCCTTCTGGTGTGGAACCAGGACACAGTCCGCAGTCCTGCGGGCTGGAGGCTACACTGGAGCTCATGGAAAACACAAGGAATAGGAGGAATATTCCCAGGAATGGTGAGCTTGAGGGAGAGAAACTGTCTCGAGGTAGAGTTTGAGTGGTGGAGAAGGTTGGCAAAAAAACTCATGTGGAATCGGAACTGTATTTTTTTAATGATTACAAAATTTCTATTTTTTTCAAAACGGAAAAGGGTTTTGAAAATGGTTTGTGACTGAATGTGAATGCTTAACCATAGTGAGCGAGCAACACGCGTTTTGAGCGAGCAACACGCGTTCTGAGTGAGCAACATGCGTTTTCTAGATGGTTTGTTATATGTATTTCAGACATAACAGTGTTTTGGAAATAGGGATGTCTAAACAAATAGGTGTTATGACATGTTGAAAACAAACTTAAGTCCCTCCTATTTTGGACTTCTAATATCTGCCCCAACGTGGCTGTGTCAGCCACGTGCTGAGCAAGGTAGCAGGGACCGGGGAGGAGAAAGGTCCCTTGGCCCAGCACATCTCTGCCTGGGTTCTTTCAGAAGATCAGCTTTCATTACGAGTCATGGTTGTCGCTTTTAATTAAAACTTTCTTTTCTAGCTGCAGTTTGTAGTTGCGCATTATTATCTCTGGAACTTTCATTCTGCAACCTCAGCAAAATGCATCCAGTTCTCCCGTAGTAAGCTCCTGCTAAGCTGATTAATATGTCAGGAATAACGCAGAGGGATCGAGATGTAAACCGCTGAAAAGTAATTGGGTATTCTGTATGATCCTGTTCCTCTATGAGGAAGAAACGCAGAATTAATGAAAGTTATATAGCTTATATTTAAATGCCAATTTGTTTAGTTGATGTATTTAACAGGTAAATTATGTTTTCTGTACCGTTCCTTTGGATAGCAGTTGTAGCCATCATACGGGCAGCAAAATCCTTTACACCCTAAAGCAAGAAATAAAGCATATTTCATAGTAAATTTCATACCAGATAATCTTTTCAACTAAAGGATTACTTCAAGTAAAAGCTGAAACACATCAAAGATCTAAGTTGAAATGTAAATTTCCCAGTTTCCAGAAAGCACATTTTCCAAAGAAGGCAGTTTCTCATCTTAGTTTATTGGGATTCTCTCCTAATTAAATGTCTGCAGGGTGGACCATCAAACTGATTGTAATTTCTAGCAATTAAGAGCATAATTATTAATTTTCAGAATGTGCTACTAATATGCAACAAATTATTGAAATTCTGTCTGTTCTTGTATAAAAAGAAACTGAACAAAACTGAAGTTTTCCTTAAGGTTATGCACTTTAGGGAGAATAGAATACAGTTTAAAAAAAAGTAACAACAAAAAAAAACCACAAAAAAAACCCCAACCACTTTTTTTTCTGTCATTAAACTGTCTTTGTTCTTGGAGTCATCATCATCTGTGATTAAGACCATCCAAAAAAACATTTACTCAGAAATTCTCGCTTAGGAATTTCAAGGCAAGACCAATAATAAACTTGAACTGAAATCAATTAATATCTTATCAGAAAAGGTGAAGATTGGGTCCTATGTGACAGAGAGGGGTTAAAGGTCTGGTCATTCAAAACTGACCGATATTTTGTAGAAATAATTCTGTCTCAAATTTTACTTTGCTCTTTTTGGAAATTTCCCAAATCTCCTGATGGTCAAGTCATAAGTGACCTCCCAGATCTTGTAGCGAAGACGGAGGAGCTTCCTGCCGTTGGTATTCTCGGGAGACAAAAGGTAAAGTTGAAATCTGATTATTCACGCTTGGTTATTTTATTTTAGGATTAGCGAAACCTAAATATGAACTTGAATGCAGAATATTATAATGGTGATATAATGAAGAGAATTCAATTATCATGCATTAAATGGCATTTCTGGGTAAGATGTGCTGGTTATCATGGTATTTCTGTGCAAGAAAACAATTCAGATAATATTTCACACCCCTCTTTTTGATAAGACAAATTCCCCTTTGGAAGCATTCCAATAATTCTGTTATTGTGACTTTGTCTTTAGAACCATAGTTTCTTAATCTTTTCGGGAAGATTAATGAAAACTATTACAAATGGCTTATACGAACTGAATATTTGAATTCCTAAATTTGAATTACCAGTTAGAACATAAAAGAGACATGCCCGACTCCTTCACCTGGCTCAAGTGTGACATTTCAGTAGAATATGCTTCTTGTTTCTAAACAGGATATGTAAAACTGTAACTTAAAAAAAAATATATATAGGGAGAGAGAGAGAGAGTGACTTCTGATGGAGAAAATGAGGTAAAAAGGAAGAGATCTGGTCAAACCAAGCGGTGCGCTTTCTCCTTTTTAAAATACTCTGATTGGAACCTTGCAAAAAAATTGACCTTAATTGGAAGGCACTGAAGTTTTCCATTGTTTTTCTGAAACGGCGTTCTCCCTGGCCAGCCCCCGTGGGAGTCCGATGTGTGCAGATGGAGCCCTTCTCTGAAACTCCACAGCACGCTCCCTCAGAGCATCGCTTGCAGCCGTTCCCTCCTGGAAGTCTTCTAACATTGCCCCTGGTTTTCCTTCCCTTCCTGCACAGGTCTGATCACTGCTTTATTAACACACAGAGATGGAATTGCCTTTTTTTTCCTTTTTCTTGCTTTTTTCTTTCCCTACGTGGAAAGATCCTTTCAGTCCACAATTGTATTTAGTTTAGCAGAAGTGTTGGAAAAAGAACCACCCATAGAGTTTCCTTTGGTTTCTCTTTAGCAGCTTGTCATAACTACGAGCAAAGATGGATTTGCAGTCTCTATATCCAGAAGAGTATATTCACACAAAAGCAGTGGCTGTTTTTGAGGGTGACGGGGAGGATGGTTGGCCAACCAGGCCTTGGCTGTGGAGGACCTGACCAACCTGTTGACGCACATTCCCTGCCCTGCTGCCCGAGCACTCGCTTGTCTGTACCTATGGATGAAAGCATCTGTGGCTGGGACTCTGCTGCCGTGAAGTCCCATCCCATTCACCAGACATCTTTGAGGAGGGCCACAAAGATGCTGTGAGGGCTGGAGCCCCTCTNCCCTCTGCTGGGAGGACAGGCTGAGAGAGTTGGGGGGGTTCAGCCTGGAGAAGAGAAGGCTCCAGGGAGACCTTAGAGTGCCTTCCAGTGCCTAAAGGGGCTCCAGGAGAGCTGGGGAGGGACTTCTTACAAGGGCATGTGGTGATGGGAAGAGGGGGAATGGCTTCAAACTGGAAGAGGGGAGATTTAGATGAGATATGAGGAAGAAATTTTTCACTATGAGGGTGGTGAGCCCCTGGCGCAGGTTGCCCCGAGAAGCTGTGGCTGCCCCATCCCTGGATGTGTTCAAGGCCAGGTTGGACGGGGCTTGGAGCAACCAGGGCTGGTGGGAGGTGTCCCTGCCCATGGCAGGGGGTTGGAACTGGATGATCTTCAAGATCCTTTCCAACTCTAACCATTCTGTGACATCTGTGTCACACACTGCCGTGCAGGTGCCACCCACAGGTACAGTCAGAAATGAAATGGTCTTGTTTCAGAGGTACCCGGGGCTTTTTACCTCGTACTCACTGAAAGCACGGTGGCAGGAGACTCATTGCTTTGACTCAAAAGTCCAAGTCTCCAGCCATCAAGGCCAATTGAAGCACACTCATTCTTGTTTGAGCATCTTCCTTAGACGTCCGTGGCTCTCCTTTGCTGGGGCGTATGGGTTGCCCTTCCGCGAGGAAGGCTGAATAGGGCTGATGTGTCCGCAGGACGTCACTAGAGGAATCCCCATCTTCAGCAGCTGCGTAAGAGGAGCAGTCAAGCCCCAGCGAGGGGTTCAGTGAGGAGAGGCGCTCGGAGCTGCAGCGGTGGTAAGGGGGTCCGGCCAGCCATGTCCCCGTGCCCCTCGCTGCCCCTTTGCAGCCTGCAGGGCAGTGGGCCATGTGAATGGGCTGGCTGTCTCCTGCTGGCATACACTTTTCATATTTGTCCTAGTCCTTCCTTGTATCTCTTCCCATTTATGTTCATTTTTTCTAGAGGTGGATAAGCAGAGTTGTGTATTCGTTTCCAATGAAGTATTGTAACGTCTTCTGCAAAGGCATTAATACACCTTCCCATTTCGCTATCTTCAGGCGGGGAAAAAGCAAATTTTATAGGTGGCGTACAGTTCTAAGGAAGAGGGATGCTGATTTTCAGGCAGAGAATAAGCAGATTACATTTCATCAGAACTTCTCTCGAATTGGAAAATTGTGAGAATAGGAAAAATCGCAGTCGCTACTGATGCAAGAGCTTACATAACCGTAATTCTCGTGTCACAAGTGTGGCATTAAGGCTGTAGACAAAAGCTCTTGACTAGAGTAAAAAATACAAAATGGAGGTATTAAGAATTATACGTGTGACTAAGCAAAGAAATAAATGAGTAAAAACTCACACAGAGTTTCGTACAAGGCGGCGCTAAGGTGATGCCCACAAAGATGTGTGTAACAGAAAGGTGAGCAGCATATTTAACCACTAAAAGCCGGATGAAGAGGGCACAGCTCGTATATGCAGATAGAATCTACATTTTTGTAAAAAAAAAATCTAAATTATTAATAGTGCTGTGTTTCTAATTGAAAAGTTGTACTGAAAATTAAGATGGCTCTGAGAGCTTTGAAGTTCCCTAATTATTCCGGTGCCCCAGACTGAAAATGGGCACAATGTAAATCATCTAAACAGCACTCATAATTAATTAAAAGAGAAGAAAGAAAACAAAAGTGGATGTCTGGCCAGTGCTAGGAGAGTATCAGTGAGGAAAAGGTTTTTGGCTGAAGGAAATTTGAGGGTTGTTTTGTGGTTGGTTTTGGTTTTTTTTTTTTAATTACAACCATATGCTCAGCTTTGTTCCATTTTATATGCGTAATCCCTATTATCCAGTCTGTTCCAGTGGAGAAAATATAGCATAAATTCTGGCCTAATGGAACGAACTGGAAAACTCCCCATGCCGTCCTAAGGTGAGAGGAGGGATACCTTCTGTACCTTCAGCACTTGTAGAATCACAAATCACTCAAAATGCTGCAGAAAAGGCTTCTGTTTCACAGAACGAGTGTTTTAAGGGATCTGAAGATAGAAGTGGTACTGCCATCAACAAGATGTGGTTTGAAAAGGAAAAGAACCAGTAGCTGAAGAGTTTGGTTTGCAGCCTCCTCTTGTGATCAGTCCCCTGTGCCATGCCAGAGTCCAGGCCAGCGCTGTGCCCCGAGAGGCGATGGTGGTGAGGGGACCTCTCAGGGATGTTAAAGGTCCCTTCCAACCTCAGTGATTCGATGATTCTATGATGGCAGCGAGGGGACCTCTCAGTGATGCACGGCCTTGGAGAGGCGATGGTAGTGAGGAGACCTCTCAGGGATGTGTGGCCTCGGAGAGGTGATGGCGGTGAGGGGACCTCTCAGGGGTGTGCGGCCTTAGAGAGGTGATGGCGGTGAGGGGACCTCTCAGGGATGTGTGGCCTCGGAGAGGTGAGGACGAGAGGAAATGGGTTCAAGTTATGCCAGGCGAGGTTTAGATTGGATATTAGGAAAAAATTTTTCACTGAAAGGATTATTAAACATTGGAATAGGCTGCCCAGGGAGGGGGTGGATTCACCTGGAGGTGTTTAAAAAAAGGGTAGATGTGGTACTTGGGGACATGGTTTAGTGGTTCTGTCAGGTTGGGTTCATGGTTGGACTTGATGATCTTGAAGGTCCCTTCCAAACTCAGCAATTCTATGATTCTATGATGGCGGCAAGGGGACCTCTCAGGGATGCGCAGCCTCGGAGAGGTGATGGTGGTGAGGGGACCTCTCGGGGGTGCGCGGCCTCAGAGAGGTGATGGCGGTGAGGGGACCTCTCAGGGGTGCGCAGCCTCGGAGAGGCGATGGCGGTGAGGGGACCTCTCAGGGATGTGTGGCCTCGGCTGGGTCGGGGCCATCGAGGGTGTCCACTTCCAAGAGCCCAAGTGGGAGTCGGGGGCTGCCGGGCTGGGGCTCGCAAGGAGCTGCTCTCCACTTCCAGAGCTTCTGGAGAGATAGAAGACCTCTGGGAGAGCCAGAAGGGGATGATGGAAGCTGTGATTGCTTTAGTGATTGATATATTTGTGATTTCTAAGCTTGATAGTATAACTCGCCGCAAAGAGCCAACATATTAGCATATTAATGTTGTTGATTATGCTGATAATAAGAGAAAGAAAAAAGGAACAGAAAAATCATCACTTATCTGTGATGTATGACAAAGAAATCAGTGAAGCGAATTGTCTGCTGCTTTGAATATAATTAATATTTTCTGAGCCCTCTGGCAAACGTTACCGTTATTACTCATTTCAGCCTTGTAATGCTCTCATTCAGACTTGTAAGTTCTTTATTTTCAGGATTTGTCAGTAACTTTCTAGCGCTACCGGATCACTCAAACTTTGCAGTTTATTGCAGTTTTCCGAATGAATTTTCAAGAGTATGAACAATGTTGTGTTTGATACCTTGTCAGCCAACACAGGCTGGTCCTGCCGTACTCACTACCGGTTGGTTTTCTTCCTGGGTAAATTTTGACGCAGGCAATGTTGACTATGGCAGTGCCTCGGGGAACTAAGACCTCCCTGAGATAAGAATACTTAAATGAAGTGTTACATCGAAAACTTGTTTGGTAGAAAAATTAAATCCGTAATTATTCTATACCAGAAAACGGAAAATGAAAATTTATACTACCAACTACACAGAGGAGAATTCTGGAGTTTTTTGCAGTGGGATTTTAACTACCTCTTTTCTTCACGTATCTACTCAACACTTTAGAAGAGGATGTCAGAAAAGTGTTCTTTGCTTCTAAGAATTAAAATTGCCTCCGATGATTTAGAACTACTTGGGTTTAGTGAAGACTTTCAAGGNTAGGTTACCGGTTGGACTTGATGATCTTAAAGGTCCCTTCCAACCTCACTAATTCTATGATTCTATGATTCTATGATTTAGAACTACTTGGGTTTAGTGAAGACTTTCAAGGCCTTGAAGAACAGGCATATTTGGGGTAGCTGCTCTGTAGCGCGACACGGCCGTCCCGTGGAACCTGTGACGGGGGAGTTCGCTTCAGGCTGTGCGGAGAGACTCCGTCCTGGCTGTGTAAGGGAATGAGAGTGTACAATGTCAGTGTCACCCTCATTTCTCATTTGTTTTCACTCAGATTGTTCTTTCAGCGGAATATGCTTGAAAAATTACACCTGGTACTTCTTTGTCAGGGCAAATCTCTATCTTCTGTGGGCAACCATTTTTGAAAATCATGTTGGATTTGATTATTATAAAGTCTACAGTATTTTTTAAATGAGGGGTTATATAGAATTCTTTTAAAGAATGAGCTGCATAGAATTCAGTAGTATCCATCATTTTAGGAGCTGGTTTCCTTATGGAAACAGAATGATTCTTGTCATGCTTGATATAAACCATTCAGCCTGGAGAAGAGAAGGCTCCAGGGAGATCTCATTGCGGCCTTCCAGTCCCTAAAGGGCCTACAGGAGAGCTGGGGAAGGACTTTTTACTGGGGCATGGAGTGATAGGACGAGGGGGAATGGCTTCAAACTGGAAGAAGGGAGATTTAGATAAGATATTAGGAAGAACTTCTTGGTTGTGTGGGTGGTGAGCCCCTGGTGCAGGTTGCCCCGAGAAGCTGTGGCTGCCCCACCCCTGGAGGTGTTCAAGGCCAGGTTGGACGGGGCTTGGAGCAACCTGGGCCGGTGGGAGGTGTCCCTGCCCAGGGCAGGGGGGTGGCACTGGATGGTCTTCAAGGTCCCTTCCAACCCAAACCATTCTATGATTCTGTATAAACCAAAGCTTCTATGAAGCACAAAGTTTTTTTAAATAGTCTTACCAGTGCTTTCTACCCTGGTTTTTTGGTGTTTCTTTTTTTTTGTGTTGTTTTTCTTTTCTTTAGCACATGTATAAATATATGCATTTGAAGTTTTGCAGGTCCAAGATGATCAACAGAGTTGACCTCATAATTACAGTCAGATCTCTCAAATACGTTATTTGGGAATTCTTATTTTAAATGCACTATGAGCAAGAAATCGAGTTGGTTCCAAAGGCAATTTGAAACTAGTTTTTATGTTACAGCTCTTTCAGATTGCTTGCCCAATAATTGCCATGTCCTAGTTGTTCTTACTGTTTTTTTAACACTGTTAATGAAAATGTAAAGCACGCTGATGGTAATACTTTGCACATTTTAGGATAAAACTAAACCGATTAGATAAAAATATTTTCAGAGAGATGTGGTATTTTTAGTTGCGTTTCTTTAAAGCAAATTTTTAATTACTTTGTGAGGGGGGAAGAGGGAAATGGCTGTATCTGATGATGTGTAGGCCCATTGCAGAGGAAAAAGCTTCTGAGATGAAAAAAATAAATTCTTCTATCTTGTCGTATGAAAAAAAAAATTGCTACCTCTCCTGTTCTTTCAAGATACTTGAAGTTTCTGGAGCTATTTTGTTCCATCTTTAAATCAGAGTTTTGTGAGCCATACCGCAATTTTCTCTGCCTCTGTCTTTTAAATAGGGAAGGAGAACATCTTTTCTTGTGATTACTGAGAAACAGGGATTAGTGATTTTACTGCACAAAAGATCCATTAATTGAGAAGAGATTAGATTTTATTGTAATTAAGTTCTGTAAAACTACTGTTTTTCTTAGATTAAGGATTTTCTTTGTAAGAGAATAAACTGCAGATAATCATAATGAGATGCTCACACGAAACAGATAAATAGTTTATATTTAGGCTTCTTTCATAGTTTCTCTAATCTAATTCAAGAAAGAATATATTTTTTAAAAGCATTCACAAAACAGGTCGTAACATTTTTAGGCTTTTGTGGGGAAAAATGTGTGTTTCATTTTGTTTTTCTGAATAGTTGAAAAATGGTACATTACAGTTGGTTATGAATGCAGTTGTATAGAATTAATTATTAGTTAAGACGTTAATAAATTTCCTTAATCAGAATCGCAAAAAATAAAAAAAGGATGTACATTTCATCCGATTTCTTTTGCATTTGGAAAAATCCACCTGTTCCCACTGCCTTTGCAGGACAGCCTTTATAGCTTTCCAAGTTGCTGAGCGTTTCTATGTGTGGTCTGATGAATGCTGAAAATTTAGTGTTCTTACATGTGAGACTGAATAGGCAACCTGAAATGCCTTGATTTTTGACTGTGATACGAATCTTCTAGAGTACATAGTCTTTAGTGGATAGATGTGACATATGGTGAGCAATGGGGTGATTCTGCCCCTCTCCTCTGCTTTCGTGAGACCCCACCTGGAGTACTGCCTCCAGCTCTGGAGTCCCCAACAGAAGAAGGACATGGACCTGCTGGAGCGTGTCCAGAGGAGAGCCACGAGGATGATGCGAGGGCTGGAGCACCTCTCCTCTGAGGAGAGGCTGAAAGAGTTGGGGCTGTTCAGCCTGGAGAAGAGAAGGCTCCGGGGAGATCTTCTTGCGGCCTTCCAGTCCCTAAAGGGGCTCCAGGAGAGCTGGGGAAGGACTTTTTACTGGGGCATGGAGTGATAGGACGAGGGGGAATGGCTTCAAACTGGAAGAGGGCAGGTTTAGATTGAACATTAGGAAGAAGTTTTTCACTGTGAGGGTGGTGAGGCACTGTCCCAGGTTGCCCAGAGAGGTTGTTGAGGCCCCATCCCTGGAGGTGTTCAAGGCCAGGCTGGAGGTGGCCTTGGGCAGCCTGGTGTGGTGGGAGGTGTCCCTGCCTATGGCAGGGGTGTTGGAACTCGATGATCTTCAAGGTCCTTTCCAACCTAAACCATTCTATGATTCTATGAATAACCTCTAATACTCAGCTATGGAAAAATATATTTCTTTCACTAGTTTAAATGGGGAGAAGTACTAAGCACTGGTGTTTCTATGAGGAAGTAGGAAGACTTTCTGTATCACTTGCAGGAATTAAGGAATTTTATAAAGCGGCAATGTGTATGGTGACTCAGCCTCCTGAAGTTGGGAGATTGGCTTTCTGTTGAGTCTATTTGACTTAAATTTTGTTTCCGAGGATCTCAAGTAGCAATCCTCTTACAGTCGGTAACCATCAGAACGAAAGAAAAGCTTTATGAAAATTACAGAGGAATAAAATGTAGGTAAGAAAAGTATAATTACCAAAGCTGGAATTAGTCCAGAGTAGGAATTAATAATACTGAAATTAATAAAGGGTTTAATTACCATTAGTCCACAGGGCATGAAATTTTACTCCTTTCAGTTGTACCACAGCTGCTTTAATTCTGTACAGGTGCTTTCTGAAATGATTGCAAAGAACAACAGAAATCCTAGGGGATTTTTTTTTTACCTTTTTTTTTGGCATTTTTGTTTGTTTTCTTTTCAATTACAAAGGGTAAATAATGCAACAGACTATGGACATGTGCAAACCCACTTCGTAGCAAAATACATGGAAGTTCATACTTTCCCATGGCCATTCTTCCAGCAAATATTCTATCGGCAGCAGTTTCTGTAGTGGAGTTACTTCATACTAATTTTTCTCATAAAATCTTAGCAATGCACCATAATTCACGTTCAAGTACCTTTCTTATTCCAGTATTCATCTTTTCTTAAATATAGATTGCTCATCTATCCAAATCACGTTCTGGTTTGGTTTTGGTCTTTTTTCCCTGAAGAGGACAGTTCCAATAGATAACCAAATAATCCCACCAACCTAATTTATCATGACAATCAGGTCTTACCATACCTTTTGAGGAAGGCAAAATAATTAAATCACCTTTGTTTATCATCAACATTTTTTTCTTTCTAATTTTTAAAACCATTTTCTATTGAATAAGAAAGTACAGGGTTTTTTTTTTATGAATTGCAATAATGGAAACCTTTTGTTTGCGTAAGCAAAAGGAAAACTTCAGAAATGTTGTAATTGCTATTTTTAGTACAGTTCTATCACTTCACTATTTCTACACTTTCTAGCTGTTCTATTATACTGTTATTGTTCTGGGTTTCTGTTAAAATGAAACGTGGGGTTTGTTTTATGTGTATGGCTACAGCAGAGGAGGATAATGCAAAGCTAAGTGCTTTGCAATGCCTATGGGAAGAATATTTTTCCGAGTGGTTTTTGAAGTGCATGTCACTGTTCAATTGTTCATTATCTTCAAATGGCTTGAAAAAGCTACAAATAATTTGATATTCCGAGGGCATTTATTTTTATTGTGTCAAGGTTTGAAATAAGCAGTTGCAAATGCTGCTTCCGATGCTCGAATACAAAGAGGCTGTGCAGCTAATTTCATTTTTCTGGTGAAGGCCGTATTCTGTGACCAATGCTTTTACAGTTTTCATCTGTTTCGATCTTGTACGCTCAGATGAGCTGGTTGGGAAGGTTTCTGGGACTGAAGGTGCGGTGGCGGTTGGCGTCAGTGGTCGTGCCGTACCCCTTCTCTAACCTCTCCCCGGCTCCCGGCAGCGGTGGCCGGGCCGAGCGGTTGGGTGGCCGTGCGGCGTTGGTGCTGCCCGCCCTGGGGCCGGGTCCTGCAGCCGGCTCGTTCCCAGCAGGGACATCGCCCCGCCACGTACCGGGATGCTCCTGCGGTGGGGAGGGACAGGACGGGCTGCCACAGCACAGCCGGGCGTCGCGGGCAGGGGAGCGGGGCTGGGGGCTGCCTGCCGCTGCGGGTGCGCTTCCCGTCCTTTCCCCGTCGCGACGTTGGCAGCGTTCCCTCTTGGCATTGCTCTCCGGCTGTTCCTCGCTGCTTCCCAGGTGGGAAGGTTTGCTGAAGTCAGCAGTTCCTGCAGCTGCCGGTGATGCAGAAGTCAGGTAGCATCTTGAATGAAGAAAAACTAAACTTTATCCTGTTCCTATGTTTTTAATGTAAATGGAAGATAAAGAATGAATGATTGAAATTGAGGAGGGGCTATTTTGTTATTCAAAAAAGTACAATATCAGCTACCATCAGTTATGAAGTATGCTTTTTTCCCCAGCTAATACCTATGCTATGTTGCTGAATGATTGTTACTTAACCAAAGGCAATAGGCAAACAGTCATAATTTTATTACTGTATTATTTGCGAATGCTATCAGAAAGACTTACTATTGACTTGAATCCAGCAAAGACTAGACAGAAATTAGTTCAGTTGTCTCCATTCTTTCATCTCAAAACAAGCCTAGGTAGTCTTGACTGACAGCTGCCCTGGGCTCTGGCGTCTTTCTTTCTTTGTTAAACATGTGAATCTGGTGAGAGATCTCCCGAGATGTCAGTAAGTGAAGTGCTGGTATGAAGATGTGCATTGTGTCATTGATGCAGAAGTCAGGTAGCACATGGCGCGAGGTGACTCAACTTCGAGTAGCGATGGCCAAAGCCTCTGTCAACATCCAAATACAGACTGCCAAGACCAGGCGAGCTGGCTGCATGTGATGTGCTACGGCGGGGGGAGCAGATGTAGTGAAAAAAGATTTGGAGAGAGCAGATAACGCGGCGATCAGAAAAAACCCTGATCTGAGAGAGAACTGGGAGCGCTTCTGGTGTGATGGGCCGTTCTCCCGCTGGACTTGCTTTGGAGAAGAGCTTTGGGACTTTTCCCGCCTTAAAAAGTGACAAATGCAAAATTTTTTGAAGTTGAGAAAGCGATAGAAATAATTTCCTTCCATATGGGCTTCGAATTGACCAACAGGTTTAAGCTGCAAAGGCAGTAGCCTTATTTCCAGGGGAAAATTAGGGGCAATGTTAAAATAAACATTTATCACAGGAAATTTTGAGTGCCAATCAAGAACCCAGGTGCAGCTACAGTGTTGTGTATGAAATCTGACTGGGGATCGAGTGTTCCTGCTGTAAGGAGTTTAAATGAAGAACATTTAAAATCAAAGTTCATAGAGTAAATTTGAGTGGCGTGTGACATCCTTAAATTCCAGCCGTGTGGCTGTTTGTGTCCTGCAGTGCACTATACCATTGAACTGAAATAAAACTTTTAGATTTTGTGATTTGTTAGCGTGTACATGAATTCCTTCTTTTTTTTCATGCCTCCGAGTGTTCTGGTTTTACATTTTCAGAAGTTTATGTACACTGTATTATGCAGATGTTTCATTGCATCAGCTGACTGTAGTTTAGATACAACTTTTAGGTTATACCCACAAACTTGGCATCTGGTCAGGCTGAATGACAAAATTGCTATACCCTTTTCTCTGTTTTAAGCTTAAAATCAGGCAACAGAAACCAGCTGCGCTCCAGTTTCACTGTCGTTCGTTTCGGCATCTCAGTCTTCTTGAGAACATGAAAAAACAGTATTTGTTCTGACGGCATTCCCGTGCGCATCTCCTTGGGATTACTAGAGGCAGATTAGGTGCTAATAAAATTTAAACAAGGAAATAAAACATTTGAGTATTTTATTTACCTCCAAAGTATCAATGTATTACATGGTAAAAAAGTCTCAGAGATCCATGAATGGAGCATTATCTGACCAAATAAATTCTTTTTTTATCTTACATTTTGGATAAATAATGGCTTAAGCAATATGAATTTTCTCCACTGATATTTTGCGTGAATATACAGTTGCTTTTTCAATGGCTTTCTGTGAATAAGGATCCGGATGAGCTTTCTTTTGCTTTACTTGGACTAATTTTGTGCGGGTTTTTTTTCATAAACGTAACTCAAAACCTTGTAAGTGGTTTAGAACATGGGAGTTGAAGGAGTTGAAGGTTTAGCCCTTCGTGGCTTTGTGGTCCTATGTTTCAGAACAGCCCGATTTATCTATAATCCTGTTAAAATAACTTCTAAAAATGTCAATAACTATTCCAGATTTGGAGACTGCTTGACGTGTATAAAATCTGCTTATTGAGTGTTCTCTCAATTCAAGAGTTAAAGTATTTTTATTCCACTGAGAAATAGTAAGCCACGGTTGTGTAGATTGTTAGTAGTGTGAGCTGGATGCGCTCGAGCCGTGTGCGCAAGGGAAAGGCTGCAGACCTGGGCGTCTGGGGCAGAAGCAGTTAAAAACAGACTGTGGGAGATTTCCCAGGCGTTTATTTTACTGCAGAAAAATTAATGGCGTTTTTGCCAAGTCCCTCGTCGGAGTTTTCAACAGACGAAGGTAATACAAGAGAGGCGGGACTGACAGGTACACAGGCTGCCTGGTTTTGGGTTGCTTTTGTTCTGGTCTTGTAACCAATTAAGTTTACATATCCTTTTCATTATTCATATGGTTGGAAAGACAGTGAATATACTCCAGCAGTAACTGTGGAAAGCTAAGGAACTCTCTTGATTTGAGAGAAATCGGGTGTAATAAAACGGGGCGTTCGTCAGGGAGGATCAGAACCGAGTGACTCTGATTCCCTTCGGTGACTCACAGTCCCCACTGGGCACAGGACCGAAACACCCAGTACCAAAGGTGGCGCTTTGTACTTTGTCTGATGGACATGTTCATACGTGTAGGATTTACGCAGCCAATTTTCATCATTAAAGAAAGCAACGGTTGGGGGTGGTCTTGGCATGTTTGCTTCTGTCCCAGCGTAGGGGAACAGGTGACGTACTGAGATTGCTTTTTGTGATTCGGCTGGCAAATCTCACTTCTTCGTGGTTTGTAGAAAGGTGGAGTAAGAAATGCAGAACGCGGACTACAGATATCCCTCGGGACAAACTGTATTTAATAGACTGCAATCTTGATAATAATTGTAAAGAAACAGTCCCCCAAATGTTGATAGTTTCAGAAAACTGTTTTTTCCCCTTTTCCTTCAGTATGCTGTTTGGAGATGACAACCAAAAGGAAAATTATCGGCCGCTTGGTGCCCTGCCGGTGTTTTCGTGGCGAAGAAGAAATCGTCTCAGTGTTAGATTACTCTCACTGTGGCCTACAGCAGGTGCCAAAGGAGGTTTTTAACTTTGAACGGACGTTAGAGGAGCTTTACCTAGATGCCAATCAAATTGAAGAGCTACCTAAGGTAATCGGTGTTCTGCCTGTGATACGGATGTCAAAGTTGTGTTCTTAAATGTGTCTTCAGCATGTGCTTCGGCTCTGAAGTAGGGCTTGCTCTTGACTGGGAGACCCGCTTGCTGCCGGTAGAGTCGCGGCTATTGACTCGAGAGATTCGATTACGTTTTTACAAATCTCTTTTTTTCTGCCCTCTCTGAAGAGCCCAAAGCGCTGAGCCACCCTTCTGGCAGATGGTGCTGCGTGGGGAGCAGTTGGGCCACCTACTTCTCCTGATTCCCAGCGCGGGAACGGGGGCAGCCGGTCGAGTCTTAAGTTGGGAAATTAACAGTTGTTCAAATTAAGTACTTCTTGCACAAGTTATTAATATGGCATTTGATACCTTGACCAGGAGTACGCTTACACGTGGGGTAGGTGATCCTCTCTAGCACTGCTTTTAAAAGCAGGCTCTTTGTCAGGATAAGCCGTGTATCCTTGTGCGAGAAATGCCGGCGCTGCCTGACGAGGATTTTTATAACTGCAAATGAGGTCCTGCAATGAGATTACTTAAGTTACCCTTCCTGTGTAAAACTTCTTTCACGCAATCCTTAAATCGGTTCTTCTGTTGATTAATGTTTACTATAAGGAATGAAAAGTTACTGTAACTTAAGTGTTCTGGAAACAAAAGAAGGCAAGGTAGTGGAAAAACCAATTAATTGTAGGTGCTAGCTACATAATGAAGCATGAAGTAATGTAATCCATTCCTTAATTGAATTTTTCTCAACAATAATGAAAGATGCTTACAAGTCTTTAATTAAACATTGTTCCACTGTAATCCGTTCTTCATCATCCCTCAACATATTTTTTTCTTACACTGCATAGAGACTTTATATAAATTCTATTTACAAATGTAGAAAACGTACTTTTTCCATTACATAGAGTTCCTTTATTGGGATAGGATGGTTCATTGCTTAAGATTGCTCTCTCCATGAAGAAATTCTTTGCAGATGGTAAGACAGGGTAGCTACAATCTTTTAAGTGTCCCAGAAAAATGAAGGGACAGCAGAGAACCAGCTATTTTTGCTGTCCCTATAAATATGAAATGGGTTGTGGTGGAGGCCATTTTACTGCTAATGAATACCTTCAGGACTATTTCTCTTTTAACAATAATATATTGTTAACCTTGTGTATTTTAATTATGCTACCGAAGAATCCTACTGAAGAATATATAAAGTGTCTAATTTAGCTAGGGATTTTGGGGATATTTATTTGGGGTCTCTTGAAAGTATGCATCACCATGGTATTCAAACTAAATCGCAGTCCATAATGGAAGACAAATACGTTAGGTCATAGAACAAGAACAATATGCCATAATTCTACATGGGAAAACTGAGGGCCAAAGGTTAAGTGGTCCAAAATTAGGAACTTGGGATGAAGGTGCTGGTTGTTAGTGTCAGTCACAGTCGAAACGTGCATGCTCATCAAACCTTTGCAATGGGTTGTGGTGTCATCAATTTTGTATTTGTTATTTGTGAAACAAAACAGCAGATAAATACATACCTTGGAGAGATTTTCATGTGTAGGACTGTATTTTTCCACCTCTTTTTTCTCATTTTTCTTTGTTATAAATAATATTTTGAAGCAAATACTATGTATTGAAGAAATCCTTTTAATTTGTCTTAAGTTTGAGTAAATGCATCGTTTAACATAGTCTTGGCCTTTTATAAGAGAAGATTAATGGCAGTGTTAATTTGCTTTCTTTATACCATTAATAATTTTTTGTCTTAAGCCTTTATTAATCATTACCATAAATTAAGTGGTCCAAATAATTTCGTTATCAAATTTTCTGCTTCAAATATTTTTTGCTGCATGTCTCTGAACTTTTTCACTATTGAATTAATATTCTAGGAGACAAAATGCCATTTTTTCTTAAAATGGCACTATATTACTTAACCTGTAATACAAAAGTTAACGTTGTGCTCTCCCATACGCAGAACTTTCCTCTCTCTGTAAATGTGAATTCAAATAACTTCCTCCAGAGGAAACCTGTATTGTCAATTTTCTGTTATTTTCCAAATGTTATGTGCCTCTGAAGTTACAATATTCTTTTGAAATTTTCTATCATCAGAATGCTTGATTATGTTTAAAATTTAAATGAAAAAAGCACAGGTAAAAACTCTATTAAGTCCTTATCTAACTTACTTATTTTCACTTCTACATGATACTCTAGAAACCAATACATTCTGCCTGCTCTTCTTTTAATTTTTACCTTACATTTTATGTATCATAATTATGCTTTTTTTTCTGCTGTTTTCTTTAGAAATGGATTTCTAGTTCCTAATTTCTAATATTTTTCTTTTCTTTTAAGGATTTCTAGGATTTTTACATAATTCTTATTCTCTGTTTTCCCCTAAATCTAGCCAAGTCTTCTATTTTATTTGCCTTTGACTTCGTTATCATGAGCTGCTGCTGCAAGTATGTCCCTATTTGTATGAATCAAATGAATCAATGACTAATAAAAAAGAATTTCGATTCTGATGAAGGTGGAGTCACGGGCAATCAGTATCCAGAAAAAAATGAATGAGCTGAAAATTCTCCCCAGCAGCTTTCCCCCATAAAGATAAAGTGAAATCTGGACTAATTTTTAATGAACAAAATTAGTTTACTTGTTAATGCCTTAGGAAAAATTTGTCTGTCTCTAAGAACAAATTCTAGAAATAGCCACCACTGTGTTTCGCCATCTCACGTGATACCGGTAAAATATGCTACGCATGTCAGAGGCTACATCTTAATGCTTAATTGTCTCACCGAGAACAAACAAAGAACCAATACATAGACAGTGTCAAGGTAATCACTAATGTATAGCTCACACAGATGGGGAGGTATTATAGATTAATTATATTTTTCCTTTGCATTGCATTTGCTATATAGGTTATAGTTTCCATTAAGGCATTGAATCCTTTTTCTAAATCTGTCAGTAAGAAATCACGTTTCTGTTCTGCAAAGCTAGAAAGTGTTATTTCGTTGCAATCCTGACATCAGGTTCCCCCAATACGTTAGCCAATCTATGTCACAGTGGTGCCTATAGAAAGTAAAGAGCAGAAATTTCGTAGTGTTCCGTAATGGCCCTGGAAGCCAACAGCCTCCATGGCCGTGTAGTCAAGAACTTGAGATATGCAGAATAAGAGCCCATTGTTAGAACTCGAACCACAGCGCTATTAGCACCACTTGGTTTCCAGTCTGAAAGGAATAAAAGCAGTATATGGACATACAGTATGATGATTACATGAAGATCGTGACAGCGAGGCCATAAAGCACTAGAAGCTGAGAAAGACACCTTTTGAAAATCCAGTGGGTAAAAAAAAGTGGGCAATTTTGGGCCTACAGACCTGTATTCACCCTCTCATATTATTTCTGATACAACAGTACATGATAAAATGACTCCAGGGGGAATATTTTTTATTACACTTCTTCATTCACCAGCTCGAAAGCCTTGTATCTGTTCTGATATTGTCAGAACTTTTAAGTTCCAAGACTTCCTTGGCTTTTAAAAGAAGAATTCTCCAGGGGAGCAGCTGGGAACGTGCAGTGGGGATTTCATTTTCCAGGTACAACAGCATGGTATAGTTTTGGATCCGTACCAAAACTCTGCAGGCTCCATATGCTGAACATCACTATGGTCTACAGCTGCTCTCACGCGCTGATGTGGCGAGAAATTTCGAGAGCAAACCCTAGAGCCTATGAATGACGTTATTTTCCAGTCTTGTCCAAAATGTTGTGCGTCCTTGAAAAAGAGAAACGGTGGGTGGTCTCAGGTGCATTGCAGAGGAATTCCTCGTTCTCTGGAGAAACGCTTCCCTTTATTAACGTTTTCTGCAAGCAGAAATGCGCAGAAGCCCGTTTGGCTTCCAGGGTGGACCGTAGACATTCTGGCTGTTCCTATAAATTATTTTGGGAAGCGGCGGCCCCAGCATGGAGATGGTTCCTGTCAGTGCTGCGGGGCTGCGGCACTGCCCCGTGCCTCCCTGCCTGCCCTGGGACGGGGCCGGTGTGCGGTCCTGAGGGGTAACGAGTGCATTTCATGGGAGAGGAGGTCTGAAAAGCAAAACTGTCAACACAAAGGCATTTTGAAAAGCGTCTTCCAGTAAAAAGGCCCTTTCGTCTTTGGTGCCGGTTGACGGTGACCGTGGTGTGGTGCTCCTCGTTCTGGGCATTTTTTATTCATGTGATTTCCTCTCAGTTTTCTGAAAATAGATTGCCTTGGAGAAAAAGCAAGATTTTTCTAAAGGATTATGGTAGGAGGTTAATGGCAGTTTCAAACTGATCTAAAATTTAGTTCAGGTGAAGTACCAGGTTGGCATTTGCATCCCATTTGTGTGTTAATTTTCTCCTCTCCGAATACTTGGCTGAGTTTTTCATCTAAGCAATCAAATCGTTATGCATTCTCAAACAGCCCATAGATGAGCATATAGACTTTATTCTGATATAGAAGCCTGAAAGAAATCCTAAATCTGTCGTAAACACAGCGCTGGTATTTGAAGGACGCTTTTTGAGATGCCTGCAAAAAGAGAAGGTGTTCTTCTCTGGAACCCCCCTGAATTTTCTGGTGCCGTTTGGCGAATTCGTGTTCGCAGAAAGTCCTAGGGGGTTTGGTAACTTTTAATTGTTGAAAAGAGCCGCGTTTTTAGAGCCCGCGGGCCCAGGGCGGGCAGGGTGGAGCAGGCCTCGCCTGCAGGCCCTGCGGTGGGGCCGTAGGCCGGCCTGCGGTGAGGCCGTGCCTCGCCCTGCCCTCGCCCTCTTCACGGCCGATTTCCCCCAGTGCCGCTGCTGGGGAACGTGGAGCGTGGCCATAAAGGAAGCCCAACAATTATATTGCGTTTACACCCGCGAGCGCGCTGGGCTCCGAGAACCTCTGAGCCGCTCTGGCTCTAAAAATGCACCCGCTTGTTCGTCACGTACGGCACCTCCAACCGGGCAGTGCAGCGCAGCTAAATGGGAAACCACTTTGCCTCACCGCTGTCTCTTAATGTCGTTGTTTTGTTAATTTTCACATGTGCAAGGGGTTGGATGAGGTAGTGATGTTTCTTGAGGAAAGCAGCCATGTTAAATAGGTGCTTTCAACAGGACTTATCAAATACTCCACATTGAAAGGAGGGTTGGTTTTGCGGTGGAAATTCTGACATTTGATACAATTTGAATTTGAATTAAAAATTAGAATCAAGATGTGAATTTGGGGGGGGATGACTTAAGGAACATATCCTTTTAATAATGTCAAAGCATTTTGTTTCCTGAAGATAGCAAATTTCTTCTGCGTGCAGCCAAAATATTTTAAAATCTATCATGAAATTAAGTTGTAAACTAAAATTTTCATTTACCAGAAGCCACAAAAAATTTCAATTGATGTGACACCCGTGAAATACGTACCTACAAAATGTCGATTGCAACGAGTGTGTGGGTTTTGACAGAAAGCTCTATTTGAACATTCCTGCTCCCAATCAACCGCTCTGATTATTCTTGTCGACTGTGTCTAAGCTGTGTTTATGGTACCGAGCAGTCTGTCTTCTCAAATAACGGCTTTTCGAAACATTTTTTTGATGATTGAATTCTTATGTAGCAAATGTAATTTGTGGTATTTGTTGCTTCTGTGTATAAATAATGATCCTAAACTGGTCTTTTCCCTGAAACACTGTAAAGTATCTTTTTATGTTACAGCAACTGTTCAACTGTCAAGCTTTACGCAAACTGAGTATACCAGACAATGACCTTTCGAGTCTGCCAACCACTATTGCTAGCTTAGTTAATCTCAAAGAACTTGATATCAGTAAAAATGGTAAGAGATCAAAAGTATAAGTATTTTAAAGAATTGTAATGACTGTGAACAATAATGAAGTTTTGATTCCTAACGATTAACAAACTTGTGTTCTAGAAAACGTGCTCTTTTTCTAGATTGTGTACTGTTTTCCTGTCTGGCACTTTTGAGGAGTCTGGGGAGATATCTGCTTCTTTAAAAAAATAAAAAAAAAAGTAGAGGATGCTTTAGCATAGTATCCTGTGATGACTGCTGACCGATAAACATTAGAAATAGGAGTGGGAGACCATTTGTCAGTGCACTCATGAGCCATTCCACTTTCCAAAGTGGCTTAGTACTTCCTGGGCTCTTGTGGAATGTATTTAAGCAGATAAAGCCGCAGGTAAACAATCCCCAGGATTTGTATAGCCAGTGACTAATTTGCTGATGTGCATTTCCGAATTACTCATTTACATATTTATGTGCCATAAACCTTTGCATGTCTGAAAGTGTTTTGAAAATGAAGCTTAGGCGTTCTCAAAAATTTTGAAAAATTCCTTATCAGTGTAGGCTTAGAGACTCAGGATTATATGTGTGCTCTCCTGAGAAGAGAGGGAGGCAAAGAAGAAAAACATCAGCAGTTCGGAAAGAAATGAAAGGCACAAATATTAGTACACATGATGTCACTATTTAACTCTATGAGATTATATAAATCAAGCATTAGCATAATAGTTTTAGTACAAGGCATGTTACCTGTTCTGGTGTATTTATTTAGTGCTTAAATATCATCTTTTAGATTATAATACTAAAATATATATATTCTTCCTGTTATAGCTTAAGTGTGATCTGAAAATGCCAAATGAACTAATTTATGAACAAAGCACGTTAAACAGTTTTTTTATGTGTGTGTAATAATTCTTTCAATATTTTTTTAGGAATTCAAGATTTTCCAGAAAATATTAAATGTTGTAAGTGTTTAACAATTATTGAAGCCAGTGTCAATCCAGTCTCTAAGTGAGTATCAGCAGCTCGTGTTTGTATACTGCAAGTGCAGAACATTTACACAAAGTGAACTAAAAGTTAAAGGCATCAAGTGCATTTGCAGGATTAATCTAAATTTCTTTTTAATTGTTTGAAATCCTGTGTTGATGTATCTATGAAAAGATCCGTGTACTATACCACCAATGGGGTGTCTTTCCACATAGTAAAGAAAGTGTTGGCAAAACAGTCCGTAGGATGTAACCTTTTAAACACGGGGGCCTGGTGCTTTATGGTTCGGGGATTAAGCCACGCCGCATCCTCACGTAGCGCGAATCTCTCGGTTGGGACTTTGGCAACCTTTATTCCTCCCAAAAACTTGCAATAATAGTAACTAAAAAATCTGTGCTGCAGTCCCATGATTTATAAAATGGAGTGAAGGAGGTGAAAGGATGAAATTTTACTATTTCAGTTAAAGAAACAAAAAAAAAGGGATAGAAAGAAAGACAGAAAGAAAACACATTTGGCTTAAAACCCTCTGCTGGGAAGGGAGGAAAGGCTGATGTAACTCGAATGTGCCAGGCTTTTGGATTTCATGTGGTTGTAGCAACGTGGAAAAGATGAGAACGGGCGAAAATATTGTCTGTAACAAGTAAGAAGTTCTCGAGAATTTGGGTAGAAAAAGAAGGTGAGAGAGAAAGTAATCTTTCTCTTTCTAAATATACATTGTTTTTATTTCCATAGCAACTTTGGTGCGAGCATTAAGCTTTTAACTGTTTTTTTAGGCTGCCAGATGGCTTCACACAACTTCTAAATTTGACCCAGCTCTATCTAAATGATGCCTTTTTGGAGTTTCTTCCAGCTAACTTTGGAAGGTAAGAATTAGTCATTGGAGCGCATTGCTCTTTCATATGAACCCAGTTTAGGCTTTCAGGCACCATTTTAAAGCTGTATTCTTTTTAAAAAAAAAAATAAAATAAAAAAAAAAAGAGAGATTTTGGCTTTCCAGCCCTATTTTGATGAATGATTGTTGTTGGAGAGAATGTTATGTCAGCAAGAATGTGATGATGAAGTAGTGCAGTTTGGTGGTTTAGGGAAAAGGTGGGAAGAAACAGAAATTGAAGAAGAGACCTGTCCTTGATCGAATGTGTTATTAAATTGTGGCAAGGGCAGAAAATAACAATGTGGTCTACGCCTATTGAAAAATGAACAGAAAGAAAAAGTGTTGTGAGTCAGAAAAGAAGAAAGAAATGACCGAGCATGGCGGGGTGACCAAAGGAAAAACGTGAAAGCAAGAAGACGAGAGAAGACTCAAAAGACAGCGGAGCAGGAAGGATGTAGAATGAGAGTAAAAATAAATGCAGCAGAAAGTGAGCCAAAAAGCGTAAGATAAGGACAAAGCGGGGGAGGGGAATCAACGTTTAGACAATTTGCTGTGGCCATCTAAGAGGGCAGTAGAAGCAGTGGATCCTTACACTGCGCAGGTCTGGCAGGAACGTGCAGTTTATTGCACCCCTGTTGCACTGGTGAGGGAATGGTCAGGCTTTCCGCCTAGTATTATTTTGTTCCTGGTCTATCCAGCTACCCGTATGTGTGTTTTATTCTTCAACTGGGAACATCAACTCGGCTCTCCAAAATTAATCCTGAGGTGACATAATTTGTGTTGGAAATGCCATTGGTATGCTCAGGCACTGAGAAATAGAAAGTGCTGCTTTATCAGCATTTACCTGATGGGCCTGTCACTGACCCAGAGCTGAGTCTGCGCTCGACGCCGGAATACCTTTTAGAAAATCCCAGTTGAAAAAAAAAAAGCAGAAGAAAAATTGTCATTGTTTGCATTTGATGAGTGTTTGGGATATCAGAGTGAACCTAAGGCAGCCTGCTTCTGCAGTTCGGAATCAGACGTTATGTTCAAGTGGCAAGGAAAAATAAATATACGAACTGCCCTGCAATTTATCACATGTAGTGTTTATGTTCATTATGCTTTTCTAATTCCTTGCTGGTATTTTGTCTAATAGTCTTTGTCGCTTAAGGACACATCTACTGTTCTAAATCTTTTAGCAGAAAGCACTAACTTTTTTTTTTTTTCTTTTACAAACGCATATTTTGTCTAAATGAAATGATGCTTGTTCCAGCTGTGGTTGTTATTCCTTTATTATTATTCTGCTCCTATATTATCTATTTGGTATCTCGCATTTACAAATCCCTGTCATGTTCCTGGAGCTTCCCACATTGGCATACAGACATTGCTCTTTTTTTTTACTAGCCACACGTAGCTCTTTAACTGTATCTCCCTTATTGCTTTTCTCCAAATTTTAGTGCTTTCTTTGTATCTTCAGGTACAGTAATACTCAGTCTGTTATAGTGTCATTTAGACACATGAATAAAGTCAGGAACAGGGCCTACCCAGGCATCACCCAAACCTCTCTCCACATTTCTCATTTAAAGTTCTTCTTTTGAGTCCTGGTTCAGCACAACTGCGTGAGTTACAAAAAGCACAACTTTACTTAACAACTTACTCAAAAGCACGCACTTACGACTTACTCAAAAGCACAGCTTTTGAGTCCTGGTTAAGCAAACTTGAAAGGTTTTCTGCTTTATCTGGCAGGAAAAAGATAAAATCATAGTTTTCTAGAAAAGGGTAGTATTGGGAAGGCTGAGGTTCCATGAAACAGAAAACTGATATTGTGCTGGACAGAGCTATTTAAATTTTTGTTGTGGTTTTTTTTTTAACTTTTCTCACAGACACGTGTTTGCACTTGTGGCACAAAAGGACCTGAGCTGTAGAGAGAGAGTAATATGAAAGCAGTGTTAATGAAATCGTTGCAGCTCGCCATAAAGTTCCTCTATAATCTTTCTTCACATTTCGAAACTCTGTTATCAGCCTAAAAGCTTTGATAGCATGACTCTGGGCTGCCACCTCTCTTTAGAAGTGGTACAATTACGAATTAGTTGTGCAGAACCGCTCAGTTTCACAGAGGCCTTGAGCAACCCCAGGCATGGTCAGGTCACACATTGGATGTACCTCCAAAAAATAGCTGATTTGATATTCCAGATTTTCTGAGAGTGGATTTGTACGATTTGAGATGGACTTTGTTTGTCCTTTTGGTTTTATATCCTCTCCCTTTTCCTCCCCACATTGATTATAATTGGGGATTAAAGAACCAGCAAAAGGGTGACATGAATCAAAATCCTTTTGTGTTTATCAAATTATCTTCCAAGACAGTATGGGTAATTAGACAATACTGCCCAAATTCTGGAACTGTAATACATTAGGTTTTTCATCTCGTCTGATGTGTCCTCCTTCCTTCCCATTATCCTACTTCATGACATTTATTGCTGTGGCTTAAATAATATTGCCAGATAGAGTTTGCACAATGGTACAGAATTGTGAAGTACTGTTAGGTTCTAATTCATGCCAACACTTAAGCACATGTCCTACTTCTGTTTAAAATACAGTCAATTCAATGGAGATCTGTTCTGTTGTATTGTGGAGTTGTAGAATTCAGTGCTCAAAAAATGCAAAAGAAAGTTGTGAACTAAATAGCAGTTGCTTTTTATCCTTTAATAGATCTGGAAATGTTTGAGAGAAATGAACTTTAAGTATGTTTGCATTGTTTTAAATAATTAATAAAATTAGTTTCAAGTTACTGTGAAATACTGATATATCTCAAAGTTTTTCAGAAGAGTTCAGGTAAGGACAGATACGTCCTTATCTGAAGGTATTTGTCCTTACACGAAGCAATTTGGTTCTGTGAACATTTTGTGACATATTCAGCCCCACAATAACTGGACATCTTACTATTGTGCATTAAGTGGACTCTTTTTTTGTTGCAATAAGTAGTTTCAAATAATTCTTATGGCTTCCTGAACTAATTCATTGAGTGAACTAATTATTTGCTATCCTATTTCTAGACTTGTCAAATTGCGGATTTTGGAGTTAAGAGAAAACCACTTGAAAACTCTACCAAAGTAAGTGATTGAATATTTACATAAGTCTCTTTCACCTGAAATTTCCAAAAGTTCAAAATAGTTTTATTGTTAGCAATGCAATGGTGTCATTTCTGTTAAGAGCTATTTTTTCCGTGGGTTAAAGAAATTCTACTGAAGGACTTTAGCAAAAAATTGAACACAGGATGGAAGATGGAGACTGGTACATTAGCTGACTGTAACTCGATATCCAAAATCTATAATGTGACATTTTAAAATATGAGATGTAAACAAAATTGGAAAACAACACATGAGGTAACCCTGGTCAGTGATTCTGTGACAGTATTTTGCTCATCAAGAAGTAATCTGATGTATTGAAAACTTACTCAGTGTAACCTCGGTAGAACAATCTCCCTGTATGTTCTGTGCAGAAATGAAATGTATTTGGTGGTTTACAAAACTATTTAGAAATCTGTGTCATCAGAATGTTGAAGAAATGCCAGTTTGGTAGTGTTTCTTGGTGCTATTTACCAAAAAAAGTAAGTTGCTATAATGTGTTGCTGTAATTTGCCAACATTTAAATGATATTTTGAAAAGGAAACAGTAAAGAAAGGAAAAATAAATCTATACACATCCCATGCTAAATATGGGAAGTTGCCCTGCATGAAGCAAGGAATATATTTGTGTATTGAGACCAGCAGGATATAACTGTTTTCTGCAACAGGGATCCTAACCGGTGAAAAAATATCCATGGCTTGGGGGATCGTTAGAAATGGGGGTTGTATGTCCCCATCGTAAGTGAGACTTATAGCGGTGGCAATAGTCTGTATTTATGAAATGTTGCTAATACTGAATTGCATATTATTTAGCTCGTTTTAAAAGGGCACCCATTTTAGCAAGCATGCCTTTATCAAAATCTCCTACACAGGCATTGTGCCTATAATGGAATATGGTGACATTTTCAGTACTTCCCGTGGGCTTTTATCCATGGTACTTTCTTTTTTTTAAGGAAAGCTATTTTTTGTGTGAAAGGCAATATTCTTTATATCAGGGGAAAACACTTTTTGGTCTCAACTTTCTATTTCCTCTGTTCTGAGTTAGGTTTTTCTATTTTGAAAAACAAAACCAAAAAAAGCTTCAATCTGCTACCAAAGTGTTTATCTGCATTCAAAAATAAGCTCTGTTCAGGCCAGCGGATTTGCAGCCTTTGAGGTCTTTATCATCTGAAGTATGCTGTAGTGTATACATGTTGTATCATGCTGTAGTGTATACATGCTGTATCATGCTGTAGTATACACATGTTATCGAACTACGTTTTAAACATCGGTGTCTTTTAGAAGGGAATTGTGTAGTCTTTGCACGCAGGAGGTGCTTGTTGGAACAACTGGATGTGCATGCGCTGAGATTGAAGAATCAGAATTCCACAGCAGAATAATCTTGATCAAACAGAGTATTTTTATATTGCTGGTCTAATTCCACTAGAGATGATAACAGACTTGTTACTGAATTCAGTGGGAGCGAGATTGGGATGGTGTGTCGTTGTTACTAATAAAGATAATTATTTTTTTTCTGTAATACGTGGTGTTTAACAAGCAAATTTGGGCACGTTTGGCGAGTGTTTGGCAGATGCATAGGTAAGGGCGGTAGGCTCTGGTTTCGGCAGCGCCGAGTTTGTTAAGGTGGCTGGGTGCGACTTTCCCCGCCGGATGATTCTGAAAGTAAGGAGGTTCTTTGGTTCTTGTAACCAGGGGAAACGGGGTTTGCAGGGTGCTTGCTCTCTGCTCTCTGCTCTGGCGGGAGGCTTTGCTATACGCTGCTGAGACAAACGGGCAAGGAAAGGTTTTGCTTATGCAAATGCTTGCCTTAGAACGGATAGATGAAAGGGACAGCTGTATTATGAAATAAAGTAAGAGGAAGAAAGCTGACGAGGTCATTTTTGCATCAACTGCGACAAAAATGAAGGCTCTATGCATTTCTGGGCTTCTTTTATTCTCTAGAGCAGTTTTCTCTGCAAGCAAAACCGGTGTAGTGGTTAGACAGGACTTACTGCGTATTTCAAAGTGTTCGTTTAGAGGATATATGTCCTGCTTCCTAGTTAGGGTCAACTTGACATTTTTTATAAAATGCTGGTCTAAAGCATCCTCTCTTTGCTTACTGGGAAGAGCGGGCCTGGGAAGATCGGGGCTGAGCGTGGGAGGTTGGAGGAGGGGAGCGGTGAGGCCACGGGTGCTGTGGCAGTACCGGGATGTCGTCTGGGCTTTACAGGGAAGCGGGAAAGCGTTAAATACCAGACTGTTTCATTTTCTCAGCCAACAAGAGAGGGAAAATCGTGACAAGAAAACTGTGTCTACAATAGAACCATCTGCAGTTAGGAAAACAAATGCAGGAATAGAAATCGGAATATATTTTACAATCTAGTTGCAAAAAAGGTGATGCGGGTCTTTCAGATATATACTTAAAGGCTTTCTTTCTTGTCCTACAATTTATTAGATATATCATGACTAAGATAACTTGATTATGTTGGTAGTTTGCCCAGTAGTTCTAATGTAAGAAAGGACATGAAAAGGAAGGCACATAAATAAGTCTAATATTGTAATTTGGCTTTTAAATAGATGTGAAATATACTGTAAGAATGTTGTAAGGAACTGCTGCTGAGTACTATTACCATGTTTCGTGCAACTTAAAAGGTGTTATCAAAATGCAGATCATATTCTGTCTGTTCTGTGCTGTAAAATATATGTATAAAGAATTTTAAAAGGAATTATTTAGCATTTTGGCATAAACTGGAATTAAATGTGCTTTGTGTTTCCCATAGCTCTAATTTTGCTCTATTTCATACTAACTCAACAGTCAAGACTGTTGTAAAATGTAGCCATAGTAACTGAATGCAAAATGTTCTAAAATCATTTGCAAAAATATCAGATTAAGTAAATCCTTAACTACAACTTGGCTGAAAAGTAGCTCTCTAACCTGAGCGTAGAGCTCCAAGGTGTCCCTCTTTAACACATCTTGCATTCAAAAACCGAGAACTTCCCTTTGCTGAATTGGTTGACATAATTGTACAGCATCTAAAACATGTCCAAACGTATCACTGTGTTCCCAGGCACTTTCCTGAGAGCAAATTAGTGCAGCATCGTTCATAAAGTGCTTCGAAGAGTCTTCTGATTCCTTCTGACAAGCACACCAGCCGTTTAAAATAGCGCTGCCCTGCTCTATCGTGCGGGGCTGGAGACATACGTTGCTCTTCAAATTAAAATGCTGCAGGATGTTCCTATTTTCTGTCAGCAGCACTTTCCCTTCAGAAAATACCACTAGGCTTACAAATATTTTTGACATACTGAAAATCTAGATCTTCACGGTGCTGTTTTATAAAATCAGTCATTTGTTTTCTCACTCGCACGGTTTCATTAAAGGTCATTATTGATACCGGTTTCCAGGATCTTTTGAGCGCTTAGAAATATTTGGAAACCTCTGGCCAATATTGCAAATAATTTTTAATATTTCATTAGAGCTTTAATTTGTGCAACAAAAAAAGAAAAATCTGTTCTGTTCTCTTGAATTTCTGTTAAATGTCTCAAAGCATTTGTGAGATTCTGACCGAGTTTCTCACATTGGAGCAGTGTTACCACCTAGATGACAGGGTTGGCTTTTGGCTTGAAGAACCCACTAAGATAATTTTGATTACTCTGTTTGGTTAAAAACATACTTGATCTTTGTTTGATATTACTGTGGAGTAGCTCGGGATGGTGTTTTACAGACCGTGGCTCTCGATAGCTCTGCAGCATTCTGTTCTGTAATAGCACCCCACTGATTGTGTATTTGAAGCCACAGGCGAAGCTTTCCTGTTGCCAGTGATGTTTTCAGTCATTTTGCACCCAAACCGACGCAATTAAAATCAGTGGACGGATTCCCGTGAGCTTCAATGGGTTTTGAATGAGGCAATTTGCGCTTCGGTGTTTAATTGTTCTGTGTTTGAGTAATTTCTGGGAGCGGAGAGATGTAATTCCCGGTTATCCATCCTGCTGAATAATGCTGGAGTTCAGCCTGGACGGGGGGATACGGGCAACGAGGAGCCACTTAAAGAGCTGATGAGTCCCACAGGTCCCCCCAAAGGTCCCTTTTTGCCCTCGGTCCTGTTTGGGGCAGTGATCACCTCTTACCTGGCAGGATCAAAGTGACTTGGTGACTGTAAACCTCTTCTCTTTAACGTCCTTTTCTGTGCTGTTTATAAACTAACGAGCGTGTGTCCCAGCCCGGAGCATGGCTATCGGCAACTCCTCCTCCACCCACTCCTTTAAAATTGGTATTTTTTCCAATCTTTGGTCATTTTTTTATGCATGTGAAGACCCTCTCTAGTCACGTAGCTGCTTAGGTTAAGAACTTTCAGTGAAGGACCTCTGCACATATCTCTTGGAAATGAGGGTAGACTTTGTTGTCCATCTCTTCCGTACTCTTGACTCTGTCAAAAGACTCCAGAAGTATTTTGAGTCATCCCTACTCATCACAAAAACTACGCTGAATTTCCCCAGTGTGTCGTATTTGTCTGCATATCCCCTCATTCTATTGTTTAAAAGAGTTTCTGTTAATTTGTCTGGTAGAGTTGGCAAAGTCACTGGGCTGCAGTTTCCTCAGCTTATCCTGGACCGATTTACAAATCGTGATGTTAGCATTGCGTGAGAGGTTTTGTGTGCCGTACGTGCGTGTTGTCTGAGCTCTTAACTGCGGGTTAGCGTTGCAGCACGGGAGCCTGCCCAAACTGAATACAAATACAGAAAATTAATTTAGTTTTTCTGCTCTGACTTTTTTTTTTTTTTTTTCTGAGCATTCCTTTTATGTCTTTTCCATAGACTCTGGCAGGCTTCCTGCTCCCGCGAGGGCTGAGGAAAGATTTATTATTACTTTTTATGCCCTTTTTCAAATATTTCTGAAGATATTTTCTGGCCTTTTGTAGGTAATTCTGTTCTATTTTTGTTATTTGGACATGTTTTCATCTTTTTAAAGGATGTCTTCTAAGTCTCCTATATTTCTTCCTATATGAGGAAGAAATTGTTGGCTGTGAGGGTGGTGAGATGCTGGCGCAGGTTGCCCCGAGAAGCTGTGGCTGCCCCATCCCTGGAGGTGTTCAAGGCCAGGTTGGACGGGGCTTGGAGCAACCTGGGCTGGTGGGAGGTGTCCCTGCCCAGGGCAGGGGGGTGGAACGAGGTGGTTTTCAAGGTCCCTCCCAACCTAAACCATTCTATGATTCTTCTTTACCATGTTGGCTTTGGATTTTCTCAAGTCCTTTCGACAGGTGGTTTTGTATTGCTGTAAGTGTCTTGATCTTCTCCCGGCAGCGATTTAGCGTGCTTAGCTGATGTGGGGGCTTCCCACTGTGGTTATTTTCTTTGCACCTCTCCAGAGCCATCCGGAGAAAGGCTGGACCTCCTAAACTCTGAGGCCAGACGTTACTCCTGAGGGTCTCCTCTGGTGGGTCCCAACCTTTCCCCGTGTGGGTCCGTTACTGGCTGTTCGATGCAGAGAGGGACACACTCTCTGCCAGAGCATGTCGCAGTCCCAGGACTGTAGGGCCACATCGCATCTTTAATGGCACTGAAGGCCATGCTGGTCAGTGGCTTCGACATGTGCTGGGCACGTGGAGGAGGCTGACCGCTGAGGAGCACAGTGCAGCTCCAACCGTGGCTTCAGCGGGAAGGAGACAGCCGTGAGAGCACCAGTGCCGTGTTTAAGTGTGGACACGTGTGGATGGCCCGAGGCAAACTTGCACCAAAAAGAAATTGTGCTGAGCATCAGATAAGGAAGGTGGGTGCACCCGGTGAGGTCTTCCACCTTTCCTTCCTCTTCCTCAGCAGTACGAGGTTGGCGTGTTTGTCAGAGGTGTTCAGTTTTGTTCCCGTGGGTTGTTCAGCGTTCGCTGTGTGGGTGTTGGAATGAATGTTGGGGAATGTGTCAGCATCTCTGGGTTCAGCGCTGCAGCAACCCCAGATTACAGCTGCACTCTTCTCTGTTGTGTCTAGTGGAATGGAAAACACCCCACTTAGAAGTTTTTTCTCAAGTTTATAAGAAAAAAATACATTTGAGTGAGTTGCATGTTTCAGTTGCATAACACAACACATCTATATTTACATACCTGCTTACATAGATGCATACACTACACACACATATGTATGTACATACGTGTACAAACGTGACCATAGGGAGTTCCATCTGACCCTGAGGAGGGCCTTCTCTCCTGTGCGGGTGGCAGAGCACTGGCACAGGCTGCCCAGAGAGGTGGGGGAGTCTCCCCCTCTGGAGCCATTCCAAACCCGCCTGGACGCCGTCCTGTGCCACTGCTGGAGGTGCCCCTGCTCTGGCAGGGGGTGG
>VUYV01000378.1:436867-528499 GCA_008711295.1 Anarhynchus alexandrinus | reverse complement strand
CACAGGCTGCCCAGAGAGGTGGGGGAGTCTCCCCCTCTGGAGCCATTCCAAACCCGCCTGGACGCCGTCCTGTGCCACTGCTGGAGGTGCCCCTGCTCTGGCAGGGGGTGGCACTGGGGGAGCTCCAGAGGGCCCTTCCAACCCCCACCAGTCTGTGATATACATACAAACGGTTCATGAAGGGATTTAATAACCCACCAGGTTTCTGGAGGTGCTGTGTCTACACCGGCTTGCAATACAAGAGTTAGCACACACCTCCCTGTGCAACCGTCCTTTTCTGTCCCCCGGCAGTCTGGAGGCACCCACGCCGATGAGGGCCATGGGGCTGGGTGAAGACCTTTGGCATGGGGGTGCCGCGGTGGGTGCCCCCTCCTCCCCGAAATGCCTCTACCGTGCACCCGGCGGCCATCAGGAGCTGCCCAGCTGCCTGCGCTGCTCTTCTTCCCCAAGTTGGCACAGGCTGAACGTTTAAGAACAGGGAGGAGGCTGTTACTGAGAGCGTCACCACTTACCCAATATATTTGGCTATTTTAAAATCATGATGGTGGACCAGGAGTTGATGAGTTTTCTGGCAAATGTTACGAGGTGTATGAGCGTGTGTGCGCACACGTGTGTATGCGCCTGGTTTGGTGAGTTAGGTGGTCACATTATTGTCTCAGTGTTCCCATTTCAGTCCAGATAAACAGCTTTCATACCGCTGGTGCCCTCTTCTCTGTGTCCCACTCTCTTAATTGTAGCTTCAGCTTCTGTGGCTTTGTCTCACATCTGACACAAACGAATTGGAGTGCTGTTCTCTTGTACGATTGCACAATGAGGCATTTTTTCACCTGGTGGTTAGATAATTACTAGGCTAGCAGTGTCTGTGTTGATGTTTTTGAAGCCATTTACCAAATACCTTTTGTGTTGGAGCTGCGAACTCCAAGGCCCATGGCAGGGGGTTGGAACTCCATGATCTTCAAGGTCCCTTCCAACCTAAACCATTCTATGATTCTGTGGCTCATTATAAGGCTGCCCTTTATGAATGGCTATAAATATTGGACACTCCCGTAAGAGCCACAGAATGGTCTGACAGTGACTTTCTAATTTGTATGATTAATCCAACCGCTCTGATGCACAGGATATTTAACAATTTTCTTCGAGGAGTTATGTAAACGATATAAAGTACCGCTGTGCTTTCCCCCTGTTCGGTAAGAGGATTTTACGGAATGCGCGAGAGTTCAGGCACTCAGCTATTCTGTTTGTGCTAACATACATTGGTATAGAAAATAAACTTTTCCCAACCATTAGTTGTTTCTGGAAAGTTATTTCAAACTAGCTGAGTGAGAGTTCCCAGGGGATACAACTGCAGAAGTCATGTTTGTGCTGCCTACGCTGTAGGAAACAACTTTTGCATTGCGATGAGTCAACCTTAAATCACGCAGCGGCAGCTGTGCTCCGCAGCCAGCTTCTGGCTTGGGTTGCTTCAGTTCTGCCCGCAGTTCGAGACCTGCTGCCCTTTTGCTGGATCTTTGGGTGTAACAGATGTACTGTTGGGCAGTAGATCATCCAAAGGCAGCCTGATATTCTCCCAAGATAAGTGAAAACCAAAAGTTTGTGTTCAAACTGGGTCTAACTCCAGAGTGTTGAAAAGGATATGTTGCTATTGCCCTTCTACCAAAGGGCAGCTGGTTAAATCCTACCATTGTTTTCCCATTTTGGGTTTTTTTTCCCCTCGTAAGTGATAAGGCAGTTATATTAAGGAGACTTCATGTTAGTACAGACTATATTTTTGTTCCATCATGGCTGTTTTGGGGAGTTTGAGTATAACTTGTTTTGTGTATTAGTAAGAAAGACCCACCAAGGTCCCATGGCATTGCACTGGTGTTCGGAGGAACTGGGATATTCAGGCTGATGGAAGAACCCTTCCAGGGGAGAAGAGGGAATCAGTAAAGCCTAAAATATCTTACAGCATAATTACAGCAGCATAGTTAGGAAGCAGAGGTATAGAGGCTATATATAACTATGCATTTTATGTGTGTGTGTATTTATGTAGGCAGATATAGATATGTCATATATTTGTGCATATATATACACACACATATATATATGCTGTATACACGAACGTGATATATCCATAGCTGTAGTCAGTCACTTCATAAACTGGGAACCGACCTAGCAAAAACAAACCAAAAAAGGAGCAGTAGGTAGGAGGACAGCCTGAGCATCGGCGCTGGAAGAGCGGATGGGGAATGTGCAGAGGATGGGGTCAGGGGTGCGAGGGCGCCATGAGGATCGCGGTGTAGGTTACATTGGCTGCTGGGGACTTGCGCCCCGTGAGCGACGTGACTGTGGGTGTCCGAGAGCCTTCCTTGGTCTGCCCTAGGAAAAACACATTCTGACTTTCTGCTCTTAAAAAATAGCCTGGCCTAGAGTAGCTCGTCCACAGCTTAACCCAGCCTCAAATCTAAATTACCAACTTTCCTAATTGTTTTGGCCACGCACTCTAGGAACCGTGGCACGTACGCAGAGCTCAGAGCCCGTTCCCCTCGCTGATGTTCGTCACTTTGCCTGTTTGCATGCTGAGGGTCTGTGCTTGTGTCAGATGGCGCAGAGTTATTACAGTAATTGAAGTAAATCACCAGTTCTTCAAACAAATCTAGCAGCTAAATTTACAGCTTAGTTGGGAAAGGAATGTTCTGAGCACATTTCAAAGTAACAACAAAAGCTTTTAATTTATCTAACAGTCGTATTTAAGCCTGGTCTGGTTACTGCCCCTATGGAAGGTCATTAATTTGCATTGAATTTTATATTTTCTGAGATTAGGCTCTGTCATAAATATTCATTGCTCTTCATAGCAACAAATGTCAGCAGACCCGCCACTCCTAACCTGAATGTTTCGGAACATTAACACCCTCTTGAATTCTTGAGAGCAATCAAGAATATTTCATAGCCCAGGAAAGAATCTGGAAACTGTACCCGTGCTGTTGCTCGCACCAAGCAACCAGGCAACAATCTTTGAGTGAATTAAAGTAGTTAGTATGATCTTTGCTCTTAGAGCTGTTTGGGCTGAGGAAAACAGGGGGTTTTGTGGGATGTCTTTCAACAGAGATTTGTAAAATTGAAAAATTGTAGAAACTGCATTTGTAAATGGTGAGTCACTGGTGTCTGAGAAACTGTAGGTGCTGGTAGTTGGTGAGAAAATACTTGTATTTGTTGTACTTATCCCAATGACTCACTGTTTCCCAACTGAAGCTGTGGGTTCTCATCTCTCCTTTGGTTTTCCTGACAGTAGGTGTTACAGCTATTGTTTTCCTGAAATACTGTCCGTTAGGAAATAATGTACAGTGGAGACGTAACCAAAGAGGTGGGTCCCAGGCACCTGATGTTAGGGAAAAACAGGACTTCTCTTGGTCTTCAGCTATTGCTCGGAATTAATTTGCTTTCTGAAGAGTAAAAATTGTAGCTCAAGTTCTCGAGTACAGCCTCTAAAATTGGAAGAACTGTGTAATTCTGAAGACGAGAGCAATTAAAAACTGGCTGAATTTTAATACTACAGTGTGCAAGGTCGTGTACCGAGGGACTAATAGGAGTTTATGTTATAAATTAGGAGTTCTTCAATCAGAAATAATGTTGGAAAATAAAGACATGAGTGTATTAGTAGGATGTAAAATGTCTGTGAGTCATCGATCTAATAAAGCCATGACAACACCAAATGCTCTTTGTCAAAGTATTTTCACTAGTGACAAAGAAGAGTTCGTGACATTGCATAAAAAATGAGGGAGGCCTCGTTTGGAAAAGCTCCAAATGAAATGAGGATGAGGAAGAGCTAAACAAGGTCCTAATGGGATAGGAAAAATAATGAATGCTGAGTTCATCATATGGAAGGGCACTAAAAATAATGCAGTACTTCATCTAAGAAAACAGAAGTTTCAATGGCCCATGTTGCAGTCCTGACAGTTCGGAGTTGTTGGTGCGTTGCAACATCAGATCTACCCTCTGCATAAGGCAAATTTTGGTGGTTATTAAGTAAACTGGCTGGAATCAACCAGAACTGGTACGTTTTTATCACAAATGCTACAACTACGTTGCAACATTCTTTGTGTTGATCGGCACTTCGATATTCCTTTGAAGGTGTTTGCTCGCATTGTTCTGTTGTTCTTTGTTGGTTTAAATCAGTACATTTCTGAAAAATACTTATTTTCCAATTATCTCTGTCCTCACGGTTCGCAACTGTTTTAGTGCAATCTCCCTGCGTTGCCGAAATAATACATACCTGGAATTTTACTCCTGGTTTGAGTCAGGAATAAAAGCACTTCATGGCGATGATGATGATGATGATGATGATGATGATGATGATGATGATGATGATGATGATAGGGTTGGGTTTTTTTCCTTTTGTTAAAATTAGGCATTTTATATTGATGTGTTTTCAGGCTTAAGATGTAACCAATGTTTTTTTAGTCTCGACTGCACATTTTTAGGCTTTGATCGTAATAAAATGTAACTGTGTGAAAATGCAGGCAGTATGTTTTAGCCACGCAGTCTTATTTCTGAGAATTGCTGCTAATAAGTACGTTTGCTGTCAAAATCCAGAGTCTACTTGAAAAATCATTATTTTGACTTGCCCGTTATAGGCAGTGTAATGTAAAGTTGGTAATCTTCTGTTTTGCTTTTTTTTGCCAATGTCTCAAGTTGTAATGACTCTCTGGGTTTTAACCGCCACTATTTACATTACAACAGTACTTCTGTGCGTTCCAGTTTCACAAAAGAGTGGTTCTCAAAAATTCTTTGAAAAATAAACCGTCCTATTTTTGTACAATGTTTTACTATCAATGCTTGAATGTCTTCCTTGATAAAGGGCAATGGACACATTTTCTCCCGATAATTCAAAAGCACAGAAGGTCAGTCTCACCTAAAGTTTTCTATGAAAAATATATCAAAGAGAAATGGAAATAAGAAAGATGCCATCTTAATTTTTTCCTTCTGGATAACGAGTGAAGGTGTGAAAACAATCTTTTTGTGCATATATAATGAAGTATCTATTGCGGCTTCACAATTAAATATCTATTGTAACAAAAACTTGNCTGTAAAAAAAAATTGGGGGGCGGGGGGAGAATCCAATTTTGCACCCAGAAGAATTTACTTTTATGAAATTTTGTAAAATGGACTTTTTTCTTGCTTTGAATTCCAAGTGTGCTTTTATTTTTTCTGTAAATATAATGGGGAAAATTTACATTTTTCTCTAGCTTTATTTCTTTCCATTTCTTTCTTTCCATTTCTTTCTTTCCCTGAAAATTTAGAGGTAGAACGATAGAAAGTAGAAGCTCTATAAAGTGGTGAGGGGGAGTATACATGTTCCTTCCCCCCTGGGTAATTAATCAATTTATTTATTTTATTTTACAGACTGATAAAATCAAAAAATTTATGAGTCATGGGTTATTTCTTTTATTCTCTGGCCAATCACTGAGCAATACTGTAACTCTTTCACACCTGAAAACTAAGCCAGAATATCAAATGGTGTGCTGGGAATGCCAAACTTTTTATGAATTCCACCCCCACGCTGCCACGTAGATCTGCACCAGATTCATGTGCCAGTTATGCACCAGTACACTCTGTCTGGCAAACAAATCAGATGGAAACAAGGGAAAGTGGTGGAGGTTGTCCTGTTCCTGTTGTAATGAAATGACTTGTAACTCGTTTGTGCTGGTTATTGCTTAAAAGTGGTGAGCCTGTTTATAGGGAGGCTCAAAGGATCAAGGTTTCTGAGCAGCATCACAAAAACTGTACAAAAAGTCCACAGTCACTTGTTTCTAAAGCAATATAAAGTGAAGTAGACTGGATTCTTCCTTGGCAGAACACATATAAAATAATAGTAGGTGTTTTGCAGGGGTTAAGTTTGCAAATTGGAAGTATCTAAACCTGTAGAGAGTTACCACTCTTATGCCCTTCTGTAGCTAAGGCTTTATTCCAAATTGAGAAAGAAAGCAGAATAATCCAGATGAATCACTTCTTGTAGAGATACTGTGTGTCTATTCAATGCTGAGATTCCTCTTATATAATCATTTTAATATAAAAACTGGGATATATCACTTAGAAGCATCTTGAGTGATTTATCAAAACATGGTTTGAAACACTGTCAGGTAGAGTTGTTTTGTTCTCGTTCCCTATTTCAATACTCCTTTGCTTTGACTTTTTGAGAGAAGTATCAACATTTCCCGGCTTTTGCGCTGTTGGAAGACTGCAGATGCGGCCGTGCGTGCGTGGTGCTTTAGCGTCGTCTGAGCAGGAATGAGCCAACAGAGATTCAGAAAGATACTCAGACATCGAAAACGTCATAATCCGTTACCTTTTTCAGATGTGAAATTTGCTGGATGAAAGTGAAGATAATTATTATTTCCATGAACCTGAAACTGGAGTCGTAAAAAGCACTTTTGTGACTTAAGAACATTAGTCCCATTGACTTGAATAACATTTCTAGTCCTAACATCCTTGTCGCTTCCCAAATCCCATTTTAAGAAGTAGATTTGCAAAAATCACAGGTTGCCTTAAGTGTGTTGAAGTCAGTGGAACAGACAATTTATATCAGCTGAGAATCTGTCCAGAGGCATCTAAATATAGGTTTAAAAGCTTAGCTTTAGACTGCTATTTTTTGAAATGCTGTTCCACTTTCTTCCTGGTTTATTATAAAGAAGTAAACTGTTTCCCACACTTGGAGATTACAAATATTTTCATCATTCGTGATGACCTGTTTTCTTCAAATAGTAACTCTGGCTGAGTTTAATAAATCATATTCCAGAAGACTTACTACTTTGGCACTACATTATTAAAATATTGCCAATATTTTAATAAGCAACTACTACTGCATAGCTTCCCTTTAGGCTTTTTAGACTAAATATATTTGCTGCTCAGAGAAGATGCAGAAAAAATGTATTCTATGGATTTCTTATTGTAAGAATGCTTTTCCAGCATATCTAACGGGTCAAACTTGTCTGAAAAATTGCCTTATTTGTTTTTGTCTAAAGGCAGCAGTGGCGTTTTTTGGCCGTATCTCCACTAAGGGACACTCTGGGAGAAGATACAGCCAGAAGTCCTTGTGTTGCCGTGAACACATACCAGTACTGCTTCTGCTCTCTAGGATAATCCTGATATTCCTCAAACTGCAATTAGTGGTTCTTACCTGGCGGTGTTCGTGCTGGGTGATTTTAATGGGTCAAATGGGCAAAGGGCAGCCAGGGCAGAAAGCAGAGCCCGGGGCGTAGGCCTGTTTCATACACTAAAGATTTTTGTATTTATTTATCACTTTTCTTTAAAACTTCCATTTAACAGGTGCAAAAGTGATTTATTTTTTCAGAAGAGTTTATGTTTGACTGGTAGGGTTAAATTTCAGATAAAGACTTCACAGCACAAAGTGGTGGGAGGGGAGAACGTTTATAACGGTGGCGAATCATCCGAGCCCACCTTACCTTCGTTTTGTTCTTAATTAAACCGGAACCCTGAGCTCCTCCCAGAACAACTGGGAGCTGCATACACAAAGGGTTCACTCTGACTGTTATTAATGGGATCTAATTTTGGTTATGCTCAGACTCTGTGCTCCGCTTTCTCAGGTGTGGTTTTTTTATGGTACGCGAGGAAATCGCTCATTATACTCTCAACACCTTAAGTCAATATCCTTTTAATTTTACTTGGTTGAAAAAAAAAAAAATCTACAGAGTAAAAATGCCTGCACATAATTCCAACTGCAAGAGGAATTAAACAGAGAGAAGACGACTGCTGGAACGCGTTGAGAACAGGATGGGGTTTTTACCGGCGGTGACCATTGGAGACTTTTCCTTTTTCCCTGCTGGAAGAGGAGTCTTCTAGCAGCGCGTCTTTCCCAACTGCGGTACTGGCGTCGCCTCGGCTTGCAGGTAACACACGTCCCCTCGAGTGTCTGTGTGCCCTGCGCTGTGTGTCACTCTCCTGCGTTAGCGCTGAGTGGTGGCTCAACCTGGTGCGCTGGGACGGAGTGCTTCTGTCCTTGAGTAGGTTGGTGGATGAAGGATGGATGGGGCTGGACTAAACACATGTCGAATGGACCTGCTGGAGTGTGTCCAGAGGAGGGCCACGAGGACGATCCGAGGGCTGGAGCACCTCTCCTATAAGGAAAGGCTGAAGGAGTTGGGGCTGTTCAGCCTGGAGAAGAGAAGGCTCCGGGGAGATCTTCTTGCGGCCTTCCAGTCCCTAAAGGGGCTCCAGGAGAGCTGGGGTAGGACTTTTGACTGCGGCATGGAGTGATAGGACGAGGGGGAATGGCTTCAAACTGGAAGAGGGCAGGTTTAGACTGAACATTAGGAAGAAGTTTTTCACTGTGAGGGTGGTGAGGCACTGTCCCAGGTTGCCCAGAGAGGTTGTTGAGGCCCCATCCCTGGAGGTGTTCAAGGCCAGGCTGGAGGTGGCCTTGGGCAGCCTGGTGTGGTGGGAGGTGTCCCTGCCTATGGCAGGGGGGTTGGAACTCGATGATCTTCAAGGTCCTTTCCAACCTAAACCATTCTATGATTCTATGAGTCTATGAATGATATATTTAGTTGTTGCCATCCCGAGCCATATTGAAGTTTAGACTGAACATTAGGAAAGAATTTTTCCCAGAAAGAGTGGTCGGGCATTGGAATAGGCTGCCCAGGGAGGTGGTGGAGTCACCATCCCTGGATGTGTTGAAGAGCCGTTGAGATGTGGTGTTGGGGGATATGGTGTAGGGGAGAACTTTGTAGAGTAGGGCAGATGGTTGGACTCGATGATCCCAAGGGTCTCTTCCAACCTAGACAATTCTATGATTCTATGAAGTGTCGAAGCTGTACCTGTGGGCTGTGGCCGTTTGTCCCTCCACGCGAGAGGGAGGGGACATGCCGTGAGCTGTGTTCCTCCAGCGCATCGCACGTTCCCTAAAGGCCGGCGAGCAGCCAGCGCCTAACCTGCGACTGGCTCTGGGGTGGGCATGAGCTGACCTCGTGCCACCCTTTCCCTCACGCCGTGGAAGGCTGCCTGTGCCGCGGGGCATTTCATCTAGGTAATCATCAAAATACAAATAATCGCGCAAACCTCGAGGACTCTCAACTGCTTATATTCTTACACGTATCAAATGTGATTGACGCTTACTTTTGAAAAACTGCAGAGTACGTATGTCTGAATAAGTCACAATGGCCATTGGTTCTTTATCACAATTACATTTTCCTGCAGTTGGTCAGTGAGTTCTTTTATGAACTATTAATATTTGTATTTCCTATTGAAATACATTTGTAGATTATATTCACCGGTTATATCCAGTATTTATGCCTCGTAGCCATCTTTTTAGCACATATGTCTTTTCCGTGCTTCTCCCATTGCAGTGTCCCCAGTGGACTGGTTCAGCTGAAGCTCACAGGCTCTGCATTGCAGCTCCCTTCCTGCCCCTGGATTGGGAAACACATCTTGCCCATATTTGCCGTGCTTCGTAATGGAATGTCATCTGTCCCGATCCAGTATCGGGGAGGTTTCGTTATAATCCCAAGGATGAAATTAAGACACTGAAGTCAGTCAAATGTTGTACAACCTTTTGTTTAATTCTCTTAACAAGCTGTGAAGGAATGGTGAAAAGGGGAGGTGAAGGGAAGACAAAGGGGGAAGGAAAAGGGGTAAAGAAGAAAACAAAGAAAGAGGGAAAAAGTTCACTACTGCCACCCTGAGTCCAACGGGTTTCTGCTGATTCCGTCTGAAGTCTTCAACCGTTACACATTTCGCACAGTCCGGGGTCCGGGCAGGCGCGCAGCAGGGAGGCGAAGAGCAGGGCAGAACCAAAGGGGGCCCACAAAAGGACACGTGCTCCTTATATAGGGCTCTCGCTCATGCGCAGATCAACCTGAAGCGCTGTTCCCATACAAGCCTCTTCCTGCTCTTTTCGCGCTTTTGGTCCCTGCGCAGGCGCATAAGGTCATCCACTTCCAAAGCCGTGAAGAAGATGGTCCTCCCAGAAGATGGCGGCACAGCGGCAATGTCAAGACAAAATCACGCCTGGTATTGGTTCTCTACATCATCTTTCTGCCTACCTTGAGCAGTTCTCTAATACCTGAGGAAGAAGATCACGTTGTGGCCCCGTGGTTGCTTTGGTTTTTCCTTCTGACGCAATGTCTCTTGGACAGCAGCCTCGCACTGGCCACCTCTCTGGCGCCCAGTCCCCGGAGAGTGGTGTGTATCATGTGGGGTTAATCTTCTGGTGATGTTCCCTCCAGCCCAGCTGGCACAGCCGCTGCAGCCAAACGCCTCGTTAATAGTGCGGTAAAGCGGCTATCTTGGAGAGCCAGTCAGTAGAGGTCTTCCAGATCTTAGAAACTACACTTCTACAATTGCAACTTCTGGATTTCACCCGGGAAGAAATCAACCATTCTTCTGAGGGGGCGTAACTATAGCTGTGTACAGATATTTCATGTGCGACGACAGGGGTTGTCCCTCTGCTTTTTCGTTTTCTGAGGTGCTCCTTGCCGGCTCTGGCTTCTTCCATCCTTCTTCCTCAATTAATGTGTAGGTAGATATTGAGTTGTGACATGGAGAAGAGAAGGCTCCGGGGAGATCTTATTGCGGCCTTCCAGTCCCTAAAGGGGGCCTACAGGAGAGCTGGGGAAGGACTTTTTACTGGGGCATGGAGTGATAGGACGAGGGGGAATGGCTTCAAACTGGAAGAGGGCAGGTTTAGATTGAACATGAGGAAGAAGTTTTTCCCTGTGAGGGTGGTGAGGCACTGTCCCAGGTTGCCCAGAGAGGTTGTTGAGGCCCCATCCCTGGAGGTGTTCAAGGCCAGGCTGGAGGTGGCCTTGGGCAGCCTGGTGTGGTGGGAGGTGTCCCTGCCTATGGCAGGGGGGTTGGAACTCGATGGTCTTCAAGGTCCTTTCCAACCTAAACCATTCTATGACATTTTTCATCTCAAATTCATCCTTGTCTTTTTCTCTTTATTTCTCTGGCTTTCCCTTTAGAAATAATCCTGGGTTTGATACGTGTTCACGCTGTCTTTAGGCCATATTTCAGTAAAATAGGAATCAAAAGGACTACTAAATAAGAAACCTGTGTTGAGAGTAAAATTCTTTTACTCTTGTTTTTTGGTTTAGCTGATTCAGTTAACTTCTAGTCATCAGATATTCATTAACACCGTTTGAACTTGGTTCATCTCTGTTAATTATTCAGCGTCTTCAGTTAGGTCTTCCTGCTCTCTGGCAAAGTAAATGGGAAAACGGGGCCACAACTGCATTTTCAGTCTAACGGGCTAAAACTGGGTCTGTCTTTAATTTATGTTCATTCATTCCGTGCAAAACAAGCACAGAAAAGTATAAAGTATGTGCTGAATTCTTTAGAGATTTGAATAATATATTGTATATCTTGATGAAACATAGGTTATTTTTAGTCAACTTTTAGTAGTGGGAAACTTAGAGCCTCTTTCTCCTCAGTCTTTGAGATGGTGGAGGCCCAGATCCCCCGTACTAGCCATGTTATATTAAATTAATATGTTCACGTTGGTCAGTACTGCAGTATTTACGAGTCAGGTGTTTACTTTCCACTGTGTTATTACGCTGTGAACAGAATATAAGTTGTCAAATACATTACTGACCAAATCCCAAATCTTTTAAGCAAAACAGTGAGGTGCCCTTTGTGGCAGTGAATGGTACTCTCAGTCTCGCTGTGGGTTTGAATTTCGATAACTGCAATGGGCTCTGCGTTCCTGATTGTTACACCGGGGTATTTTTCATTTTCAATTGCCGTTATGTCACCTGGGTTACCGATATATTGTGTTTCTTTGTCCAAATGCAGACATCCTATAGCAAAATCATTGATCTCATCAGAGCCAGGTGTAGTTTACCGGATGCGAGTTTGGCTGCCAGGTTCAGCGGCTGTGAGGGTGTATTTACCCCATGACTCTCGTGGGCCGGAGCTCATCCTTCCCCCAGGGAATATTAATTCTGAAATTCACTGACAGAATAGCTGTATGTTTGCTGTGACTTGGACTTGGAATGTTTTTAACCAGATATACTGTGAAATTTTGCAAACATGAATTTCATATGTTCAGTTTGTCCGTTGAAATCAGCGTTGTAGGATAGACGCGAGGTCAAGAAACGCACATTCCTTTCTGGAAAAAGGGACAGTAGTTTAGTTAAGGCCAATTAATCCTGCAAGTGGGCACATATTTTCTTGTATCTTCCAGAGAGCATTCCTCCAGATTTTTCAAGGATAAACAGCATGAAATAGAAAATCCCAATATGTGAAGTGGTAATTTTCAGTTTTCTGTGTCGAATGATGCTTCAAGTAGTGATTTGTAAGCCAAATGGGACATTTCAGGGTCGTGCTGTGAATGTATGCGTTAGGGATTATTTGGCTCCAGCATTCAGGAAAGTGGCCTTAAGGTGCCGTATGGAAGTGTGACACATCCTTTCCCGGTGGTCGCAGCACTGAGCCCAGCCCAGCCCGTTTGCCGGCTCTACGGAGCGGTGGGAGCAAAAACCCACAAACGGGGATCTACAAAGAATACCTAGTTGTGTGCCGTGGCGTATATCGTAAGAGAATTTGTGAAGGCGGACTTCATGTAATTTATTCCAGAAAGCAGAAACGTACATTAACCTTGGTTTTAACCATGCAAAGGCAGTTGTTAGGAAAAGGGTAGAGGAGTCCAGAAAGTGGATGCAAAATAAAAAGAGGGAAAAAAAGGTGTTTTTTTTTTTTTTAAAAAAAAAAAGGATAAAAAATTTATTTGCAAAGTCTTGATAATTTCAAGGAGCTTTGCACTGCCTAATGAGTTTTGCTCTGCATTCTGTTTATTTACATAATCAGTTAAGCAGAAGTGGAGCTGAACTGAAATTTAGAATGCCCTTCCCCAACGATTTGAGAGCTGTGCTGGGAAAGAAATTTGTGTGTGAACGAAAGTCAAAACTGTGAAGATGTCACCTTTCTCTACAATCAGTTGAGCAAACCTTTCCAGTTGAGGGGCGATTCGTAACTGGGGCCTGAAGTAGGGGATTCATTTTAGAGATCTGATCCATTTCCACCATAAATAAACCTGATGGGCTTTTAGGATCCTATGTGGAAGGCAATATTTTAAGTCAGTAGTGTGTTTTTAAAATCCTTATGTTTTGCACACATTTTTTCCTTAAATCGGGCGTCCATGTGTTTTTACTGGGGCCAAGTCATGAAAGAGCTTGGGTGCCAGCTTCTGCGTGGAGGACTCTTGTGTCTGGTGCTTTTTATTTTGGGCCCTTAATGCAGAATTAGGTAAAGTGTCACAAGTCTTCGGTGCCGTAGATGCACTGGTTGTGTTTCGACACCTTCTGCACCAGCAGTTCTGTCTTTTGGGCATCGAAATTGATTTTTCTCATCTTAGCATCTGAAGATGGAGAGTGCCCTTGCCCATCGCCTGAGAGCATACAGTGGCTCGAAGAGCAGAGGATGTGGAGTCAGCACATTTTCGGGCACCAGAAATGGCAGCGTCAGGAGCATCAGCACGAGTAGACTGTGTTGCGGTAGTTCTCCCCGACTGTATTATGAAACCAAACCAGCCAAGGCAGCGGCGTGCCTTGCGGATGGTCTGCTCCTGACTTCTCCTTGCGTTAATGACGAGACCGTGTAACCGTAAGGAAGCAGCACACTTCCGCGACTGGCTGAGGGCTTCTGGGGTTATTTAGTCTTCAGGGGTTTGATTGCGTTAGGTGTCATCCTGTGGCTTCTGCTGTATTCGCTGATCTGTGGATTGGTAGGAGAGATTGTAAAATCCTTAAGTTCTTCGATATAATTAAAAGTTGAGATGGATATTATTTTTGATAGTTAAAGAAGAAATAGACATTAGTATAAATATTATGTACATTATTTTGGATTTTTTCTCTCTTATCATAGAATCATAGAATCATAGAATGGTTTAGGTTGGGAAGGACATTGAAGACCATTGAATTCCAACCCCCCTGCCATAGGCAGAATATATATATATGTGTGTATATATATTTCAGTCCACATGTAGCAATATTTAGTAGCCTCAGAATCAATTTTTAAACGTGCTCTGTTATTTTGAAGCCTGGATTCTATATAGATTCAACACTTTATGACAGATTAATTTCTACTTTCGGTCCTTCGCTTTACACCATACATGTTTTGTATTCTAGAAATTATATAAATTATCTTGAGAGTTACTGAAAACTGAGGTCTCTTTGTAATCCATTAAGTGATGTATGAGTAAATAGCTCTTTGTGTTGTATCGTGTAATGCTTTAGCCCTGGTTAAAATTTAACTACTCTGGAACAGGTAAACTATTAGCATTAAGTAATAATTTTACAATGTAACTTCTAAAATGATTCATTAATGAATTCAAAGTTACGTTGCAATGGTTGAAATACTAAAACTGGAAGATACTCCTGAATGTGACATTTTAATAGCTTTGAAATAAAGGTTACTGTGTACAACAAAAGTGTGAGAAAATGTTATTTGAAATGAATACAGCAGATAATCCCGTAGTGCAACGTGTATGCCTTTATTTGCTTTTTATTTCTTCAGAAAATAATGGTATCCGTTTATCATAAACTCAGACAAAACTGTAATTCTGTATGTTGTTGCACAAGGAAATAGAGCGTGTAACCGTCGTAACTTCCTCAGTCCTCTCTTTGTAGAAGTGTGACCAACAAAAAGCATGTATTTATTCTGTAGCACTATTGTATTGCCTCCTTCATTATATTTATTGTGTAAATCTGGCAGTGTCTCTGACACAAGTGCTTTTCATTTGTGATTTTTTACCTACTAGAGATACTTTTGTTATTTATGAATGCAGTTCTTCAGATGTGGGAATAATTCAGATGGGATTAGAAGTTTGCGATTGAGGGTTTGGGTGAACCTTCGTGTAATCACCATCTCCTCTCTGTCGGAAAGCTGACCAGGATTTTGATGAGAATACCATGATTTCAGTAAAATAATTCATGGCCGTTAACTCATTTGTTTCACCAGAAACTGCAAAGGCAAGACATTTTCATGTTTACAATGTGTAGATAAGTTATCTTCGAGATAAGGTGGCAAAAACAAACAGGCAAGAACATGAGGAAGCTGTATCAGGCAATATATGTGATTACCATGAATTATAATTAATACAGCTGAACTGTATAATGTGAGTTACAATTTATGGAGTGTGAATGTTTTAAAAGTATTGTAAGCAATGTTAATTTTTCACCAAGTATTCCGTAATCTCTCTAAGTTACTCTCCATGCTGGTTTTCAGGCATTTGTAGTTTTTTGAGAACCATGTTCCATTATTGTAATTAAAAAAAGATTCACCTTATTGTGAACCTACCGTGAGGTCCACTTCGATAGCCGAGAGTCAGATCTTCTCCATGGAACTCCTGCAGTTACTCGTGAATGGGAACATAGATCCAAATGCAGTATGGATAAAGATTTATGTGACATTTTTGGCTGCAGGTTTTATTAGCACATTAATTATATTACATTACATCATTTAAGCAATGAATATTTAACTCAGCATTACTCATAATTGCACCTTTCCGGTTCCACCTTTATAAAATGACCCCGCATAAAAAAAATATAATGAATCTTTTCATAAGAAAAATATAAGTAATTACATGAAAGAGATAAAAATATCACAAGCTAATGAAAAATCTCTTCTAATATTCCACTGGGTACATTTGGCAGTGTGCTTTATCTTTTGATATAGTACCAGCTAACTGAAATTAATCTGCCCCCATATAAATGTTACCGTTTCTGAACCTGTGCATCTGACTGCAGAAATTACACAAAGCGATGTTTAAAAGTTGCCTTTTATGATGAATTTACAGTAGCGCAAACCAAAGCTTTTAAAGTAAAAGTTTTGTCCAAAAGTAGAGTACCGTATGAAATACACAAGTTATTACCCACTGGATTGTAACTGGGATTACCATTCATTTCATCTTTGAAGAGTTCCAAAGTTTTGCATTTCAAAATATATAATTCTGTCTATGTACAAACAGTTATTGTATATGTGAATAGCAGCGAAATACCACTGCTCAGGTTCCACTTCCAGTTAGTGCATATTTTCGGTCCTGTGCGCTTTGACGTGGGCATGGGGGACCCATCATTACCAGAAGCTTTTATCGACTTCAATGCAGAATGATAAAGGCAGAAGTAATACTGCCGATGAGAAAAAACTTGGTATGAACTATTAAAAATGTACGTGACGTTTCCTGGGGATTTTAATTGTGAAGGCATTGTACTACGCGATGCTTCTCTGCGTGCGGTTAATATTATAACTGAAAAACTTCTAAAATCTGCAGATGTGAAGAACTGAAAGGTGTTTCCTGCGGGGTGGGACCGGTGCGTGTGCGAAGGCGCGAAACGCGCCCGCCGGGGCTGCGAGGGGAACTTTGGCCATATTTAAATGCGTTTCGCGTCAGAGAGCGTGTGCGCTGCTCGACTGTCTAACGAGCGGTCTTCAACGGGGTCCAACTGATCTGTTTTGAGCAACAATACTTTGATTTGCAAAACTGAAACTGGTAAATTGTGGATAAGTAAGTGTAATCGGTTTTCGAAAACTCTGAGTCCAGTCTTGCAAACAGTGTCAGGGAGCGTCCGCATCAGTGTAAAGAACCCCCATAAAGTTAATGAGATTCTGTATGGTGATAAGAGTGTCCCTACTCATCAAGTTTGCAGTTAGAAATGTAATTAATTACTCTGTTGAGTTCAATTAAGTTAAAAATTTGTATACGATATTTACACCTCATATCTGAATGTCAGAAGTCTGAACTGGATTGACAAATCAAGGAAGACACAATGCTGAACGTTTTAGGAGGCGTAAGTTGGACCAAACATCAACGGGTGTAGGGACGTGTGTGTTACTTGAAGGGGGAGGGAGTGTAAGTGGGCTGATCTAAGTGGGCTGACCCGGGTGCAAGTGAGCTGACCCGGGTGTGTTGCAGGTTTGTTCATTAAGTTTAGTTTTTGTCTGGATGTGTGAAATCTCCGTCAGCTTTTGCAAGACGTTTCCAAAGAGAAGTACGGTGCGGTTAGAGCACCAGAGGGGTTAAAACCATTTTTCGCTATTATTTGAATGGGGATTATCATATAAAAGGGATTCATTTGGGGGCGAATGTGAAACATTTACTTTGTCCAGGTGACTTCTTTCTCTTTCTTCGGTGTCCCCGTCTGTTTTGCTGGTGGAATGCTTCTTTGATTTGCAGGTTTGTTCATTAAGTTTAGCTGTTGTCTGGATATATTAAATCTCCATCAGCTTTTGCAAGACGTTTCCAAAGAGAAGTACGGTGCGGTTAGAGCACCAGAGGGGTTAAAACCATTTTTCGCTATTATTTTAATGGGGATTATCATATAAAATGGAATCATTTTGGGACGAGTGTGAAACATTTACTTTGTCCAGGTGACTTCTTTCTCTTTCTTCGGTGTCCCCGTCTGTTTTGCTGGTGGAATGCTTCTTGCCTGAATGGCTCCGGCCATACTAAGGACTTACTATTAAGAGATAAAATATTTTCATTATTCCTTCTGCTTTTGTAGCGAGAATACTCTTAAGACGGAGTGAGAAGCAGGTTGGGAATTGGGGAGCGCAAATCAGGATTTGTGTTAGTAAAGTGGGGGGTTGCGGAGAGTATAAAGTCATTTTCTGTTTAAGAACGTGTGCGCTCAATCTGGACTGCTCACAGCTGTGCTGGTAAATCCCAGTTTGGAACAGGGTCAGACTTAACTCCGCCGTGCTCTGGGCTTAAACTGTAATATCTGGGTCTGTGTTTTGTGGTCAGAAATCTGTTGTTACTTTTGCAGGTCATTTTGGGTTAGGTGCTGAGCCCTTCGGGGCCGTGTGGGCAGCTGCCAGTCATTTTAGCAAACAAGCAAAAAGTATCTGTCGCTTTCCCGGCTCAGAGATGTGTGTGAACGTTAGTCAAATAGGCTGGAAAATATATTGGGATAGTTGTGGCACAGGAAAAAGAAATATATAAAGAAACTATATACCACAGTGTGCTTTGAGTGAGTACGAAATAGGTGAACTAACAGAAAATGTTAAAAAGCAAAGTTATCATCAATTAATCTGTGTTCGGGTGACTGTCAGCAGAGAAAGAGGAAATGGTTGTGAAAATGAACTGCGACTGTTTGTAGATATTTCCAAAACACCAAATGATCAGCAGAAATCCCGTATTTGCTAGGTTTCAGAGGCTTGTCAGGAAACTGAGATTGTGCAAAACGGGACAAAAAAAAGAAGAGTGATGAACAAGTAGAAAGATGAACATTTAGAATAACATTTTAGAGCGCCGTAAAGGTTAAAACAGACATACAGTAACGCAGAAGGCACTGGAGAAATCGGTAATACAGGAACATGTCCTGCAGTGGTGTTACCAGTGGGGTCGCAGTACTGCTAACATCCGTCTCAAAGGGCTTTAGGTCTGGCGTTGCGCTTCCCAAAACTGTTGTGTAAACGCCTTGGCATTTATCACATTATCTAGCTTAAATATTCTGTGTTTGAAAATACTGCAGATTACGTTAGATGAAAGATAACAGCCTAAATATGAAAGACAGCAGGTTCTCTCAAAAGGAATTATTCATTTGGTTCAGTGGTGAACTGTTTGCCTGAAAGGCCTGGATATATTTTAACAACTTCTCTGCGCAGAACATTAATTTCTGTAAAGTACAGCAGCACGCCTGATGCCTGGTCTTAATCTGTGACCCTAACGTTCATTCCCTGAAGTTATGCTGAAAGTGGAGAAATACAGCAGGTCAAAGTGTCTAATTAAAGAAACCTAATAGAGTATATAAATTCTTGAACTTGAGAGCGGAATATTTGTTTGTCTAAATGTTTTTTTTTTATTTTACTAACATGTCTAGGAAAATTTGCTTCACTCTGCTGCTGCATTCATATTTTTGTGATTTTTTTTTTCCCCTATTTTAGAAAACTAAAAGTGAAGTTTGCTGGTGATAAATATGCAGCAGTGTTCTCTGTCCAGCCTCATCGCAACCACATTTTTCCATTATTTAAATGTTAAAACAGGTCTCTGGTTTTTAGCCATAGCATCTTTGGTAATCGCTTCTACTTCTGATACAAATTGCGGAGGTAGAACGGTTGATGGCTTAGATCACATCATTAAGACTATGCTAATTTTTTGGATTAGGATCAACTCCGATGACCTTAGAAGGCTTCTGAACCAACTGTTGCAGTTAATGAGAAATTACTTAATTATTCTTTTTTTACTACCACCACCACCAAAATCCAGAATGGTGTTTAGAGCCTATTGGTGTACGAGGGCTTAAAGAGACATTCTGCAGTAGAGGTAATGCCCTGTTCCAACTTTGCTCGGGGAAAGAGAGGCAGTAAGGAACGGATGAGGGGTGCAGGCGATGCTGCATGGGGCAGCCCGCGTGCCTTTGGGGGGGAATCGCTCGGGGTGCAGCAGGAGCCGCGTCCCGCTCGGGGGACCCGCAGCCCCTCTGCCCTCTCGCGCCCCTCGCACAGCGGCAGCGCTTGGGTCCCTGGGAGACTTCCTGCCTAAAAACGCCTTGGTTAGTGCAGGATGTTCGTTAAAAGGCCTGGAAGCATATAATCATCATAATTCATTTTTTTTTCATAATGAAGGAAATCTTTATGGAATATTTATAAAGCCATTTGGTTTAAATTTAATGATCTTTTAAAATAAAAAATAAGAGTATTGAGTGCACTATTCGAAATCATTTACTAACTTTAAAGTGTCAACCATCATAAAAAAACAAGATCGATATATTCAAATGAGGAAATCATTCTTATTCTCCAATGTCACGGCAATTTTGAACACAACTTCCCAATCTTAATTTCATACTTTAATTTCATTCTTTAATTTCATACAAACATGGAATTCTAACACTTTGGAAAAGGCCCGACATAAGCAAATAGTACACATGTATCATGGAGTAAATTAGCTGTAGAAAAATCTTATTTTTTTCCAACGTGAGCAAAGTTGTAGACTACAGAACTGCCGAACGCACGCGCCCGCTGAGGCGCTGGCAGTCCCGCCGTCCTCGGGGCGCGTTTGCTCCTTCAGCTCCTGCTCACAAGTCGCTCAGCAGTTTTCCTCTCGTTTTGAAAAGGTCTTTGCTGCTTTGGGATTGCTTCTTTGAGTCAGTGCTTCTGCTGTCGTGTGTGCTAGGTGTAGTTTTTGTGTATTTTTTTAAGAAGTCCGCCTGTGTTCCAAATGGATAGATGTTAAGCGCTTTGAGCAGTCAGTGCCATACGCTGTGGTCTGTGCCTTGGTCAGTTTAAGTTATCCTTGAGATACCCAGTTTTTCTCATAGCACAAATCCAGAAATAAACCTGGGAGGTTTATCCCATTGACTTCAGGAAATGAAGAATGTAATCATGGAATTTTTAGCAATTTCTCACTTTTCCTCTTACTTCACCGTTTCGGTCACCTGAGCCCAAGCAGTACAAGTGCCTTTTGTGCTGTTACGTAGTGATCAGTCAGAGCCGTAAATCCAGATTATTCCCCATTTAAAGCCCTTTATTACGTGAACGGTGGTTGATACTAACTTTTGGTTCACTTCCGCATGATACCTTCTTGTTGGACTCTCTCTTTTCTAACGCTGCGAAGAAGGATGAGCTGCTTCGGTGGATCTTGCTGTCGTTTGCCCGCCGTCTTTTGCAGCAGAGGCTGCGTGAAGCCTTTCTTGTCCCCAGAGGAGCCCATCCACAGGCGGTGCCGCGGGTCACACCGTCTCCCTGCCGTGCTCCGGTGCTGCACGGGGAGAGGGATACTCAATGTGCTTTGCGGCACATCAAAGGCTTGAACAGCAGCTTGGTCATTTAATTAAAAATCAGCTTTCTGCTGTTTATCTGCTGGCAATGATAGGGTTTTCACGAGCTGCCGGCAGACAGAACTCTCACCCGAGGAGGAGGGGACCCCATCAGCGCCGTGCGTTCTGTAGGACCGGCACAAGTACTCAGCGCAAGCCTCGTCTGAGCTTCACTGGTTTTAGCCCGCTTGGCGCGCCGATCCCTGCCACAGAAGTGCTTTTGCGTCGTGCCGGTAGTTAGGTACAGTTTTAGGGAGGTAACAACCATGCTTTGTACTTCTGCTGTGGAGAGCCAAAACACTTTCTAGTGGTTTGTAAAGAAGGTGATAACAAATTTATAAATCGGCAGCAAAAATGTCACAGTTTATTATTAGTTTCAACTGCTTATAAATGTAACATGGGCCAATTTCCTTGAACAGCTATGCAAAATTATACCAAGATTTTACGTTTGTTTTTATACTACAGTAATTGTTGCTAGCTTTATAGTTCAAGAACTTTAGCTCGTGTTTGGAAGATGGAGTGTATTGTTCTCATTTGCATCAACATCAGTCCAATGTAATTCTTTTTGCAATAACAGTATCATTGGAGCTTTGGTTTTATCTAAACAAAATTTGCAAGGAAAAATTTCATCTCAGATGTCTCCTAATCTGTTACAGGTCAATGCACAAACTGACTCAACTGGAGAGACTTGATCTGGGCAATAATGAATTCTCTGAGCTGGTAAGAAATGCACCTTTTTTTTAATAGAAAGCCTGGGTGGGTTTGGTGCTCTGTGTACGGGGCAGTAAACTTCTGCTTAAAAGGCATTCTTGTGTTGTGGCCACGTGCTACGGTCATGTTTTGTTGTAGAATAGAAGATCGATCGTAGTTCATGAGGTGAATGTTGATAGTACAATATTCTTCGTCTACATGGGGCTTCTGCGGCTCAGACCAAGGTCACAGATGAGTCTCGCTGTGAGCCGGTCCACTGCTGGAATAATTCAGTGTGGGCTGAATTGTTGATCTCACTGTAAATACTTGTGTCAGTGGTGTGTTCATTTCTTAATATCTATCATTGTATCCCCCAAATATTAGCAATTGCTATTAGCAGAAGTACATTTTGGACTCCAAAAGGAGTTTCTGTCCCTAATTCACCTCTCAGATGAGAATTAGGTTCCCTGAGATGTAATAGCTTTGGGGAATTTTCTCTAGTCCCAGTAGAGAAAATAGTCATGTTGCTGTTCACTTGAGGTGTTTTTCCACCACATCTATAGGAACCGACACTTCTCAGGAACAGTAAGAGGGTGTTTAAAGTGTGTTTTACAATGGGCCTGTTTTTAAGGAGAGCTCACTGCCTTCATCCTGCAGGAACGGTAAATATGTTAAGAGAAGCAAAACTTAGAAAAACTGCTGCCTCATCATTTTTGAGACCTATCACTGCTAGGGCTATTCGGGGGGGGCTGTGCTTTTGTAGAATCATAGAATCATAGAATGGTTTAGGTTGGAAAGGACCTTGAAGATCATTGAGTTCCAACCCCCCTGCCATAGGCAGGGACACCTCCCACCAGACCAGGCTGCCCAAGGCCACCTCCAGCCTGGCCTTGAACACCTCCAGGGATGGGGCCTCAACAACCTCTCTGGGCAACCTGGGACAGTGCCTCACCACCCTCACAGGGAAAAACTTCTTCCTCATGTTCAATCTAAACCTGCCCTCTTCCAGTTTGAAGCCATTCCCCCTCGTCCTATCACTCCATGCCCCAGTAAAAAGTCCTTCCCCAGCTCTCCTGGAGCCCCTTTAGGGACTGGAAGGCCGCAAGAAGATCTCCCCGGAGCCTTCTCTTCTCCAGGCTGAACAGCCCCAACTCTTTCAGCCTTTCCTCATAGCAGAGGTGCTCCAGCCCTCGGATCATCCTCGTCGCCCTCCTCTGGACACGCTCCAGCAGGTCCATGTCCTCCTTCTGTTGGGGACTCCAGAGCTGGAGGCAGTACTCCAGGTGGGGTCTCACGAGAGTGGAGTAGAGGGGCAGAATCCCCCCCTCGCCCTGCTGGCCACACTCCTTCTGATTCAGCCCAGGATGTGGTTGGCCTTCTGGGCTGCGATCGCACATTGCTGGCTCATGTTGAGCTTCTCGTCAATCAGCACCCCCAGGTCCTTCTCCTCAGCGCTGCATAGGGCAACAAATTAATACTGTGACCCTCACGATTGCACTGATAGCAAATTAAATGTCTGCGTGTGCCTTATCCACCAACAGCCTGTCCAGTGGGGGTTAAACCCTGTGAGCCGAACCGCCTTTGCTCCAGAGCCATAGAAGAACAATCTGTAAAAATAGTGCTGCTGAGTCAGGGCTTGCAATTTTCTGAGGGTGATATTTCCCATTGCTTTAATTAAAATTAAGATAATTTCACTTTAAACAAATTTTGAAATGTCATCTAGTAGTTGCAAGCCGTAGCAAAGAGTCTACATCTGGTTTATAGACAATGCGCTATTTTCTACCATTATGGTTAAAAGCCGGTGAATGTTTACTCATTTATAGTGCTATCGAAAAGAAAACAGATGGGTTTAACTCAAATTTTCAATTAAAACTAGTAATCTTTTGCATGGATAAATAGAAGAAAATTTTCAGAAGTGGTATTTGGAGTTTTGATCAAAAGAAAAATATATATATATATGTGTATATATATGCTTCCTGAATTAAGAATGAGTCTTTCTGGGGGTGGGTTGGTTTTGTAGTCTTTGTTTTAAAAATGACTTTGACATCATTCTGTGTTTTTGCATTGTCGCACACTGTCCCCTAAGAATGATAAATCAGGAGTCCTGTGGCCCCATACTGCTATTAGGACCAGACTCCCCGAGTTGACTCATTTTTCAAAAGGAAGCTGGTCCAAAAATGTGTAAATTAGAATCCAACGCCAGAATCAAAATGGGCCAAGAGGCGAGGGAAGAGCGTGAATCTGCAGAAATGCCATAGGAAAAGTGGTCCTAGCTTAAATCAAGATCACCTGGAAAAAAGGATCGAAACGTCCTGTTTTCATGGATTCTGAAAATCTGATTTGTGTTCCTTCTTACTGGAGAAAAACACTGCCTCAAACTGTGGTGGTGTGGAAAGAGCTTAATTTTTTTGAGAGTCTGTCCCTGGACTATCGAAGTCTCTCCCATTGCACTGGAGACTGCGCTCTTCCCACGGCCCATCCAGAGCAGTAGGCGTGGGGCTGAGAATAAAGGTAGTTGCAAAAATGAAGTCATTACGTTCATTCATTTTCTGGAAGCGAGATTATACAAATCATGGGGTAAGGTACGTGTTCCTAAAATAGAAACTGTCACTTCCTAAATAGCAGCCATATTCAAGTGACTTGATGTAATCAAGGAAGGGAATAGGTAATGTGTGTCACAGGTCTCCGGGAAGACGGGAGCGTTGCATCACGAGGTGTGGGTCAGGGGTTTGAAACCGCCCCATCTTTGAACTGTCAAAAAATGGCCCTGGACAAATGGTGAACAGCAACTGCAGTGCCTCTGCCCGAAAGGAGGGGGAAGGCCGGTGTCCTTCTTCCCGGAGTTTCAGGAGTCTGGCGCCAGGAGCAACGCTTTAGAAGAAATTTGGAAAGAAAATAGTTAAAGGTGGGGAGAAGAGGAAGAGGAAAAGGAAAAAGGATAAAATGTAATATACTTTTGCCAAAGATTAATGTCAGTCTTCAGTTCGGACTTGATACTGGGAACATTTCTTTACCGAGAGAGTGGTCAAACACTGAGACCGACTTCCTAGAGAGGTGGCCGATGCCCCCAGGCCTGGCAGTGTTTAAAAGGCATTTGGATAGTGCCCTTAATAACAGCTTTTAAGATCTGGTCAGCCTTGAAGATGTCAGGCAGTCAGACTGGATGGTGATTGTAGGTCCCTTCCAACTGTTCTGTTCTGTTCTGTTCTGTTCTATTCTATTCTATTCTATTCTATTCTATTCTATTCTACTCTACTCTACTCTACTCTACTCTACTCTACTCTATTCTATTCTATTCTATTCTACTCCACTCCACTCCACTCCACTCTGCCCTACTCTACTCTGTTCTGGTTGTGGCAATGTATGTGGAAAATGAAAATATTCTCCAAAAATGCATCAGCGGAAGCATTTCTAACAGAGACAAATAAGAGGGTTTTTTTTATACCACTTATCAAACCATTCGTGAGATCTCATCTGGGTTATGATATGCCATAATCCATACTCAAGAAATGTCAAATCAAACTGTAGTGTGTACAACAGAGGAGGAGGCTGTTGCCTTTGAGAAGGGTCTCTGTCTAATGAGAGGAATTTAAGAGAAAATTAAAGTTGAGAGGGGAAATCATGATTATATCTAATAACCTTAGTCAGTGAACACTCTGGAGGAATGAAGAACCATTAATCACCACAGAAGCAAATAGTATAAAATGACCATTAATTAATTTAGCCCAGAAAGTAGCAGTGGTTTTAACCGTTGAGGGACAACAAAATTCCAATAAATTTAGCCAAGGGAAAATAAATTATCCTCAAAATATTGACTAATCATTTTTTTTAATAGAAACACATTATGTGACAACACGGAAAAGTGAGGGATTGAGCTCTCCAGATACCCAGTGATGCATCGGGAGCTTCTCCCATAACGTGCCATGTGACCCGGGCAACGGGAAAATCCTATTTCTTATGGGGATTACAACATTCCAAGGAGCTTAGACCACAGGAGGCAATTAGAGGTCTCTGTTAAGGTCCTGTGCTGCTAGACACATCCATTTGTTTCTAGCTGTGTTGAAATACTTCCAGTGAAATAGTACTCCGGACTTTTAAAATGCTGAAATCTGATTTAGTCAGAACCAAATGAAATACTTAAGATCAGTTTCTGGCAGACTTTGAAAAAAATCTCGACAACTTTACAGAGCGAAGGCGAACTGAAAGTCTTGTTTCACCTGTGAAAGTAGTGTTTCACGAGAAAGAAAACTACTGCTGAGGCTGAAACATGGCAGTATTTGTGACCTGATAATTCTGGATTTCCACAGCTATAATGAACGAGAAATTATTTGGGGAATCGCCTTTTTCAGTTTCTCTCACTAATATCCTATAGTGTTGAAAAGAACAGAATATCTTGGATTAAAGCTTAATATTGTAATTTTAAGGCTCGATCATTGCGTACCACTCTCTTAACTACTGAATATGACAGTTGCAGACATTAAATCGTACATAAATGTGGTAAATCCAGGAGAGCGTTCAGCAATATGCCTCTGTTAAACTAATTTTAAGGGTAGAAATCACGCGAAAGGCAGAGTTTAGCGTGTGCTGCAAGATGAGGTTGGGTCTTTCTTTTCAGTGCCTTGTTTCTGAAGCTCCACAGTGCTCACCTCTCCCATTTGCCTTGTCCATAAGTTGTGTACTGCCAATAGACTGCTTAGAACAAGAGTGTCGAAGGAGTTCTTCTTCGTATTCATTTCTTTTCCAAAGGGTTCTAAAATTTTGCAAGTTTTGAAAAAGAGCAGCAATGCTTAAATTAAATGAAATGAGCATACTGTTCATGTCATTAACTATCTGAAAGTCTGACGTGGGTTATAAAAAGAAAAAAAAAAGGAAGGTGAAGAGGAAATCTTTTTTTTAAAGAAAATACTAATTTATATTTAACTGAAAAAAAAATACTGTTTTTTTTAACTGTCCATAATACTATGTTCTTTTCCTTCTTTCCAGCCTGAGGTTCTCGAACAAATACAAAATCTAAAGGAACTGTGGATGGACAATAATTCTTTGCAAATACTACCTGGGGTATGAACATTTATTTTATGTCATCAAATTATCTTGTGATACAGTGAACTACTTACCTTGCAGTAAATAAATGCATGTGCGTTTTCTTGAATGGGTATATATTCTTAGTTCATCTAGTCATTAATTATTATCAAGAAGTAAAAGTCTCAGCGTAGCCATTCATATGAAAACCTTTTAAATGTTGTGTCATTACGGGATAGTGTCTAAATGGGGATGTGCCTGTTTTATTTAAGCATTGTGTGGTTTTCATTGTGAGGGGAAATTATTTCCTACTCTCTTCTCAGTCCCCGTGCATTAACGAGCAGTTTCATAAAAACCCACGTTTTAAAAAGGAAGAGGAAATTTTAAGTAGTCTAAATAAACTTAAAAATAACAGATGGTGTGCACAGATTCAACTATATGAAAAGCAATTCTGATGCAGTGGAATGAAGCTCTGTTCCTCTAGAAAGCACTCCATTTAGAAGTCAAACAAAAAATATTTGAAAATCAAAACATTGGGGTTATGTTTCTCTATTAGTGCTGTTTCTGAGTTGTTGCTATCCCATAGTAGAACTTTGATTTTCAGTTTTTATTGCCATAAATTATTTGAGATTCTTCAGTCTGAAATACTGATTGTGCCTGGAGAAAGGGATCCCCATCGTGAGCATTTGGTCACACAGCTCCTGTGTTCCACACAACAATGCTCTCCATTGCTGCGGGGAAAATGTAGCACTAGGTCTGGCACAAACACGTCTCGCTGTTGGGAGAAGAAGTACTTTCTCTTTCAGCTTTGTACGTTTGTTAATCAAAATTCAGGTTTTTGCATTGAGCAATGACTTTTGAGCAATTGGCTTTTGTCTTAAATTCCATTCAATTTATTTTGCGTTAAGGGGTATGTTTGCCCAGAAAAGGATCGTTTTTGGTCATTGGCCAAATATCCACTTTTTGAGCGCTTTGTTCGTAAAAAGAAAAAAAAAAAGCCGATATTGAAACCACTTTTTGATAGTGAACCCAGCTGGAGATGAAGAACAGAAATGCTGCGGTATTGCTGCTGCAGTGTAACTGAGTAGAAGAGATATCAAATAGGGAAGAGAGTGTGGGCACAAATATTTTAACCATTATTCTGTTTCTTTTCTATCCGCTACGAAATTGGTTAATGTAGCCAGTGCTAAAATGTGCTCCCAACACCGTCCTGCTGAGCTGTCAGAATCCCTGGAGAGGGTCTTTAGAGTTGAAGAAGTTCAGTAGAGCGTGGAACTGAATCCCAAGGAGCATAATTATTTTCGGTGAATAATTCATATTTCCTGAGTCTGATTCTAGCAGACCCTCGATGGTGTTTTATGAAAGCCTTCTCCAAAACAAGAGGTTTAAAATAGTTAAAATTAGCTTTAAATTTTGAGTGTTAAAAAATGGAAAGGAAATACCAACAGGTAATGGATTTTAAGAGTTAGAGATTTATCAGGTTTCCAATGTTGATAATTCAGTTTTTCAAAAATGAGTCTGTGCTAGAAACAAAGATTGCATTCAACTATTAACATGGGTAGAACGGCAAAGGCTGGGGAGGAAGGAAGATTTTTCCCTTCGTACAGCAACTCAGATGTGATGAAAGATGACGTGAAACTGCCTCCTGCGAAGCAGAGAGCAGATCTCAGCAAGGCAGGAGATGCAGAGGGAGCTGCGTTCCTATTGTTTCGAAAGTAGCTGTAGATGAAGCTAGCTAAGCCTATTTTCCTTTTTCATATGTGCAGTGAATAACCACTGGAAGTATATGTAAATAACTAAAAAACCCATTCCCATGAACTTCTGTAGAAACCGTACGCTTCACAAGCGATTCCCATGGCTTTCCCAAAATCCAGAAAGGAAGTTCCCTCACAGGCCAGGAACGTTTATTCGCCTGGTTTGGAAGAGCGCGTCTGTGGATGCACAGCACTGCAGCCCCACGGTAGCTCCCGGAGCAGGACGGTGCTGCCGGGGCTCTCTCCTCTGTGTCACCCTCCAGGCTGGGTCCTGGCTGGGCCACCGGCGCATCGGTCCAGCGCGGTCACTCCACCCAGCACTAATGCTTCCTTGCTGTTCCACTTGTAGGCTTTAGTTTAAGGAAGGCAACAGCATCTTTTTTTGTTGATTTTCTCGGTGACATTTCACGTCGAGAATGAAGTGACCGTCTTGTGAAGCGGGTTGCCTCTACAGGCTCCAAACTCTTACACGCTGCAAAGATTTTCCAAGAAATTGGGGCAGAATTCCTGTCCTGCTGCTCATTGGTGAATGAATGAACGGTGAATACAGTTAAACACTGTATTCACAAAAGTGTACTCTTGGGATTAAGCACTCATAATTGAACGATCGATATCTAAAGTCTAATTTTAGATTTTATAAAATTCAGACAATCGGTTTGGCACAGAAAAGCTCTACTGCCCGTCTGGCCTCGGTGACCTTAAGGACCGCCGTTATGAGTAGACAGGAATTGTGAGTAAATGTCCCTTGGATCTGTGTCCAGCTGGAGAAATGATACACCTCTATGACTGAGAACTCAAACATTCTGCAGATTTAATGGATCCGGAACAAAGTAATTAGTTTGATATGTGTCACTGAGTTCGGTACGGTTCCTTTTGCGGTTATCTGAAGAGGAGGGCTGTTGGAGCACCACTGCTGCTGCTCCAGTGGAATAGCTCTTCTGAAAAGGACGCTGAGATAACTGAATATAAGCCTGTGTTGCCATTGTTTGTCTTTAATTAAACTTAGAAACTGGCGTGCAGTGTGTATCTGTTCGAGTAACGCTTTGTAACATGCTATTAAGTCTATAGGGAAGTTAAAACAGCTCGTGTACCTGGATGTGTCAAAAAACAGGATAGAGACTGTTGATTTGGACATATCAGGATGCGAAGGACTTGAAGATCTCCTCTTGTCGTCCAATATGTTGCAGCAACTGCCAGACTCCATAGGTGAGCACAGCTCAGGATTTCTTGTAATCTTGTACACTTGCGGTTTTCATTTATTTAATTTTTTTTAATGATGAGACTTTATAATCGCTGGAACAAGAACTGCCGTTACATTTCAAAGGAGTTTGAATCATCTGTGTCTGAACAATCCATGAAGACCATTTTGTAAAGTCAGGGAAAAAAATCCATGGTTAGAAGGTATTGATTATTCGGGTTTGCTGTTTTAAAGAAAATAAGCAAAGAAAGATATAATTGATCTGATCTAAATTTGAAAGTATAACAGTGATTATGTTAACAGCGTTAAACTCTTGAAGGAAATTGCTACGCAGTTACAGCAGTGCAATTCCACATGAGAGCAGTAAACAAAGAAATAGTCCAAACTACTCATTTTCTTTTTTGACTATATCGCATGCATAGAATTTCTGAATTATTTAGAATATATAGAAATTCTGGAAGCTGAGTGGTTGTAGGTATATCACTCTATACATCCGGATAATTCATTTCAGTCCTGATCCCTGGTGTTTTCTTTGGAAACACTTGAGGTCTTTCCTCTCTTCTCTTGCTTCCAGCCCATGAGCCCACTATGTCATCACCACCTTTTGCTCTTTCCTAAGTGCAACTCAGTCAAGGCTCCAAAATTTCTTGCTAACTGATAATACTGTGCCACATGAACGTTACCAGATGTCTTTTCCAGCTGGTTTCCATTTTGGTCTACATCTCACCATAAATTCTAGAATTTTTGCTTTTTGTGGTGTTCTGATACGCAGACTGATTTTTAGAGAGCATTTGGCTCCTGTACAAAAGGAATAAATGTTTACATTTTGAATTAGGCGTTCTTGCAATTAGATGTGTTCAGACCTCATTTCCAAATTCCTATTAGTGAGTGGTAATAGATTTAACGGAAATAGAGCAAAAAGAGTCATTTTAATGCTGCATGTTCAGGTGACGGCTTGCTGAAATTCATTCTGGTGGAACTTTTTCCTCTTAAAAAAAAATGGTTGAAACCTAAATGTTTTGTGGAGCATGTTGATTTTGAAAAAGTTTTCAACAAAAATGTTCTGCAATTAAAATGAGTAATGTCTCTAGTATCCCTTTTAATTACGCTTTCCATTTGCTTCAGCTTTCATGTTATGGCACATTCAGTTTAACATCTCTATTAGTGATTAATTTATAGCATTGCCAGCATTAATTACAAATAATCATTTAAAAAATGATTAAAAAGTGATTTAAAGAACAGATTTTGAAATGTTAATACTTGCAGAAGGTAGAAACCTGCTTCAAGCTCTGTTGCTGGCACTGTGATGCAATAGTTTTCCCATTGTTTCTGTCCTTTTTTATTGTTTTCTGCTGTCACGCAGTGGTAAAGCGGAAGTTTCATTCCCTCCTTGGTGAATGTTACCCAGTTACGCATCTGCTCACACTTAGATATGTAAGAATTCTTTTAATGATAAGAATTAACCACATATACAAATGCATTCAGGATTGAATCTGGTTTTCAGTCTGATTCTGGTTTTCTGTCTATACCTACATATTGTGAAGCTTTGTACATGTAACATTTATTTAACATAATTCGCCTGATGTCCTGTTACGACCTGAGCACCTTTTAATCGGGGCTACAGGACTCGAATTCAGTTGAAACATTGAGATATGTACATGGGTACTATTCTTTTTTTTTTTTCCAGTTTTTTTTCAAGACTCCAGAAATACACTTAATATTTTCCTCGCAGTTCAGCTTAACATTTAATTAGTGCTTCATTTTAATGAAACATATTTTCAATGGGACGAGAGTGTGTCTGTGTACCGTTCTCTATACAGATGTTCTCTAAAATCTAGATCAAGGTTATTCAGTGTTCGAAGTCATTGTTTGTTTACGGATATGGGAGATTACAGAAAGTAAAAAAGATTAATGTGAAATATTTTTCTACCACGTCTTCCTTTTCTGTTTTGTAGGACTGCTGAAAAGGCTTACAACACTGAAAGTAGATGACAATCAGCTTACAATCCTGCCGAATGCAATCGGAAAGTGAGTACGAGTTTCCCCATTTTCAACATTCAGTAAAATGTGTTTTCCCTTCTGCTTGCAGAATGTGGGTGTTGGGTTTTTTTTTAATAAAAAATAAGACAAAGATGTAGTGAATGATAAAATAATTTCAAATTGTGTGCCTGACACCCAGGTTATAACATTAAAATTTGGAGCGACACTGTTACTTCTGTGGGCTTCTACTGGCGTAAGTGCTAAGAAGATGAAATGCATCACATTTTCCAAGAAAAAGGAGAAAGATATTTTTCTGTGTGAATCACTTGATTTAGATGATTAGAGAAGGAAAAGTAGAAGAAATAGAAGTATTTGGGGGAATACATCTGTTTCCATAGCAACAGGCAGCACTCGATGCTGAAAAGAAGATGGCTGTGAAACCTCATATGTATGAAGATTTCTTAAAATATTGAAGTAGCATAAATGAAAAAGTCGTGGCAATTTCACAGGTGTATACATCAACATGTGAAAGTATCGTATAAGTAATCTTATTATGCAAAGCACTGATGATGTCCTTTAGCTGTCATTTTGTCAGATGTTACCTGATCACCGGTGCAAAATCCTGCCTTGTACCGCCGTGTGTCTTGAGCTTATTGCTAAATGAAATCTGCAATTTATTGTAAAATTCAAGGTGGATGCGAGCCAGTCTCTGCGTATGGAAACAGGTGATTCTTCATGTTGGNAATCATAGAATGGTTTAGGTTGGAAAGGACCTTGAAGATCATCGAGTTCATTCTCGAGTTCATCATCATCATCATTCTTCATGTTGTTTCACACTGCGCATATCCCTTTCTGGCGGAACGTATCTTTAACGGGGATATTTTTGTAGGCTACCTCTTCCTCTACGTATTTTAGTTCTGAAACGCTATATAAGCTGATACTTTGGGGAAAAAAAATTCAGAATACACGTTCCCTGGCTGCCTTCTACAGCTATAGCTGCAGTGTTTTCACCATCCTCCTTGCACCAGCAGTAGTATTCCTGCAGAAGAAGCAGAGCTCAGCCTAAGTGACGGTTGTCTGTCTGGTGTGACCACGCACGTGGTTATACCGCTTATACCAATTCTGTGCTGTCAGCGTGAAGCGCTGGGGATGGGGCAGCGGTGCGCAGAGTTGCACTGGGACTCTGCGCCTTTGCTCTCAGTGCAAAAGCTGTTCTCTCTTCAGCAGGTTGTAGCTCAACCAGCTATTTCTTTAGTCGTTTTCTTAACCCAGGGTTCAATCATAGAATCATAGAATGGTTTAGGTTGGAAAGGACCTTGAAGATCATCGAGTTCCAACCCCCCTGCCATAGGCAGGGACACCTCCCACCACACCAGGCTGCCCAAGGCCACCTCCAGCCTGGCCTTGAACACCTCCAGGGATGGGGCCTCAACAACCTCTCTGGGCAACCTGGGACAGTGCCTCACCACCCTCACAGGGAAAAACTTCTTCCTCATGTTCAATCTAAACCTGCCCTCTTCCAGTTTGAAGCCATTCCCCCTTGTCCTATCACTCCATGCCCCAGTAAAAAGTCCTTCCCCAGCTCTCCTGGAGCCCCTTTAGGGACTGGAAGGCCGCAAGAAGATCTCCCCGGAGCCTTCTCTTCTCCAGGCTGAACAGCCCCAACTCTTTCAGCCTCTCCTCAGAGGAGAGGTGCTCCAGCCCTCGCATCATCCTCGTGGCTCTCCTCTGGACACGCTCCAGCAGGTCCATGTCCTTCTTCTGTTGGGGACTCCAGAGCTGGATGCTGGTTGTTCTGAGGCTTCCGAAATTAAAGCCTAGAAGGCTTCATTTAAACTTGTCCCTAAATACGATAGTACAGTGAGGTCTCTAGAGTAGAAATAATCTCTAACCTGCACAGCCAGTGCTTTACCACTCCTGCACCCATTTTACAGTCATAATTTCAATAGTAATTGAGCTGTTGGTATGCCGGTCAGGAAAAAAAGTATCCAAATTTGTGAACTATTACAACTGTAGCAACCGAAAGCTCAGGCTTGGCTTACCATGCTGTACTTCTTGCAGTATCTTTAGGTTTATGAGATATTTATGGAAAGTATTAAAAGTTGGTTATACGAATCAGAGGAGGAGAAATGTTATAAACATTGCGTAGCGATGAATTCTGATAGGCAGTGACAGCGCGTAAGACTCAAAGCTGTACCGGGCACTCTGCAAAAAGATTCGTAGAATGTCTGAAGTTATCTTTAACAATCTTTGGGGTCAATTTTTAAAACCTGTCATGAAGTGCTTTCTTATTGATTGAATTGTTCAAATTGAAGTGGAACACCTCTCTTTTTTTTTTTAACCTAATATCTGCTCAGTATTGTTTGTCGTGGAGCCTTAATTACATTTTTAAAGATGCATACTGTTGCTCTAAACGGTGTATATGCAGAGCAGTAGGCTAATCACCTAATATTACCACATTATTTTTGAGTGATTGGTTGTGCTTTTTAAATGAAGTACTTTCATTTAATGAGGACAGCGTCTCCCACATCAAAATGAACTTCCTTTCTCTGACTCATCCATTTGGATAGTTTCCTACTGGGTCTCTTTCTCCTAAATGGTAGAGTATATTATTGTCACACAAAGATTAGCGATGTGGAGGAGGGAACTCTCCCTCCAGGGACCAATTTTGCGATGAGACACCGAGCACTTTGACGCTCTCCGAGCCGATGTTGCTCATAGTGAACCGCCACCCTCATTTTTGGCAGTCTTGTTCAAAGGGCAAGCCTGCGAGTGGCATTTAGAGTTCAACCCTGCAAGACACTATGCGCAGCAGACCCAGCTTAATAAAGCATTTCCCATCAAATCATAGAATCATAGAATGGTTTAGGTTGGAAAGGACCTTGAAGATCATCGAGTTCCAACCCCCCTGCCATAGGCAGGGACACCTCCCACAGTGGATTCACATTGATTAAGGACCAAATTGGACCCAAAGACTAGAGATTTGCTCTGTAGGACCTGAGCGAGTGCCCATGGTCCCACTTTGTGGGTAGGATGGTGTCACGAGGGAAGTCGCGACCCGTCTGTGGTAGCGTACCACGGTGTCAAGAGCCAGTGCATTGTGTTAGATGAGCGGTTTGTGCACGTGTCGAGTCTATACCGTATCTGACAGCAGCAGATGCTGCAAAGGAAAGCGTAAACTCGTATTCCTGAAAAATTCCTTTTGCCTGATGTTGGACAAAGAGTGGGTGTAGCTAACTCTTAGGATTTCGGCTGCTTTGGCCGTTACCTGGGTGCCGTGGCTGTTGGAAGAAGAGGGCTGTGACTGTTCGAAAAGGGGCTGAGATGGGTTGGAACTACTCTTTTATTCATGGCAGTCTTCGTTCTCCATGAATCTCTCGCTCCTAAATATATTCTAAAAATATATTTATCTAAAGTCTAAAAATATTCCTTGTCTACCTTAGGACACGTACTGTGAACTGCCTCATTTCAGTGGCTGCCAAACTGAACAGCAGGGGCACAGCTGATTTTTGTCTGCCTTTCTTTAAACCCATCGAGAATGATCCGAATTTAGCCCAAGAAGGCAGTAAGGTTAATGATATTATAACTGAGTTAGCATTGTTGGAGTTATAGCTGTTTTTGTCAACTTACCTTCATGCACAGTCCCTGATGAATGAAAAATCACTTTCTGAAGTGAATAATTTTTTAAGTGTGGTAGTCATAGAGATAAAGTACAGTTTCACACTGACTTTGTTGGTTTTATTGTGGCTGTCTTCGTTTGTCTGTTGATGATGTCATCGGGAAGGAAAGAAGCTGAGAACGTCTGTGCCAGACAACACCTTTCAAATAAAATTCTGTTGTCTGATAAAGTCGTTCTTCACTGTCAGGGAAACGTCCACCGTTACAGTTCAGAGTATCAGATTTTCCGATTGCCGCTGGAAACACAGCAGTTCTCAATTAGCTCATCTATTTTCAAGCTTTTCTGCTTGTGTTACCATCAGTGAAAGGAAGAATGTGTGCATCTCGCAAGTTAACAAGCTTTCCAGCTGGACTTTGCTCTGTCAAGCACATATTCTGTATGAAGTAGGTAAATACGACTGAATTTTTGCCTTTACTGAAATTGTTTTCTATCTGGTTTGAAATAAATTGTGGTGAATACAAAGCTCGTGTTAAAGAAAAGCTATAACCAAACCTGGCAGAGCTTTTGGCTGTGCTCCATGCATCTCTCTCGCTAATCACTGCATGACTCACTTTGGCTTTTCAGTCTACTGAAATACAGCAATTAGAGGAAAGTTCTGAGAATTCCATGTTAGGAGTAGCTATTTCTGGTTTCGCGTCTCATAAAATTTGAAGGCTGAAAGACCTTTTTTTTTTTAATTAAAAAACTGGAATAAAGGTATAGACGTAGAGTGAAGGTCCAGCTGTGACTCATATAAATACCAAGGAGCAAGGTTTGTAGCAGAGTAAACTTTTTATCAGATCTAACAAAATATTTGGAAAAAACCCAGACAATCCTCTGGGCACCTACTCCCTTCGTCAGCGGACAGGGACATGACAACTGTTGAGGAAGAAATAATTGCTTGCCATTTAACCTTACTATTAATTAAAGCACTTGAGAGAAAAAGGGAGAAAAAAAGGGGCAGCAGAAGCGGGGAACGATGGCATTTGTAGGGTTCCGGGAGCTGAACGAGCAGTGCAGCATTCATTTCCAGGATTGTTATATGCAACCTCATTTTTTAAGACATTCAGTAGATATTTCTTCAGGATGTTTTTATATATGTGTGTGTGTGCACATAATATATATGTAATGTATATATTTTTATATATCTATATATATAACATGTATTACATATATATTCCTGTTTGTGTTATCTGCATTATCAAAGGTCGAATTGTTGATCGTTCATCACCCAAGTAAGACTGATGTTGAAGTGGTGCCTGACACCACCCGCTGTCTTTAGGGCGAAGCGCACACTTGGGGGGTGCTGAGGGCGGTGTGCCCGGCCAGGACAGGCTCCTGAGGAGCAGAAGAACGCCTCTGAGGGCCATGGAGCAGTGGTGGGTGGGTGGTTCAAGTGCTGACTCAGCACTCTGCGGGGGGTCGTCTCTCTCGGCGTTTCCTTGAGCTTTCGTTCTGCGGCGGTGCCAGCTGCTGTCAGGGAGGGTGGTGGCTGTTACGATGGGGGCCCCTTTCGTTTAGGACTCAGTACAAAACCTCCAACTCGTTTCACAACCTCTCCGTGGCTAATGAAATGCGGGAATACGCTGAATGCCAGGTCCGAGCACTGGGAAGCCGTGCTTTCTCCACGCCTACTGCTCTCTGGTGCTGTGGGCCACACTTCAACGGGGGGTTTTGTCAGCTCTATTTCATCCTTATTCCTGAAAACACAGTTACATGGAAGACAGGGCCAGTCTCTTTTTTCCGTTTGACAGGATACAACAATGTAGGAAAAGGATACAACACAGAAATGGAGATTATTTCTTTTTTTTTTTTTTAAAGAGAGAACTGGAGTGTCAGAAGATTCCTTCCTTTGGTCTGCTTTGTTTCAGCCCTTGCCGTTCAGAGACCCTTTCGGGATCGCTTTTTAGCCAGCTTTCTCAATGGGAAAGATAACGCTTGTACAAAGGCTGTGTCTGACTGCAACAGGCTGAGATTACTTTGCTGAGTTTGGATCCAAGTTCATCTTTTTTTCACTTTTTTTTTTTCCCCTACTGATGATCCGTATCAGAAATGATGTCTGGTGCCTCAGTTGGAATGTGCCCTGCGGCAATTCCAGCGTCCCTTCCCTTTGCTCTCACCAGCGGTACTTCCTTACCTCTTGTCTGCCTTTGTACGTTAACATTATAAACTTTTTTGGTTTGATCCTTCAGCTTAGTATGAATTGCCCTGTTTGAAGTACTTGGAATAGTTCCTCACTACAAAAAGTAAGAAGAAGAATGTGGGGAAACTTAAGCGGTCTTTCTTAAACCGCCTTACTGGGTAAGATTGATTAACGGTGTCCCTAATAGTTCCTAAAATGGTATTATTATAGACTTACAGACTTCTCCCAGGAAAATCTTCCATGAAGGTTCCCTCTTCAGGGCACGATGTCTGTAATGATCTGATGCTTTAAAACTTCCACAGGGTTCAGATGGTGAATGTTTGTTATCGAGCCCTTCTATAGCGTCTAACAAGTGTATTTACAATTTCAGTTTATCTTTATTAGAAGAATTTGACTGCAGCTGTAATGAGTTGGAGTCCCTACCTTCTACCATCGGCTACCTTCATAACCTGAGGACGTTGGCTGTGGATGAGAATTTCCTTCCGGAACTGCCCAGAGAAGTGAGAAGCTGATTCTGTTTTTAAATTACAAAAGGAAACGTTTTGTGGTAGGCCCAAGATTTCACCCCTACTCAGACCAAATGTCGGGTAAATCAGTTGTTTCCGCACGACGTGGAAGACCAACTCTTTCTTACCCCCTCAATAGTAAAACGGTAAAAGCAGTATGTTAGTGAATTCATGTGAAGGGGAGAGCATCGTTCAGAAGAGCAGTGCAGGTAACCCTAGGCATTGCCCGGGTGTTACTGACAAAGGGAGGGCATTGTTTCCTGACTTCAGATTCTGTATTTTCTGCTTTTTATTAGTTAGAGTAAAAACACAGTTTGGCCGCCTCCCGACATAAAACATGAGCGATGGTAAGTTTTGTCAAAGTACTGACGCCTTTGGTTCTTTCGTTCCTGTAGATTGGAAGCTGTAAAAACGTAACAGTGATGTCTCTGCGCTCTAACAAGCTGGAATTTCTTCCTGATGAGATTGGTCAGATGCAGAAGCTGAGAGTGTTAAATCTGAGCGATAACAGGTATAGTTCACATAATTTTTCTAACCCGTTATAAGAATTTATTTTTTAAAAAATGTCAACTATTCCTTTTTAGGTATTTGTAAAAATACATTTATATATTTAAGAATATAAAGTTATGTTTAGAATTACTTTATTTAAACTATAAGATAAAAATCTTGATTTTTTTTTTTTTTAATCATTGTGGTTTTATCTTAGTTCCACTAACATCCAAAGAAAAACTTGAATGGGGCCAATATCCGGGTCTCAGAGTGTTTTAATAGAATAAAACCTGTTTACTTCTTTTATCTCCCGCCGTTTCCATGTGAAAGTGTGATATTTGGCTTTAAAATGGTATATACCTTTGTAATATTTAATGTTTAAAAAATTGTGGCAAGCTGATACATAGGAAATCATTAACCACGAGCACACAAGCATGTTGTCCTGACTCCGCTGAAATCAAAGGAAAGTTTTCTATTTCCTTCAGCAGAGCAAAGATTTTGTCAAAAACCCCAGATTCTTCTATTCTCATGCACATGACTATTCCTCTGAGAAACAGAATGCTTAAAATGAGCCTTTCTTGATACCTGTCGTGTGCTGCCAGGGGCATCAGAAAAGACTGACTTTTCCTTGACATTTATACATGCGTTTGTTCCGAGAATGCGTTAATTTTCGGTATAAGCACAGAAATACAAGTTTGCTCGGTAGTGCAACAAATGGTGTGTGAATACCATTTTGTTTCCAGTAATTATCATGCAGACTCAGTGAAAATCAGGGGAAGGACTTTCCACCTCTGTGTCTGATTTACTGTCAGCAGTTTTNATTTTCAATATAAGCACAGAAATACAAGTTTGCTCGGTAGTGCAACAAATGGTGTGTGAATACCATTTTGTTTCCAGTAATTATCATCCAGACTCAGTGAAAATCAGGGGAAGGACTTTCAGTCTGATTTACTGTCAGCAGTTTCGTTGTTGAAATTAAGGTTGACCCTAAAGTACAAAATGAAGTAATGCAGAAATCCCTGTAATATGTTCATTTAAAATTATTTGCTTAATTCTGTTAGATGATTTTCCGCATTACAATTGTGTGTCATAAAACACATGCTGTATGGAGCACAACGTAAAGTTAAACGTAACTCTAGTTTGTGTTGAAACCGTCCAAGTCCCAGCACCAAATCTTGAGTCTCTTTATTTTCGGTTCCAGATCCCAGTGCTTTCTGAGGGACAGGGAGCACTCTCCCATCACTATGTCACCACAGCAGTCTGCGTTTGTGGTTTTATCTGAACAGCGAGTCTGAAACTGGATTTCAGGCAACGCTTTAACGTCCCTCAGGCTGACGTTCTTGCCAGCAAAGGCAGTCCAGCTTCCCCTCGCTCCTCCTGCATCATAGAATCATAGAATGGTTTAGGTTGGAAAGGACCTTGAAGATCATCGAGTTCCAACCCCCCTGCCATAGGCAGGGACACCTCCCACTAGATCAGGCTGCCCAAGACCACGTCCAGCCTGGCATCCTTAGACCCTGTTCTGTCCTAGCGCGATTTTGTCCAGGCGTACGGTGGTCTAGAACACGTAAGTGATAGAGTTGAACGCAGCCTATCAGAAATAGGGTGAATTTTCAGATGGACGTTTCCAGCAGCTGGTCCACCTCGTTGCTGCACAGCCAGCTGTAGTGGCACGCAGGAGGGGACACTGAGTGGGCGTAGGAGTGGGGTGGCAACAGGACGGTGCTGGTTTGGGGCCTCTTGGGAGTCCGAGGAGTTGCCGCAGGGTGCCTTCCCTGGCACGGGAAACCAACCTGAGCTGGATCGCTTTTCAAACCTGCAGTTGTGCCATGAGTTTGCGTTGAGGAAGAAGAAAACTAGTTGTCTTTGTGTCCCCCCCCCGCCTTTCTTTTGCCAAGTTACTTTTCAGCCAGGTCAGCTGCTGATCGCGGGCACACGACTTCATGTGTAATTACTGATTGTGAGAGAGGGAGGAGGTGGCTCACTGCTGGGAGGGGGCGGTGGAGGTGGTAAGAGCAGGCAAGGTTTCCCGACCAAGCTGGGTGCCACCAAAACAGCGGTCCTGTCCCACCTTCCTTTTTCCCCGCTGCCCAGGTATAAGAGAGGACTGGAGGAAGGTAATGATGGGGCCAGCATCCCAATGATGTGATGTTCCTTGGGGTGGAACGTGTCAGTTGCTGTCCTTCCCACTCTCCCTTCAGTGCTGGCTGGTAGTCCTGCATCTGCCCTTAGCTTGCCCAGGGCTCACTGGACAAGTCACTGAGCTGATTTGCCTCACTGAAAATGGAAGAAGCTATCGTTCTTCTTGTAGTGTTCATTTTATGACACTCCTCACGGTCCATGTGCTCACCATGAAGTCTGGCAAACACCGAAGCGAGCTAAAGGCACACAGTGGCTCTGCACCAAAGTGGGTGTGAGGAGGACAGGAGAATGGGGCCTATGCCTGTTGGGGTGGGAAGATGTTCTCTCAAGTCCACCTGAAAAACTGGACAGCGAGTTGTAAGCGTTGTAGAACTAGTGGGAGAGCACAGAGACTAGGAGAGATAGGAACTGACTCAGACTGTAGACCTTCAACCTTTAAACCTGGTTGAATTGTCTCATGTTCTTTTCTTGAGGGGTTTGGGGAGTAAATTCTTTGTCTTTTGTTGCCCTGCTGAGACATTGTGATAATGCTTTTGTTATGGAATTTCCCACCTTAATGAAACTAGAAAGTTTTGATTTTTTGGCACCAAAGAGTTTGGACAAAGTTCAGATACCATCTTCATGTTGAATTTCTTTTTTTTTTTTTTTATTTTCTTTTTGCCCATTTTCACATTCATATTAACATTAAGGCAATATCCATTCTTTCTTTGAATGAGTCCACACGTACGTGTTAATAAGGAGTGTACTTGGGCTCTGCTTGTTGCCAGGAACCTTTCCAGGGTACCTCAACAGTTTTGCCCCTCTACTCATCCTGCTTCAGCTATGCCAGAGAAGGTAGAGCACACCAGTTCTTTTCCTCAATACCCCTTTGAACCATTGGAAGAAGAGACAGAGACACGCAAGCAGAGCAGAAAGGTGATCCTAGAGCCACGGGGCCAGTGCACATGCTTCACTCTATGGGATGGGCTTCTGGATCCTGGGATGTGGGTCAGGCTTTTCCCTGTCACCCTGTTCCGAGCCGTGCTGGCCTCTGTGCACTCCGCTGCGAAGGCAGAGCCATTCACACCAAACACTGCTCGTGCAGCCTTTCTGCATGAGAGCTCCAACCTTGCACGAATCTTCTGAAGAGCCGTTATTCCTCCCTGTACTGTATAACAAACGGGATGGACTCTGCATGTCATCACATATTCTTTCAGAATTGATGTGGTCAGTCCTTGATGACTTTCTCCTCCTGACACCAGAGAGGATTCCATGTCCGTTCTGGAAAGTGTCCTGTTGCTCATGCATCTTTGCATGTTATTTTCCTTGCGGAGGGAACAGACTCCATCACCACGAGTGTCAATCCATGCTGATCATCAGAGGTGTGTGGTTTTACAAAGAGAACACAGTCTTCCACTGGGGATCTGTCCACTGCAGGTTCATCCCAGTGAATGATACCTCACGGTCATCTCCTACTTTGTCACATGCCAAATTTCACCTCTGGTGTCTACAAATATGACTGTAAATGTATATCTATATCTTATGTCATTGCCTTTATCCCAGCGACTTTGCTAGTAGCTGGGCTACTCAAGTGTTTATTGAGAGAGGCCCTTTCGCCACCAAAAATGTTCATTCTGGACACGTTCCCCATGGCATGGGGAGCGCGCTTTGGCTCGAGGCATGTAGAGTGCAGGGATGTTGGTGGCTTTGAACTTGCCTTGCCAGAGAGCATGGAAAATTTGCAGACTGCTCTCTGACTGGTCACGCACACACGGAGTGGTGGGCAACTGTGATGTAGGATGCAAAGAGGAAAAGAGGAGCTCTTCCTCTTTTGAGTTATTTGGAGCTTGTCTGGGTATGAAAGTCAGAAACATTTTGGGAGATTTGGTCTAAAATCCCAATTGGATGTCTTTCAGGACGGAAGCAAACCTCACATAGACCTCTTTGCCACTCAGGCTAATGGGAAACTCAAATTTTTGTGAGTTGACACATTTTGGTCAAAGGTGGGTCAGAGTTTGGAGTCCCTCATCAGTGTGTTTTTAATAGTATGGTTTCAGCTACTACAGGCTTTCGCTCTTGTTCCGTGTCTTCTGAAGGTCCTCATCACTGTAAGATGGACCTTGCTGATCTTAACTGGCCAGAAGCTGGTTTAGTTCCAGGACTTTCTTCAAATATTCATGTTAGAATTCCATTTTAACCAGGGAATTAGATGCCAGCTTTTCTTTCTCATGCCATACACTCTAAGACTACATCTGTACATCTCATCTCCATAGTTGGGAGTCCTCTCTCCTTTTATCTTTCCAGGTCCAAACCTTTTCAACCCTGTTACGGGCTCTTCATGCCTGGGGAATGCAGTATTCGGTTGTCTCTACACAATAAAAGGCAATGATGGGTGGAATCCTGACTTGCTGTCAGGTTGCTAAGGTGGAGTCTAATGAGGGCTGGTGTGCATCTGGCCAGAGCTTAGGTGGCTTCACCCTCTGCAGTCAGGAGGGTTTTGATTCCAGATACTTGCAATGCAGCTACCTGGAGATCCATCCTTGCCTTTACCAGGCGTAACGCTTTCTCCGGTGCTTCAGGAACCAGTGCAGCATTTGGTAAAGTAGTTGTGCAATTACTACTTGCATGAAAGATACCGAGACCTCCACCACGTAATGAGTCACTGGGGATAGCTGCTTGGATTCAGTCGCTGTTAAGAGTGCACATGGGATTCATTCAAAGAAAAAAAGATGTCTTACCAGTAACCGGTGTTCTTCACAATGTGTAGTCCACATATACATTTCTCTTCCATCTGCTTCTCCTCTCTCCTCAGAGTCCTTCCAGGTATGAGTCCTGTGATTGAGAGGTAGAATTGTTAGAATGTACATTTGGGCTACACTTCTCAAAGAGCATCGGTTACTGGTAAGTAACCTTTCTTTTAGTTTTAGATTGTTCTTAAAGAAGAGCTGAAAGAATCATCACCTGTTTGTATTTGCGCTGCTTCTGCTTCTGTCCTGGGGTCAGAACGCTGTTACTGTTCTGAATCTCACCCGCAGAACTTAGACAAAAAAGGGTCCGAAGATTACATGATCCATTAAAAAAAAAAGGCTGCTCCCTGGTGTACCTTTTCTTTTTCTGTTTAGTTAGTTAATTATACAACATTCCTCATTTCCAAAGAGCTAATTACTTCTGGCCGTGTATATCCACAAGCGGTTTTGTGAACAGTATGCTGGTGGGTTAATATGAATCGCGTTCTTTTAAACTTTCACACGCTGAAAACCCTATCATTATCAATTCTCTGCCAGTTACCTCGGACAACTGTCACAAATAGCAGCTGTCTCTGGGCTTGGCCAACGGACCGGCAATGCTGCTTGTTATGATTAATTTTCAACATGTTTTGACATGAATTTTTTTGTGTTTGGGTTATTATTTGAAAATTCTTTCTGAGTGTCACCAAAGTATGATATATGCATTGATGAATCTAGAAAGCATTCCCCGAGGTGTTCGGTAAGCTCTTCGTACGTTATATTGCTTAAACTAATAATTAGTGGAAACTCTTCCCATACTCTGAACTTGCTTACTTAGGGCGTAACAAAACAAAAAATTACTACCCGGTACAAATACGTAGTGGGTTATTTTACAAATGTATGAGAAAAACTATTATCAAGAAAGAAAAATGAAAATTATGTCTTTCAGTAGGTTTACAATGAATGCGAAGACCACTTCACCCTGTAAGACCCCTCAAATATCGACGTTTGATATTTTTTGTATTTAAACAGTATCAATGACATTTTCTTTGCTTTTGTTGTGTTCCATGAATAATACTCATTCGCTTATTTTTAAAGTATTTAGCCCTTAAAAACTTAACAACTTGTGTGAAAGATGCAATCTAGGATGAACAATGGAAGGAATTATTCTAAAGTCCTCCTTCCAGACTGGCGTAACACACTGACGTGTGGCTTCTTTGAGGTTGTGCAGTTGTGTGGTACAACGGTGTAAAGTTTAGGGATGCCATTTCAAAAAGTGTGCTGGTTTTGGTTTAGTTTGGTTTTATTCACCTGAGGAACTTCAGAGGAAACCTCTTCTCCTTTTTTCTCATAAGAAGATGTTTTCTATGTGAAAATTAAACACTCTAAGAAGAACATATGTATTTCATGCTTTTCCAAACTATTACTGTGGGTAGTTGTTTTCCTGAAAAATCAGTTGGTGCTTCAGGATTTACCTTAAAAGAAAAAATTTTATTAATAACTTTTAAACTTTTACATTTACCAATGGCATACATCAGTTTATCTGTAATTTAACCTAATTAATATGAGTACAGGCAATTTCTGTAGCAATAAGGGAGTTCTTTGGTTTGGCTATCCCATTTTCAGCTCCTTTTACAAATCGGTTTAAGAGATGGCAAATCAAAGTTATTAGGGATTAAAAAATTGCAGAGACATGAAACTGTTGCTCGTGCAAGAAAGCGTGCCGAGCGGGTGGCTGCCGCGTGGGAGAGCGAGCGTAGTTATTCTGAAGATTCTGAGATACTGTTTTCCCCCAAACTTTGTGTCCCTGTGTGCCCATCAGCTGCTGCTGAAGGAACGGGTGCAGGGGCTGGGGCTGTATTTCTGTTGGTCCTGTTCCCCGGTGGCTCTGAACCAGCCCAGGATGCGGTTGGCCTTCTGGGCTGCGATCGCCCATTGCTGGCTCTTGTTGAGCTTCTCGTCAATCAGCACCCCCAGGTCCTTCTCCTCAGGGCTGCTCTCCAGCCATTCCCCGCCCAGCCTGGAGTTGTGCTTGGGATTGCCCTGAGCCAGATGTAGGACCTTGCACTTGGCCTTGTTGAACTGCATGAGGTTGGCATGGGCCCACCTCTCCAGCCTGTCCAGGTCCCTCTGGATGGCATCTCTCCCCTCCAGCGTGTCTACCTCGCCACACAGCTTGGTGTCATCAGCAAACTTGCTGAGGATGCAGTCGACCCCACTGTCCATGTCACCGACAAAGATATTGAACAGTACCCCGGGGAGACCTTCTTGCGGCCTTCCAGTCCCTAAAGGTGGCCTACAGGAGAGCTGGGGAAGGACTTTTTACTGGGGCATGGAGTGATAGGACGAGGGGGAATGGCTTCAGACTGGAAGAGGACAGGTTTAGATTGAACATTAGGAAGAAGTTTTTCACTGTGAGGGTGGTGAGGCACTGTCCCAGGTTGCCCAGAGAGGTTGTTGAGGCCCCATCCCTGGAGGTGTTCAAGGCCAGGCTGGAGGTGGCCTTGGGCAGCCTGGTGTGGTGGGAGGTGTCCCTGCCTATGGCAGGGGGGTTGGAACTCAATGATCTTCAAGGTCCTTTCCAACCTCAACCATTCTATGATTCTATTCTATGATTCCAGTAGAGAAATTGCTTCATGCAAAGGTTATTTATTCATGGTAAGAATAAGTCAGTTTGGTACAGCGTAGTTTGCCTTTGAATTTTAAGTTAATTTAATTTGGCCATCTTCTTAATTAACTATCTACGCACCAATTAAAGTTTCATCTAGCATTGTGAATCTATTTTCCCTCAGATTTATAAACACAATTACGTGTGTAATTTGCCAAACTGTCTACTGAGAAGTTTCAGCATTTAAGCACAGAAGAAAAGCTCTCTGTTGAATAGCACAGCCAGGAACTTTACATTTCGTTGTACTGATATCTGATTGCAGTCATGGATTACATCAATGGAAGCTGTGCAGATTAATCACTTTTTTCAATTACTGCTGAACAGTTTTCTCTTCAGAGGAGGCCAAATCCTTCACAGAGGATGGTGTGAGTTGGTTCTTTGAAATCAGCGGAGTTATGCTGATTTATACCAAATAGGATCTGGCCTATCATATGTAGAAAGTAATCAACCCACATAGAATCATAGAACTGTCTAGGTTGGAAGAGACCCTTGGGATACATCCACGCATAACCACTATTTGAGATCCTTCGTGGCTGTAGTATACCCTTATTTTCACCAATGAAGCCAGAAAAACAGTTATGTATTTAATTTTCATGGTTAAACGGATGCAGTGTACGTGACAGTTATCATGGGCCTTGTTTTGCAAGTGGGTATAATGCAAAATCTCTTGGTAATTCAGTTGTTCGTGGAAGTCAGAGCATTTGCATGTGCATTGGTAGTACAGATGAATAAGAAATGTTCCCACGTTGCACAATTTAAAAAGCAATCTTAAGCTTGCAAAAAGAAATTGCAATTAGAAAAAGAGGCCAAGGCTTATCCTGGTTGAAAATTCTCAAAAACCAGTAACGATTTTGTGTGTCTCCACTCTTTGCTCTCTAGTTTGAGATCTTTTCTTATTAAAGACTCCTTAAAATCAGACCTTTTCAGATGTTTAAAAATAGGTATCCAGGCTTATTGGCAAAGAAGAATTAAAAATAAAGAATTCTGTGTTTTGTTTGAACACGGAGATGGAAAACCAGCTCGGATATCCCCTTGGCACACATGATTTCGGAAGCATGCTTACCAGTTGTGCTTCTCCCTTTGACACCCACTTCTCAGCTCGAGCGCGTTGGGAACGTCACCAGTAACCCTCTGCAGACAGAGGTTTCTGTATAGTTTTGAAACGCACGTTACAGGTACTGAATCCTACAGTGTAAAGAAATAAAGGTATCGCTTGAGAAGCAAAGTTCTTCTCTTTTTATACAGAAAAAAAAGCTCTGAATAAAACATCTGGATAAACACTACTTAAGAATCTTTATAATCACTATTAAAGCTTAAACTTGTAACCTTAATTTATAAAGAATGTCACATACTGCACTATTCCACACTGCACTCTCCATTTAATGATGAGACAGGAATGGAAACTAAATTTCAGGTAGTTTAGGCACTCCTTGCTTTCTTGTGGCGTTAATTCTAGGTTTAACCACGCACACACGTGTAAAGCCACTGTAATCTATTCAGGCATTTAGTTGGAGATTATCTCATAGCACGTGTATATGTGTATACATTCCTGTCAGTTTGTTTCACTTTTATAGAGAAGTCATTTTTAGTATAAGGTATTCTTATTAAAATCGCAATCTTTAAAGCGCGTTACGTGCAGTAGTACACACCGCTTTCCGAAATAACACGATTTGTAACGGTAATGACCTTGTGGCAAAAATACATCTAAAGTCATTCCATATGGATACGTTTCCGAAGCGCTGCGTAGAGGCAATGGTACAAAAGCTTGTGAGATGCTTCTCTCCCAGAAAGACAGAAAGATTTTTAATATGAAAACTGTAGGAGTGTTGTTGGTTATTTACTGGAAGAGGGGCAAAGGGTTCTCCTGATGCTGTGCAGGGGGGTACCGGCGGGTGGATGTATCTGAGGTGTGAGTGAAGACATCTGTGGGAGCCGTTCTTTCCGCAGCGTGGGATCGGTGACCCTCTCAGAAAGGAGCTTTTCCTCTTTTCTTTGTGTTAAATCCCATTTAGCGTTTGTCTTCGTAGAGAGTCCTTTGGTCGGTCCCTTTCTTCCGATGGTCCTCCAGGTCCCTAAGCTGTGACACGGAGAGGGGAGGGTGTCAGTATGTGGGCAGGACAGTCCTCTCCTGCTGGTACAGAGGGAAAAGTGAAAAGAATATGTTTTGAATTAGCGGGAAAAACGTAAATGAAGTTTCCACAAGTATCTAGTCATCATTTCCCAATCCCACGGTCACATCGCTTTTGGGAAATGTGTTTACCTGTATAATTAAAATGCTGATTTTTTTTACTGTTTCACTTAGTTTTGTCATTTAGGTTCACTGTGAATATTTATATTATTTTAATCTTTTTCCTAGCAGTTCTACAAAAATGAATTTTCAATAATCTTAGAGTATTTCAGTTCCAAAACTTAAATGTCCAATACAGGGATTTCTGTTAGCTACACCGCAAACTGTCAGGTCTTTCCTATAAGTCTCCCCAGGACCAAGAGTTCTTCTGCTTTCTGTTATAAACTGGAACTTTGGTTACGTTACAGCCAAGGCAGAAATATTGATATCTCCTTAGTGCCTTTAGGGTATGATGTCAGTTTTAGATTCCAAATGCCACTCTTAATGTGGGACGCCCTTAATAAAATATTATATTTTAGTAAAAAGTGAGAGAAAATAAAGTGGTGAAATTATAGAAATTTCAGTATGATCAAAATAAACATGCTACGTAGAAATCTTTAAAAGAAACTGTTGTGAAAATGAAGGATTCATGTTGTTCCAATATTGTTATTTGCAGACTGAAGAATTTACCATTCACGTTTACCAAACTTAAAGAACTTGCAGCTTTGTGGCTTTCTGACAACCAGGTACGGACTTTCGATATTCGTGTTTTCTTTAGTCAAGTACCGAGGGGTCTTAGCAAGGGCTGTAAATGAAACCTATAATTTAATACATGATTGTAAGAGAATTTTGGAAGTCTTTACTCCCAGTCCAGCTTTATACTTTGGTACCGAGGTATAGATTCTTCTGGCTGTTGTTAATTAACTTGGAAAGATCACCTTTGCAGGATTTGTTACTTGCATCTAGCTAAGCTTCTATGTCCTTACAAAAGTAGGAATAAAGGCCAAAACTATCAAGAGAATATTTTTTAAATACAAATACAAGAGGTAAGACTTCGTTGTCAAGCTTGTTAATAGTTTGTCCCATCCTTTACTCCATCTATGCCTCTATTCATGTCGTCTTCCTTTTCCTTTTCCCTTTTCCTGGCCACGCTTCCTTTCCTGCATATTTTAAACTCCGTGAAAGTCAGTGGGAGTTTAAACATGTAAAAGATGCGCAAGAACTCTCAGTCTTGTTTGGGGGAAGACTCTCATTTAAGTTCTTTTCAAATTTAAGTATGCCTTTCTGTGTTCCAAGGGGTTTGGTTTCGCTACTATATATTCTTTAGGATTCTATTCTAAAACAAATATGTCACGTGAACACTGAGAAATGTAATAGTTCAATCAGCATCTGAGCACTGAAGGAAGTCTCGATCCTTTCCAGGACTGGTGGATGGAATAGTTTTGCACTTCCATAATTTAACTCTAAATGGAGCAAAACTCAATTTGTACAATGTTAGAAATGCTCGAGGTACCTAACAGTTTTTAATAATCTCAATAAACTCTCATAATGTCATCTCTCGCACTTTGCAATAATGCCCGTGGTCAGATGTTACACCTCTTGAGTGGAAGCCGACGAGGATAATTCGTCAGGGGCCGATTATTGCGCTACTGGAAACGAATCCATCCTTTTATCCGTCTGCGAAATCCAGCGGGCCTCGGGTCCGGCTGCTGCCCCGTGGCAGGAGAGGGCGTGCGCACGCCTGTGCCGAGCACCGCGGGCTGCAGAACCGCCGCGCGCCGAGGCACACGGCTCCCTCCTTTCTCCGGGCGGCAGCGAAAATTCCCACTGCCGCCCGGCCGGTGCCTTCCGCCCACCGCTGCCCTCAAACCACAGCAGAGCCCGGCGCAGTACGTTGGTGCACGCTTATCGCACTGCTCTTCTGCTTTTAAAGCTGAAGGGAGGGATAATAGAAAATGATGAGTAAATTAGGATGTGTTAAATTAGGATTCTCGGTTTTTTCACTCCAATTTCCATTAAAAAAAAGAAATAACATTGCACGACTCCTCAGCCCAGCCACAGAACATCCACTTCCTTTCCAATATACAATATTTTTTCAGTGTTTTGGCTTTTCTGCAGTATAGCATAAATTAATTTCTATTCTATGCACTGTGACAATCACTCCTAGATGCGACATTGGAGCAAAGCAATAATAAATAATACTCAGTTGAAGTAAGACACCACAGTAACATCTGAATATCCGGAGTGCCTCCACGTAAAGCCTCCAGCATCTTGCACCAGGTTTTCCCTCAGCTGGACTAATAACTATCGGGAATTTACTCGTCATTAGCCCGAGCGTAACCGGGTCACAGCCATCATGTGGGGGTTGTAGCTGTGCAGTTGCAGCCCTGTTCCGCTCCTCCTTCGGCTTCCTCGCTGGTGTGACTCTCAACGTGCCGGCGGTATTTCTGACACCGTTGATCCCAGTAGGAATTACAGGAATTACAGGAGTGAGGAATGGGAGAGGAGGCACTGCCACCACATTAATACATGGTTTAGCCCATAGAGAAGTTTATTTTCATACAGAATTTTAGCTAATCTTGTGGTTTCTCAGCGTTAAACGCTAAAGCCCCGTTTCAGTTAGCACATGTGCTCCGAGTTAACCGTTCTTCGTTTTGCCTTTCCTGTGCAGTCCAAGGCTCTCATTCCGCTGCAGACGGAGGCTCACCCAGAAACAAAGCAGAGAGTGCTGACTAACTACATGTTTCCCCAGCAGCCCCGCGGCGATGAAGGTAAATCGCCACCAGCGGGTCCTGCAAAGGCAGGAGCGGTGCTCGTTCGGATAGCGGAGAGAAAAGCAGAGGGAGGGAGAGGACGGGGTCTCAGCCGTGGCTCTGCGTGTGTCTCTTCTGACACGTAACGCCAGTGGCACACATGGCGGTCCGTGTTTTGTCGTACGCAAAGGAATCCTGGTTGGAAATCCATTATTCTCAGGCCATCAGATTTACATTTTCTTAAACGCTTTTTTAAATTTTGGAAGAGTGGCTTTGTATAAGAGATTTGAACCTGGAGACTGAGTGTGCGTGGGGCGGGAATTCTGGGCTATGCCTTGCTGCCGTGTGGACAGGGAGCGTGTGTCCTGGAACAGGGACACCAGGCCGGCCGAGAGAGCTGGGGGGAGCAGCTCCCAGACACGTGGGGTTCCGGGCCCTGAGCCTGGCAGAACCCAGGGTTTGGCCCCTCACACACCTACGTGAAGTTGGAGAGTTTGAGTACTCCCCCTCAGCTCCAGATCTGCCCCCAAACCCCATTGCTTCCCATCACCCTCACTTCAATCATAGAATCATAGAATGGTTGAGGTTGGAAAGGACCTTGAAGATCATCGAGTTCCAACCCCCCTGCCATAGGCAGGGACACCTCCCACCACACCAGGCTGCCCAAGGCCACGTCCAGCCTGGCCTTGAACACCTCCAGGGATGGGGCCTCAACAACCTCTCTGGGCAACCTGGGACAGTGCCTCACCACCCTCACAGTGAAAAACTTCTTCCTCATGTTCAATCTAAACCTGCCCTCTTCCAGTTTGAAGCCATTCCCCCTCGTCCTATCACTCCATGCCCCAGTAAAAAGTCCTTCCCCAGCTCTCCTGGAGCCCCTTTAGGGACTGGAAGGCCGCAATAAGATCTCCCCGGAGCCTTCTCTTCTCCAGGCTGAACAGCCCCAACTCTTTCAGCCTCTCCTCATAGCAGAGGTGAATCAGTTCAATCAATTCAGTTCAATCAATTTGCCTGACTCAGTACAAAGAACAAGATTTTGAAAGTGAGGTTTTATACTCAACAGAAGTTACCTGAGTGAATCCAGAATAATATTTTATATTCAATTTTCATATTAAATTCTGTTCATAATGGTTTGTCAGTTACTACCCTCATTGTCCCCCCTCAACGGTTTGAAAACGATAACCCAAGATTACAGGATTAACTAAGAACATGTCTTTTTAGATGATTTCCAGTCTTCTGCTGGGTGCACTAATTACTTGTTCTTGTGCATTGCTGTTTGCCATTGAACTGTAGATTTCCAGTCAGACAGTGATAGTTTTAACCCTACTTTATGGGAGGAGCAGAGACAGCAACGTATGACTGTTGCCTTCGAATTTGAAGAAAAAAAGGAAGAGGAGGAAAACGCAGGGAAAGTTAAGGTAAGTTCTATTTGTTTCGTTCTGGTATTCACATATTATGGGCAGGGTCCAACTTACAGGTCTTGAATTCAACTATTTTTGTGTTCTAAATACGCAGAAAGTACTCGCCACCACATTCCAAGCACAGCAGTTGAGGAAGAATAGCGTAGCTGTTCCCCCTGAAGTACACATCAGCAATTTTTGCTTTTGCTATTATCATCTGCTTTTGCTATTATCGTCTAGAGAGCAAAACTTTGATTTGAGAAGTCAGAACAGGCCCAGAACCCTAATGTCTTGTGCCTAATGTGACAGGTGATTTGGCACGAAGACAAAATTATGACAAAATGTTGGGAGACTTAGAATTAATGTCCAGCCACCTCGTTCTTTCGAAATATTTAGATCGCATAGGGAATGCCATATTCCTCTCAAAGTGGAAGTCAACGAGAGCTTTGCAGCTTCCTGGGGTTACACGGGAGCGTGTAGTGGGGAGGGCATCTCTCGCCAATTTTGTAACCTACCAAAAATGAAGATCAAAACATGAATGTCCTCTTCCATTTATCTGAAATTAATATGATTCCAAAGTTTTCAGTTGAGCCCTTAATCAGTTACATCATTAGAAAGATATTGTCAGGATCATCTACGTTTCCATGACATGAAATTTTCTATTTCTTAAGTAATAAAAAGCAATTACCCAGGATCAAACATTTAAACACTGCAAACTTTTAACTGCGGTAGGAGACTCGACATGAAATGTGTTGCCAGGGACAAAAATCACATGAGGAGACTAAAATCATATTTTCATTTTAAAATTAACAGTACCGTTATTAATAGCTATTTAACATTCCATTTAGATCTTCTTGGAAATTTTGGATTTTTCTTTTTGATATTTTTCCCAACGAGGAATTTTTATCTAACTCATGTAAGCAGAGATAATGGACTCTCCTGCTTAGGTAAAATGAAGTCAAAAAGTAACCTTTGCCTCACAGTAAATAGATTAAACTGAAATTTTACCCCCAATGAATTGCAGGTTTATGAGTCGTATATGTAGAACAGAGCATCTGTGAGAGTTTTATATTGTTCCATCACTTAGAATCATAGAATCATAGAATCGCTGAGGTTGGAAGGGACCTTTAAGATCAAGTCCAACCATTAACCCACCCTGACAAAACCACTTCTAAACCATGTCCCCAGGTACCACATCTACCCTTTTTTTAAACACCTCCAGGGATGGCGAATCCACCCCCTCCCTGGGCAGCCTATTCCAATGCTTAATAACCCTTTCAGTGAAAATTTTTTTCCTAATATCCAATCTAAACTTCATCTGACATAACTTGAACCCATTTCCTCTCGTCCTATCCTTCTTATCATAATTTTAAGTGTGGGTAATATGGCTGTCCAAATTTGCAAAACAATTGAAATATTAACAGAGAAATAAATTCTTTTTTGGATTTATTTTTGAATTTATTTTTGAAGATCATAGAATTTCGTTGTATTATGTTATTTGCAAGCATTATTTTAAATACTGGAATGTCATATATGGATTATATCACTTAGCTAGCCATTCTGGTTTTAATACATTTCACAAGACTATGAATGACTGAAACAAACGTTTCCTTTGAGTAAACTGTTCTTGTAGAAAAAATAAACCCTTCATCCACTGAATGCCGTTCCTGTACTCGAGTTTGAGTGCTGCCATCTGCTGTATGGAAAACGGGGGGGCAAACCCAGCCAGGACACAGGACCCCGTTTTCAGGTTCCGTAAAAACAGCACCTACCGGCCCCAGCTGGGCTGTGCCCGTGCGGTGAGCAGACCTCTCCATCCCCGGCGCCCCGTAGCAGCGTTGGGGATGCGGTGGATGCTCCGGTTGCGGCCGCAGTGCCAGCCCAGCTGCGGCAGAACACGAGGAGGGCGGTGGTGCTGCCGGCGGTGCTGCCGGCCGAAGGAGAGCTCTGTACCATGCGGGGGATCCACGTCCCACAGGGCTGCACCTCTCCCTAACGCCTTGGCTTGGCCATCCGAAGGTCAAGAGAGTCTTCATCCTTTGTATCACTGCTCCCTAGTTGGGGAAGAGTCCAACACTGAAATATATTTCCTGGAGTTCTTACTTACCTGTTCCCCCTCTCATCCATAGACAGAGGGTATAAACCAGTGTTGTAGCACAGGAGTCTGTTTCTGCATCAGATTCCCCTATTCCCATCTGCAGTCCAATGTTCCTCTCCTCCGTAATGGTCCTAACATCTTCTCATCAGACCAAACCACTAAATTTTGCAGCTGATGCTATAGTTATTGCTTATATAGGGAAGAATTATTAAATGAAAAGCTAAGCAGGGAGCTAGGAGCCGATCAGATATTCCCTCCCATCTGTGTACCTGGAAGAGACCATCTCTCCTGTCCCGTATCTCACTGTGTGTACGCCAGGTACCCCTAAATTCCTGTAGTTTGTAAAAACTGAAAGTAGAGCAATAATACTCTTCAAACCCAGGAAATCTTGCCGGGCTGTGAAAGGAAAAGATTTCCTACTGAAGGTGCGTGTGGGTTTTTTCCCTATCATGGAAAACAGCTTTTTTGCCCAAGTCATGAAAGAATGAGCTCAAATTCAATTAATAAGATAGAAATGCTTATTTGCATCCTTCTGGTACGTCCGTGCTCTTTCCCAGTAATGCCAATTCATCTCTGGATATGAATGACCGTAGAAGTGTGGTAAAGGGTTCTTTGGCCAAACTGCTCACCACCCTTTTTAGATGCACGCGTGAACTAAAAGCTCATTGCTGGAACCTGGTGAGAACTTAGTGTGTGTCACTCCGGCGATGCGTTGCTGTAGGTCTTAGGGAGGTTCTAACATGTACGTTTTCAGAGTTTCACCCGACCTTTATGGGATGAATTTGAAGGTTGACCCAAATTATCAGTAGGCAGTAACCACAAACATTGGTAGCATTTTACAAAACCATACATAGTTTTCACTTTTTATCTTTCATGGTTAAAACTATATGTTTTATAGCCAACTATATGTTAAAATAACAATTGAAATTGTTCAATAAGTTCTTCCGTCAAGAATTTTGAACTTTGAAAATTCTCTTTTCAGGGCCATGCTACTTTTGACGTAGCATTAAGCATCCAAGAATTGTATGGGCAGGGAGTACAGATTGCCTCTGTAATGACAGGTCTAAATCAGGGATGAAAATCTCGGCGTTCTAGTGGATATCGCCTACCACAGCTGCCAGTACTTTTACTGCTTAATATTAATACTCACGGTGGTGTGAAACTCTTGCTGAAATCCCTGTCTGTGACTTGACTATCTCACGGAAGTCTTTCAGTTAATTTTTCCTGGACTGGTCCTTGTTGAGGATTTGCTCTATGACTTGACTTTGAGCTGTGTTTGGCTGTAGCCCTTACACTTCAATCACGGTCTGAATTTTGTGAAAAAGCAATTGCCTAATTAGGCCTCCTCTAAATATGATTTCTTTCAACCGTAAATCAACCAGAGCTTTAGTAATGCTTTACAGACTTTATTTTTTCTGTTGAAATTCTTTATTATGACATCATAGTCATACATTTTAACGTTTTATGTTAAAGTCATGTCAGAATCTATTATCCGTAATGTTTATTCTGCTGTGGTTCAGAACTGTATGCGAGTATTTTGTATAGTTTTATTTTCCAAATCGATCATGCTTTTGCTTCTAAAATATTCCCATTAACAAAACATATTCATCTGAATCCAAAATTACATTTTTCCTACTCGTTAGGGATTTCAAATCCACCAGCTATAATAGCGAGCTATTAAAAGCGTGGTCCCTTTGCTTACCTCCCATGCACGATGAGGTAAAAGCTTCTTTGTGGTAAATGCCTCCAAAGACTTATCGCATAGGAAATGTGGAGCAATTTCAGGTTTCAGAGCCGCGTGATCAGGAGCAGTTATCCTGGCGGGCACAGCTTGCGCTGGCAGCTGTGATTTTACTCCACTGAAGGATTTTATTGCGTTTCCACCCCAAATTCAGGCCCAAGGAGAGCGGTGGGCTCAGCCACAACCTTCTGCATTTCGGCTGACTGCGTTTTGGGGGCTGGTGGGGCGCTCCGTGCCGCAGGCAGGGGCTGCTTTCTGGTTCCCCTCATGAATCCCAAGTGTGGTGCTTAAGCCACAGCCGTCTTTCGGAGCTCGGATGAAGGCGGTGGAGACAGGGCAGGTTTGCAGCAGGCAGGATGGAGCGGGGAGGGCAGGAGGTGCTCCGGGGAGGAGAGGACCCGTGCTGAGAGGGAAGCATCTGCCGCAGGCCGGGCTCGAGGGATGGTCCTACAAGCTGCCCGTTCTCTCTGCACAGCCCGAGCAGCCTTGCCGAGGTCGTGCTCTGTTGGGATGCACGCGTTGGTCTCCTCAGCAGCTCTTCTCGTGGTGTGGGGTGATGTTCAGCAGATAAAATATGTCCGTGACACAGCGGGGGAGGTCTAAGGAGAGGTCGGCATCATGGATGTCGTCTCTCCCGCTTGGATCATTCCTGACGTGGTCGTTTGCTCCACCATCTCCTCAGAGCAATTTATTAATAGTGTAACGTCTTGCCAGATAGCGGGGGGTGATGTCACCCCTGAGCCTTCCAGCCGCTCCTCCCCTTTCACTCTGCCCTCAGGTTTTGTAGAATTCTCTTCAAATTACCATTGCTTTGGACTTGGGAAATACAATGTCCTTCTGAGTGGTAAAAATTGTAAACTTAAAGTGTGGGGTTTTCTAGAAAATCTGTAGGTCTGTCAGTCTGTTAAAGTACTGCTCATTGTGACTTAGGGTGACTTTTTTGTAGTGGTTTGTGTCTGTTTTCCTTTTTTTTCTGTATAAGAGTAAGATACACTTGAGTGCATGTACGTACATTATACATCTCAAAGAGCAAATGGCTCCCAGTAGATCAGATTCTGTTCTCAGCTGCCATAGATAATTCAGATTAATTCAGTACACTGAACATGGCTAAATTAATTCTGCATTTACACCAGTGTTGTTTTGAGAAAGTGTGATTTAATATGTCAGTACTCTCAAGCTAAGTGTAGAATTAAAATACAATACTCTCGCAGGGTAGAAGACAGGCTTGTAGGGAACCATTCCCATCCATTATTTTATGTCACTGAAATTCCATTATAGGTCGACGTAGTGTAACTGAGAGCAAATTTCAGTCCCGAAATCCATGAAGATAGCTATCTGTAACACCTTACCTCAAACAGATTAATTAAAAATTTGAGGATTTTGCACTTAGCCACAGTACTGTAACCATGGTTTTAGTTTGCATGCTGTTTTCATTTTGTATTTGTGCTTTAATTCTTTTTATGAATGTTCAGGTTGAAATAAATCTAAAACGTTATCCCACTCCATACCCGGAGGATTTAAAGAATATGGTAAAATCAGTTCAAAATCTGGTGGGCAAAACAAGCCATGGAGTACGGCCTGAGAACTCAACACCAACCGCGAACAGTGAACAAACTGTGAAAGAAAAGTATGAGCACAAGTGGCCCATGGCACCAAAGGAGATTTCAGTGGAGGTAATGTAAAAGGATCGTTGTTCCTCTCAAGAGTTCGAGATGGGGTTTTGACATAACTCCATCAAATCATATTCTGCGTCTGCTGTGAACTTCATACCTAATAGTTTCTAGTTTCATTCCGTAAAGTTAATTCAGTTTTATATTGAGTTGCTGTTTTTCCCAATACTACTGAGTTTATCAGACTCAATTTTTGGTTTCAAATCTGCCTCGATCTGAATTTTGGTATTGATATGTACAAGCACTCTCCTAAATTATAATGATATGAGAGATTTGCATATTAGCAGGAGAACGGACCTGAGCACGATTTACATCTCAGACTTAAGTAAGTGCATTTCTGCGCCAAATACGTTAATGACAAATCACTTTGTTCTGTCCGACCCTACTCTGCCATTGGCTTCTGCTTCTTCTATTCACGTTACATGTGGTAGATAGACAATTAACCTTGTCAAAAGTTAATGAAGCCAGCAGGAGTGCTTCCTCGACTGCGGGGAACCGCTCAGGGGACTGGCAGTGAGCTGCAGAATTTAGCCCCGAACGCGTTTGCCGGCAGCGGCTCGGTGTGCGTAGTGACAAACTCTTCTATTCTGATGTGAACACGGTCACTGGAAGGTAAATTCCTAAATACCGCCGTCTTTTGCAAAGCTGATACAAAGACCTGAAGCTTGATCTCAGAGGGCATCTGCTCATTAACGTTCCCGCTAACGACTTCCTTTGCGCAGGCACAATTTATAAATCAGGAAAATCTCTGACCCTGGCAATATGTACCGATAGCTTATAAGCTCGGGCAGGTCTACAAGAATACCAGCGTTCTTCAAAATCTTTCTGAAGCCTTAATGTTCGAAAGAAATAAATGAGGGAAAAAAATTATCGCATTATCTTTTCACTCCTTTGTTATTCAAACATTATGATAAATTCATTGTCCTTGAAATATCCCTGTCTCTGGCTAGTCATGCATGCGTGAGTTTTTCTTCCGCGGTTTTCCATATCCTTAACACAGATTGGCTGTTCTTACATATTCCACAGTCGCTGTAGCTGCTCTGTCAGTACTGTGTGGTTTCTTTACAGTTAAACATTTTCATTTCTTAAAAAGTTTTTCCTTAAGATGGCTTCAGACGACTTTCTTCAAATCTAGGCTCAGTTTCGATTAGTACTTCAAACTAAAATGTTTAAGTTAAATCGTTCATGTTTTTATCTAAATCTGAAATCATAAATTCCACCATTATTCCTTTTTACTCATTAAATTCTTTCTTACGGCGTAAATCTGACCAACTTCTGTCTTGTGGCACGAGTATGGACATGTTCTGCTGTTGTTGCTGAATACATACAATTCATTTTGCATCATCTAGCTTTTGAACTTGAATATTCTTAATGGCTTTCTGTGGGTTTTAATTATCCCTACTGTGAACACACACGCGGTATCTATCTGCAATTTGAATCAATGTTGTCCTGACAAAGACATGAGGTGTTTGGTGTCGTGGCTGTGCCTGGTGACGCCGGCTTCAGAAGTGGGTGGCTCTACTGGTTTAGTTGCTGTTAAACTAAATGTTAAGTTGTTAAACTAAAATGTGGACATCCCCCTTAACTGAGCCGCAGCAGAGTCCGGTGAGCGCACAGAGCCCAGTGAAGCCTCCGTTGCGGAGGTGGAAGGAATGAGTAAATGGCAGCAACACCACAGAGTACTACGGTTACTCCGAAATGCTCCCTCAAACCAGGGCAGACCACATGCTGGGTTCTAACATGGAAAAAGATGAAGACAAATTTCATTCTTACATTTCATTCTTTGATAAAAATGCTTTTTTTGCAGCAGGAAGATAATCATGTCTAGTTTTTCTCTGAACTTACATGAACTGTTAATTGTGTGAGTATCGCAAAAAGCATTCTGTAAAAATAGTTGAATTGCTGAAGACCCCGCGGTAATTCCTGAAGAGCAATTAAATAATGTGATTGCAATTTCCTAGTTAATTTTCTACCACAAGCAGCTGATGTGAGTGAACGACTGTTTCCATCATATCAGTGAAGATGTATTTTTCATCTTCTATTATAACAGTGAAGATGGTGGAACTTTTTCAGATTTTAATTCCCCTAGTACTCAGTCAAGACTAGTGACACAACTGTCTCATCGACTAATGAAAAGAAAAAATAATGACTCTGGGAAGACTGTAGGGCTGTAAAGCAGGATGGTGTGTACATTTGTCCCTCTTTGGCTTCCTGCATGAAGATAAAGAGGTATGGGAAACTGTAGAAAAAGTGTGAACGATTTTGTGAATCCTGTTAGCATGATTTCGGTTGTAACACATTAAATAAAACATAATTAAGCTCCGTTTGCTTTTCAGATAATTAGGAGACATGATCTCAAGCCTCACATTAAAATACAGTTTGAAAATGCAGGTGCGTTCTGATATAGATTTAGACTGAAGGCAGTTTCTAATAAGAAGGTAATTCAATTTCAGGTGCAACGCTCGCTTTTCGTCCTTGGAGGCCAGATAAGCTGGTTTCCTTTCTGATCTCTTTTGGGTTTTCCTGCAATTAATTTACACGTGTCTCTTCACAAAACTCTTTCTAAATAATTAAAGGGAGCATCTGAAATGAGTAACAAGCTACATTTCAAATCCCCTGTATCATCCTCCACCTTCCGTTATAATAAGCAAACAATTTCTTAATTAAGCATCAATTAACATAAACCTCTTGATTGTCCTCAGTCATTTTTGAAAGATGTGCATTTTTGACAAAAAGAAGTCTGGCGTAACCTAGTGCGTTGTGTAGCCCTTCCGTGGGGACCGGTGAGAAATACCACAAATCAGCAATTAAGATCTTTATAGTTAATATTCTTGACATGTACGGATCGACAAATAAACCAGAAATACTGGATATAACTCAACTTTGGATTAAAAAAAAAGTCTTTTCTAGTCCATCCCGCAGCATTCCATCCTTTGTGTTAATTCCCAGCAGGATTATTATTAATACTGTGTAAAAGGGAGAGAGAGTTGTTCCTTGAGCAGTCTGGCGCAGGTGCTACTGCTCACAGCTAGAAAAATACCGCCCCGGCTGTATTGGATCTTCTGGGACCTTCATCTCATCTCAGTCAAAATAAGACCTCGTTCCTTTTAACTTCCGCCTTCGTTACTGCGTGGGTTGGGGTTGTGGGGGTTTTTGGGGTGGAGAAGAGTGTTCTTTTTGGTTTGTTTTTAGTGGAAGTTTCAGAGACTGTCTTAAAAGATCATCTTGCCTTTCCAGGAAGACTTACGCGCTTTTATTTCCCGCAGGATGTCTGGCTTCAAGTGATTCAGTCGATGTGTCTAATGTGGGAGCTGTTTCCACTAATGAGATGCACAATGAGGGTCTCTCTGGACTTGGAGAGGAATGTGTCCTAAAGATTTTTGGGTTGTGTCTGCTTTAAGCCCATACCTTGATGAGCTCTTTGCAACAGAATTACCTATGTTTTATCAGGAGTCAGAAATATCTTCATTGTAGAGGTTTTGGATTCTCCATGGCACAAAAGATCTTTTCTGAGGTTATGGCCTTGGTGCCTTCTAGTCAAAGGAGAAAGGAGGTAATGAATTACTCATCTGGAGGTCTGGCTCACAACAGACCTTTCTTCAGATGGGATGTCAAATGTCTTAAAGTTCAATTTGAGTTACTTTGACTTCTGCCTGACCTTATCTAAGTGTCTGGATTGGAGGGGCATTATTCAGGGCTGCCTCCAAGATAAAGCCTACCTTCCATAAAATCGGTCCGAGGCATCACTGGACCCCCTGAGGTGACTGCTCTGTCTGTCCCCACCTGCACGAGGACTCAGGAGGTGCGGTACTGCACATCTGGACATGGCACTGTACAAACTCATCTACACCCAGCAGGTAGGCCTGGCTTATGTTTGACGGACCGTGAAGTGGCTTTTTTGCAAAAGGCCTGAGACTCTCTCTGTCGGCAGCAGCCCCGGCGAGATGTATGCGGTTGGGCGCCTTTCCATCGAGACAGGGAACAACAGGAGCTTGTTTCCTCCGGAGGTGGGAGAGCACAGAGAGTGCAGCTCACACACCAGGGTGTCGTAACTCAACACAGTACTGAGACTTCTGTCCTCACACTGATGACCACGTACAGAGTTGGACAAGAGCCCCTCCGTGGTTTGTAACTGAGGCTGATGTTAGAAGGTCTCCCATCTTCTGCAGTACGTGACTGACGACTGGTCGGATAAGCATCTGCAGTTTATCTTTCCAGAATCCTGACTGTCAGCTAACAGGCTTAGCCGTCTGAGATTAAACTACTGGAAATGGGAATTTTCATTCTACAGTACATCTTTGCAGGCTGAGGATCTCTAACTTTGATTGCTTTGGTGATAGGTAGTCCTGGTCAGTCCTCGGATGCATCCCCTTGGCTGCGTTCCTGATGACCTGAACAGGCAAGGTTAACGTGCCTTTCTCCAACTGCTTGCAGGACTGCAAGGCAAAGAGGCACATGGCAGAAGCAGTCATTATGCCCTACCTGCACACGACAATTTTTTTCCAGTATCTATTATGTCTTTCCATGTTGGAGTCCCAAAAACGACCTCTGCCCCCGTCTGTTCTTCATGTACTTATGTCGCTGTATCAGCAAGTTCAAGTCTCCTTTTAAAGCTCTGTCGTATGTCTGAGGTTGCGGGCTGGAGCTGAAAAGGTGAGAGCTCGTTGCGTCAGCGCTGCAAGGCTGTGCTGGCTGCTGTGTCCCCCCCGCAGGTAGGAGGTGTGTCGGGGTTTCTTCGTTCTTCCGCTTTCTCAGATTCCATATCCGCATTCAGGAGTTTTTCTTCCACCCATTCAGTTATGTCTTGTATTAACATCCTGTTTGGGACAACTTTCGGATCTAAGGACTACTGACACCGGCCTTTCTGGAAGCTGCCACCGCAGCCACAAGAGTGGGAGAGATTTAAGAGCAGGTGGAAGATCCTCCACTCCACCTTCTTCTGGGATGATCCCGTGTTTTGGGGTGACTCGCAGTGCATTCTTGGACGGTGACTGAATTTTATTTAGATCCGTTTGATAATTGCTATCTTAGGCAGCAAAACATCCATGTGTCTCCCTTTCACGTGCTGAGCTTCAGATAGAATTCGTTTTGTGATTTTGTTAGGAGAAGACTATCCAGTGGGGCTTGTAAATATTGACTTTCAGGACTGAGTGGTGGAAGTGCTGCCGTTTTCTGTGCGGAGACTGTAACGTGGTAAGCGGCTCAGCGAGGCTTCCTTACAAAACCACACCACTAACTGACTCTCAGGAAAGATGCTATGCCTCGGTTAGTTTTGCCTGTATCCGGGGATAATGAGAGCTATCGGGTTGCATTTGTTCCTACGCTTTCTGGGATCTCCTTTATTCTTTCATTAAAGTTTCAGTAAAATCTGGATTGAGTAACATTATTTCTTTACTTCTCCATTTCTTTATAGCCAGCTCATCATTCTTCGCATTGACGTAGCCTTCTCCAGTTTAGAAGTGCTGCCAACCCTCTACCTATATCTAATTATTCCTTTGATCCATCGTTAGTGGTCCCGATTCTTCTGCCTTGTGTGTGCTGTGTCTGCCCAGAGCCCCGCTCTGCTCTCTTCGGGGCTTTATAGTCTTTGCAAGCAGACTCTAAGAGTTAGGTTATTTTAAAGATTCCATCTCTCCAGATTATAATTTGGTGCTCTTGTGTTGCCAGCATGAATAATTGGTGATATTTCTTTTTCCCAGTTATTTTAAAGGCTTTTACCATGTATTTTCTCTTGGGAAACAGCTCACCATATTTTTCCATCCTCTGCCTATGTCTTTCTCTGGTTAGTCCTGAGGAATAAGTTCTGACACAGCACAATTGCATTTATCTCTTCCCTTTGTTCTTGCAATTGGTTCTATTAATAATACTTTTTTTATTAGTAGTAGTGACCTTTTTGTTCTTGGGCTTGTAAGAAAAAAGGTCCTCTTAAACAGAGCAGAATTAAATAGAATACGATTTGGGGTTTTTTTTACAACATATTTCACTTTCATGGCATATTCACAAATCCCAAACCAGTTCTTTAGAAAGTGTATTGATTTTTGTTGGAATAGCTGCATTAGGGGCTAAAAAAAAAAAAAAGAATGTAACATAGAAAACTTCATAAAATCATGTACCTGAAATAAAAACCTGTGTTCATCATTATGTCAAAAATGGAACTGCTGGTTCTTCCTCTCTTACAGCAGGTAGTTGTATTTTAAGCTTTATAACTTTTGGAAGTTTCATGGCACAATATTGGGATTTTAGGTTCAAGACAGAGAAAATAAAGAATTGCAAAAGGGTCACCTGTCTGATACAGACAACGCTCATAAATCGACCCTGGAAATCCCAGAGAGGAAGGAGAAGGAAGAGCCTACACAAAGCTCAGAGGTACAACAAGAAACTTAACACGCACCACGCTTCAAAGGTGGAGCATTTCACACTCTGCGAATGCTGTGCACTTTTTTATTTCCCCAAAAAAATGGTTTTGCATAAGTTTGTCACACTGCACTGGAAAATGGTTGTGCTGCACTGGAAAAAAAGTGGTTGCACTATTGTTCACGTTAAGTTGTATGTACATCACTACTGTAATGGAAGAAATAGTACACAACAAGGCATCTCTGCATGTGGAAGTAGTTTAAAGTCTTGAATAGATTACACTGTGTGAGAATCAGAATGTAGCTATATTTGCTTAAACATTAGCACTGAGGGGGTTAATTAAATGGGCTGTGAAGATACCTGTTCTTTGCTGTTTGGGTATGGTACTACTGCCAGTAGAACACCAAACGCAGAAGGATTAAAATATCTGTTGTGTAAATAGAATGATATTCTTCAAGGATAAATCACATGGCAAACGCTTCTACAAATCTCTGTTTCCACTGTTACTACAAAAAGTAGTTAATGGAGAGTAAACCTCTAAAAGTTTTCTGCTTATGAGTAAAAGCAAGTAAATTTTAAAAATATTGTAGCTTTTTACATTTTAATGATGTGGTTTTGGTTTTGGTACTCCATTTGAAATTGTTTCGCTGAATATTACATCTCTTTCCTTTATTGACTTCACTCTGCAAAATCACTGGAGTACCTTTAACAAAATGTCACGGTACAGAGTTCCTCATAGTGTCTCCACTAGTGTAAGTTCCCTCCTAAATATATTTCTCCTAACCATTTCCTTCCTCATTTATACTACTAATTACAGATTTTCTCCTAATATGTCTCCAAAACTTCCTCTTTTTTACTAGATCCTCTCCTTCTCCAACTTCCATCCTCTTTACAAAACCTCAGTTTATCCTCTCGCTTCCGAGATGACGCGTGTTTCTCGTGCTTCTGCCCCCACGGACCTTGATCGGCATTGGCACGACGTCCTGGTGTCGCCGTGCCCATCTCCGCCCGGTCCCTCTCCGTTACGTTTCCCTGAGCCCATGCACCGACACCCTCAAAGTGGGTTTCCCATATTGCTCACTCTTCCAGCTCCCTTAGGTCCCCTCCTGAGGGCAGGGTTACCAGTACCATTTCTCCAGTAAGCGTCATCCCCTACCCTGTCTCAGGACGCCTGTCTTCAGGTCTTTCCCATTGCTGAGCTTTCTTCCAGGGATAAGAAATGCCACGGATTCCCCGCTTGTGTCTTCATTCCCCCCGACTCGCCTAGGAGCCTAATTTAAATGTCCTAATTTCAGATATCTCTTTCTGACACTACATCTCACTTTCTTTCCGCTTGTTAACTCGTGTTATTTTCCATATATGTCCTGTCGCGGGCTGGAACGGCAAACCAGTTGTTCAGGGCAGTCTTTGAAGGTCAATGAGGAGTTTATGAAATCTGAATCATTTCAATTTAGCAAAAAACTCTTTAGAGACAAATTCATTTTAATTAAATATAGCTCTAAGGACAGTTGAATCTATGGAAGGACTTGTGCCACGAATAAATGAATGAGGAATACTTATTCCTGAAGTAAGAAGTAATTGTTTATTCTGAATTTGTATTTATTTCTACTGGCAGCTTGCATTTTTGTGACCTTTACTTCATCAGAAATGTTTACATGGCCTTGATGTATCTTGCAAGTTCCATCTGTTTTGTCCACATTTTCAGAATGAACACATCACCATAAATTTTCCAAGTATTTATGTAGGACTAATTAGACTTTTCAGCTGACAAAGCAGCATGATTAGACGCTGCCCGTATGGTGGGGCTTTGGTGTGTTGTCACATTTGTGAAAAGAAGGCTGTGACATGTTTGTTCGTTGTAGTTTGAAGTGGATCCTGTTTCCTATGTTTACTCTACGTTATTATTTCCCTCAGGATGCCTTTGGACATCCCGCCAGCGAGATGAGGATAGGGGAGCTTCGCCCTTCCATGCCAGAGACTCCGTTGTACCCACCCAAACTTGTTCTGCTGGGGAAAGAGAAGAAAGGTACTAACTTGACTTACAACCTGTTGGATTAAAGCGTTTGTACCGTACGCAGACAGACACACTACGTAGGATGTTCTACACTTCGCTCTGATTTTAAAACATATTACATGCATATTTGTGCACGTATATGTAAAAATGTATTTTTCTGGAGTTTAGTTTTCAAATACCACCTCCTGAAAACGTTTGTGTGTTTTGTTTCAGAATCGACCGATGAGTCTGAAGCAGATAAGATCCATTGTCTGAATAACAGCGTTTCCTCAGGCACTTACTCAGACTATTCCCCTTCCCAGGCTTCCTCAGGGTCCTCCAACGCCCATGTTAAATTGGGGTCCTTGCAGCCAACGGCTAAAGAAGCGGTGAATAACTCTTTGTGGGGAAACAGGTGTGATCATCTTTCTTAACCCAGCTTCTGGTTGCCTTTTGTCTTACGTTGTCTTAGGCATTCACAGCCATCCTATGCTCTCTGTTCAGGCATTCAATTTGAAAAATACCACGTTTTTACCCCAGTTTTGCAGGGGTGTACGTAGCTACCCAAAGCCCGGGCTGCGCAGAGTTGGCCACCCGTTCATGCTCTATCAACGTCAGTAATTCTACAGCTGGTTTTTCAACTATGTGCTATAACCATGCGTTAAAAGCACCCAGTAATTGAGCTGCAATTATCCTGCGCTGCGTGGTCCTGAGCTGCAGCTGGCTGTAGTTTCGCAGAGATAGCAGAGCGTGTTTCTCTCGCATTATTGCTGTCCCAAGCCTCACTCTGCCCTGGACCTCCAAGAACAACGCGGTTCTTTGAAAGTTGTAATTTGCACTGGTCATGAGCAACCTGAAAACGCTCTCGTACCACACCAGGAACACCTCGCCCTGTCTGTTCCTGCCGTAACTCACCAAATGTAGTTCCATCCACAGGCTCTTCCCCGTTAAAGAGAGGCTGGCGCCTGCGCGCTGGAGGTGCGTAAGATCTTGGTGGTGAGAACACGCACAAACTGAATCTCCTATTTTTGTTTAAGAAAAAAGTAATGTAAGTGTAAAAAATCGCCCCTTGCGCACATAGAAGATTATTTTTAAAGCAGGAAAATGCGTTCAGCTGGATGTATATGAGCACGGCATTGAGCCGCCCAGGACTTTTGGCTGACTTCTTAGTTTCTCTAAGAAGAATCTCTACTCCAGTGCAAAAAACTGCTGCGGCCGTTCATGCCAACCCCCTGGCACAAGGTGCACATCCCATAGTACCATCCCAAAGCCAGCGTATAGATGGGAGAATATTAAATTGCTTTACAATCGTGTCTTTCTGGTGACTGCTTATGTGCTGTAATTGAGGGCATTTTATCTTGTTTCGCTTTGTTTTGGGTTTGCAGGCTGGCCCAGTCGTTTCCGCAGCCCCTTGAAACAAAGCCATTGCTGAGCCAACGGGAATCGGCTCCGGTGGGGAACCTGCCGCCGCGCACCGACCGGCGCCCGCTGAGCGACACCTTCGCCGACAGCTGGAACGACAGCTCGCACTACGACAACACGGGGTTCGTCGCGGAGGAGAGCACGGTGGAGAACCCTAGTGCCAACCCCCTCCTGAGCACGAAATCTAGAAGCACATCCGCGCACGGACGCAGGCCGTTGATTAGACAAGACAGGATAGTTGGCATTCCCCTGGAGCTGGAGCAGCCGACGCTCAGAAACACACACGAATCTGAAGTGCCTCCTCCCAACCCTTGGCAAAATTGGACCAGAACCCCTAGTCCTTTTGAAGACAGGACAGCTTTTCCTTCCAAACTGGAAAGCACCCCCACCACCAGCCCTTTGCCTGAGCGGAAAGACCATATCAAAGAGTCTCCTGAAATGACTAGCACTTTCACGCCGGGAATAGCATGGGAATATCACGATTCAAATGCGAACAGAAGTCTCACAAACGTCTTTTCCCATATCCACTGTCGCCCAGATCCTTCCAAAAGCGTTATTTCGATCAGCAAGAGTACGGAACGGCTTAACCCGATGATGAGGGATTTAAAAACTAACAAATTTAAGAAGTCGCAAAGTATCGATGAGATAGACATTGGTACATACAAAGTGTATAATATACCCTTAGAAAACTATGCATCCGGTAACGATACTGTAGGAACCCACGAGAGGGTGGACAAGCTGCTGGGCCCGGAGCACGGCATGCTGAGCATGTCCCGCAGCCAGTCGGTCCCCATGCTGGACGACGAGCTGCTGACCTACGGCAGCGTCAAGGTGCAGCCCCAGCAGAAGCCGTCCGTCACGAAGAAAGTCTACCAGTTCGACCAAAGCTTCAACCCGCAGGGAGCAGTGGAGGTCACAGCGGAGAAGAGGCTACCGCCGCCTTTCCAGCTCAACCCCGAGTACATTCCCCAGCAGAGTAAAAACCTGCCCCAGGAACTGGTCAGCCCGAGGGCGTACCGCGGCTACCCCCCTGTGGAGCCCATGTTCTCCTTCTCCCAGCCGTCGGTGAACGAGGAGGCGGTCGGCGCCCCCTTTGCGAGCCAGGCGGCTCGGCCGGGCTTCTTGAGGAGAGCGGATTCGTTGGCCAGCTCCACCGAGATGTCCATGTTCAGGAGGGTCAGCGAGCCCCACGAGCTGCCCCCCAGCGATAGGTATGGCAGGCCTCCCTACCGAGGAGCTGTGGAGCGCCAAAGCAGCATCTCGGTCTCTGAGTCTCAGTTCCTCAAGAGGAACGGCAGGTACGAAGACGAGCATCCTTCCTACCAAGAAGTGAAAGCCCAGACTGGGAGCTTTCCAGTCAAAAACCTTACGCAAAGGAGGCCCTTGTCGGCAAGAAGCTACAGTACTGAGAGTTACGGCACATCCCAAACCAGGCCGGTTTCAGCGAGGCCTACAATGGCAGCTCTGCTGGAAAAGATTCCGTCAGACTATAACTTGGGTAACTATGGCGACAAGCCTTCCGATAACAGTGATATAAAGACAAGGCCTACCCCTGTGAAGGGAAATGAGAGCTGTGCTAAAATGCCCGCTGACTGGAGACAACAGCTACTTAGACATATAGAAGCTAGAAGGTTAGACAGGGTATGTTTGGCATTTCTCTGCAATTAATGCCTTTAGTTGTGTGTTTCGGTATTTCAAACTCTTTGCACGTACAGTGGTAACCACCAGAATTCCCAGTAATGAAATTCCTGCATTGGTGTCCGAGGAACCGGCCCCGCAAAGGGGTCTGGGGGTGCTCCAAAGCAGCTGGAGTGAGGGGTTCCCGGGTGAATGAGGGATACAGAGGCTCTGCACGAGTAACGGTGCGCGTTACTGAGGTAGTAACCGCTGCAGCACTGTCTGAAGTAATAATAATATTTAAAAAAAAAAACAACCAAGCATAAAAATGTCTCCTTAGCAACAGATGTGACCGTGCTGCTGAAGTCCACCGCTTCAGTAATGATCGGAGAGCGTTAAAAAAGATGCTGGATACGTCTTTGCAGTAAAAGGCAATAAAGAAAAACGTCACAGATAAAAAGGAAAAGAATGTATTTTAGCTCTCACATCACTGTTAGTGGAGGGGATTTGAAGGTGTCTCTTAACTCTGAAATATACACTGCCACTGTTTTTAACACGGAATATGATTATTCCTCCTTTTAGCTGTAGGAAGTTACGCTTATTCGCCTTCTATACAAAACAGTATGGGTGCTATAGTGCATGATTTCAGTAATGATCTCGACTATTTAATCACCTACTTCATGAATCGGATTAACTTCATAATCTGAAGCGGTTGTGAAAAATTACTGTTGTCGAGTGCGTAAGTTAGGTACACGGACACATTCTGGAACTATTTTATTATTATGCTAGGTACTCGTGAGTTTGGTGTTAATATATTCATTACCTTCCAGTTGCTCGGATGCGATGCATATTAAAATATCATTAAGGGTCAAATGGGTAAAGCTTAAAAACTGGCTTGAAGGCTGAAGCTTTTTCCTCACTTCGGCTGTATTTTCCTTCCGTGGTGTAAAACCGATTGGAAAATACCTAATGGCTAGGCAAAACAGCGCACCCCGAGCAGAGCCATTTCTGGTGGAAAGAAACACTTCCCAGGTGTTGCTCGCTTAAGAAATATCTTTACGCTTAGTTTACAATGTGTATTTGCTTAAGAAATACTTTCTCTCCGGGCTGAGACTGGAGAATTTAGCTGGTTAAGCTGAGTTGGTAGCGATCCCCGCAGGTGCCAGCGCGGTGGTTCCTGGCCGCTGGCGGCACGGGACCGGCAAAGCTGGGAGAAGCCGGGCTGCCTGGTGGGGACGTGACCGCCCGGGCACTGCCATGCCGCAGCTGCTCCGGGAGAAGACGTTGTCCCTCCTCCCACGGCCGGCGAGATGCCGGGCTGTGCAGGACCCGGGTACCGACCCGACCAAAGCTTGCCCCTCGGGGGCAGCTGCTAGCCAGGGAGCGGTGGCCAAGCTCAACGGCTGGGGCAGAGCCTTCTCGTTTGGGGTTTTTCCTCTGCCTTGGGTGCCCTTTAATGCTAGATCCATGTTTTCTGGCCCATCCAGGGTTGCGCAGACGTACCCAAATTCGGCCGTATTTGCAAAATAAAGCCTTGTACCGTGTTATATACTGCAATTTTCAAACGACAGATAACATATTTCATCTGCTGTCAGCGTTGAAGTCTTTTATGGTATCCATTTTATGTACAATTAGCGATGTATTTGCTTCCGTGTGACCCAGTGCATGCCTCAGAAAGCTATTTATTTCTTGGTACTGTTTGTTCGCTTAAACTAAAACTCTGTGAAATTAACCATATATGTGTGATATTTAATCCGATGAGCATGTGTGTTCATATCCTGTCACGTGGTTGTTTCCTCTACTCAGACCGCTGCTTACAAACACAACACAGTTAGCCTTGGCATGCTGCACTCTGGAGGGTTTTCAGCCATGCATGCCGGCAGAAGCATGACTTTAAACTTGCAGCCTAAATCTAAATTTGAAAACCAAATGCTTCAAGAGCTACCTCTACCGAAAGTAAGTATGGGATAGCCAGCATATACCAGCATTACGAAATAAATTAACGATACTCCTTGCTTTTTTCCCCGTTTAGCTTTCGCCTATTATTCATGCTTATACTGTACGCAATCCAAAAAGCAAAGATGACATTAACGCGGTTTTCCTGCTCAAAAAAATCTTGCTTTTTGGATGAAGTAGCTCACGTGGCTTTCATTACTGCTTTCTGCTCTCGTGTTACAAACTGATGCGATCATTCTGTTTTCTCGATGACTTAATCTGTGCGCAGAAAGGGGGAGCATGTTTTGTTTCGCGACTGTTTGATCTTAGGAAAATTAATGTGGAAATGTTTAATACGCATTTAAATAGGCTCCAAGAGAGAGGGATTTTAACATATGAATGTTAATTGGGTATGCTGTAATAATTGATGAGTTTTGATTACACGCCTACCACACCTAGATTAATTTAAAACTATTGTTGCGTAATGCCTATAGAAAGAAAATAATTTTCTCATTTTTTTACCGTTGATTTTACAGCTCTTAGTGCTATTTTGTTGATAAGAACATACAGACACACACAATTATACACAACCAAAGGTTTGGTGGGAAGAAGCACACGTGACGAGCCAGAGAGGGACCTTGAGGAAGTATTTTCAGAGCACCAGAGAGGAGATGCTGAGCCCTTACCCCGCGTCACGCGTGGCCGCAGCGGAGCCGCAGCAGCAGCCCGTTGCGGAGCCGCAGCAGCAGCCCGTTGCAATCCCACAGCAGCAGCCCGTTGCAGACCCCTGCGAGCGGTGGCACTGCTGGGGTGGCGTGGCGGGGGGCCACGGCAGTGCCACAAGTGACGAGCATCCTTAAGGGTCGTGCTGCATTAGCGTCGGTAGCTGTCGGTACAAATTAGCAGCATCTCTGCGAGTAATTAAAGGGTACCCGAGCACACATCCAGGCGCTGAAATGGGATCATCTGCGCTGTTAATTGCCGGCCTGGCCTCGGGCACGCTTTGGCCCGGGCCAGCTGGCCCCCTCCCAGGCAATCCCTGGCCTCGGCTCCGGAGGCAGCACTGGCCAGAAATTCCCAAAGGAGGGCTTCGGCGCCCGATTCCAGAGTTTAGAGCCAAGCCTGTTTAGAAGAATAAGAGAATTGAGTGGCGGCACCGTGACCAGATTGTGCCGGTTGGCCGGGGGACAGACCTCAGCACCGCTTAGCTTACTGATACAGGCACGTGCATCGGACACTGGGTTTCCTAGCAAAGCTGCAATAGGTTCACAGCACGCACACACACACACACACACCCCCAGAGGTCATTGTCAGGTTTCTCCTGCTGTAAGTTACTCTCCGTACACTGTTCACCTCATTTACGCCTCCCGTCCAGCTGTCCCTGGGTTTAAGCAAGTCCTAATGTTAACGTGTGCTTCTCTGTTGTTCAGTTAATGACATCTAGGTCAGATCTTAACCGTAGGTGTGTGTGTTTGGACGCAGACAGCTTCCTGGTGTTGGTCATACTGTTTTTTTTCTTTCAAAGAATTTGTTTGTCTATTTGGGTATAAACTAATTGTTGTCACGAGTCCTTGAAAGAAGTCCATTTGGCACCAACTCCACATAATGGTTCTATTTCTCGACACACATTTAGGACTGAGGTATTCTATATGACTTTAAGAATTTTAGGCTGTAGATGAGTATGGATACTAATGTATGGATGTCTGAGGAAATTCATGGAACTGTTTTGGGGTGTGATCTCATGTGAATTATTCTGCTTTATATTTCACCAGCATTTCATTGCTACATACCCATATGAAATGTGACGCTGAACTGCATGAAGGGGGTGTATTCTCTTACTGTACTGTTGGGAAAGCGGTGAAAAATTATTGTTGAACAAATAATTTGAATGTTTAGTATTGTTTAATTTTATTCCTTCACACGTTCGAAAGGATTTTGCATTTCTTAACGAATCCAGGCCACAGCAGCTTAATATTTACCTCTTCTTCTTCCTCGTTCTTGTGGCCTAGATTCGAGAGAGTAATGAGTGAGGTCTAATTGTCCAGCGGAAGATCAGGAAATCAAATATAACAATTACTTATTTTGAGAAAGCTTATTGCATTGATTCTACTCCATGTATAAAATGTTTGAACTGCTGCTTTTCATTTTTTACTGAGACTTAACAGATACACAGTTTGTTTGCAGTCTGTCCGAGCTGTGTAAACGAGTAATATTGCAAGTAGGCAAATTCCTTTTACTGCAGGAAATGAAAGGAAAAACGTGTTATCACAGAATTTTCCTATTTCATAGAATCATAGAATCACAGAATGGTTGAGGTTGGAAAGGACCTTGAAGATCATCCAGTTCCAACCCCCCTGCCATAGGCAGGGACACCTCCCACTAGAAAAAACTTACTGAGAAATTTATTGAGAAAGCAGAATGCACCCTCTATATTTTTTCTCTTTCCATTTTGAGCGCGAACTCACCTCTGCAGATTAGTCAGTCGCTTATGAAGATGGCACAGCGTTGTCTGCAGTGACGAAGGAAACACTTTGCAGGAGAGTGCTTTCAATTTTTGGCATCCATCTCACAATTCTTTTAAAAGAAGTGTAGGGTTTGGCGCACTTCATTCTCAGAAGTGTGCAGTAACGGCTCCCTATGGGAATAACCAGCGCATTCGCCTGTATCGCATGGGAGGAAAACCAGAGGGTGCCGTAGGAAGGTGCCGCAGGAGTCCCCCGGGTCCCTGCGTGGCGAGGGCGCCCAGCACGGCCCCTGAATTCGGCTGGCAGGGAGGAGGGCAGGCTTCCAGCCCAGCCTCGGGCACCCGGGGCTGGGGGTGACTCCGGAAGGGACCACGCGCACCACAGAGACGATGGCCTTTCTTCTTCGTTGCTTTTCACTGCTCCTCAGAGAAGCAATTTTTTGCCATTGTACTTTTTCATTTTAGCAGCTGTTTGCTGCCCTGGTCTCCGATGATGTACCCCCCGTCCCGACGAGGGTTACGCGGGGCCGTGCACCACACAGGGCAGAATGGCTGCTTCCTGAGTTTAGGTGGGCACGAAGAGCCCGACCGGCCCCCAAAACGGGCACCCCCGTGCTGATCCAGGGACAAACAGGGCTCAGCCTGTCCTGGGCTGGGGACCTTTGGGCAGGGGCTGTCCCCTGGCAGCGAAAGGGACTCAGAGGCGTCGGGTCGGCTTTCCTGCCTGTCCCTCCGGCGGCTGCTGAGCTGCGGGGGACAACCCCGGGAAAAGGGGCTGAGGTTGGGCTGATTTTGCCATCTTTAATAGGTGCAAAGAAAGCTCTGCGGGGAGCTCTTGTCGTTTCAACAGGGGAAGTGTTTTTCTAGTGGTTTTTCATATAAGGAAAATCACATCTTTCCTGATTTTTCTGGAAGACTTCTTGAACGATGAGAGACTTACAATGAAAGTTTTCTTTTCTTTTAAATAATTAGGGTTGAATTTTTTTTTTACTTAACCTCTGAGGAGTACGATTTAAATCACAATTTCCTTCTATTTACTTTTAAAGGCCTTTTAAGCTTGCATAAAAATAAAAGTTCTTAATTGACCAGTTACCAGCTTTAATATTTCAAAGCAAAAGTTTTACTTGTTCTTCAGTCATCTAAAGAAGCGTTTCATGATTTTTTTTAAATCTAAGCTGAAGAAGAAATTGCTTGAATGACAGAGGGGAAGGATAGACTTTTTTTTCCCTTGCAGATTACTGTTAATCAGAACTGAATAAGCATTAACTGAATAAGCACTACCTAATGCTAATTGCTGTCAGCGGTAGTACAGTGATGGCATTTTGGAAAGTCTGACACAAAAAGCCATATCCACGTTAGCAAAATTTCCAGCTATGGTAAAGAAATATAGAGACAGATAACAGAAAATCGAGATGGGACAGAAAAAGTACACATATCCTCAAAAGTACTGAAAACAGGAGTGGAATAACCAGGGAAAAGATTGGCGAAGAAGAAACAGGAATAAAAGGAGAGAAAAGTGGAAAATAATAACAAAAGCATCAAACTCATTTAGGAAACTTTAAATGTGTGTTATGTCCAATGCTGTTCAGGAAAGGATTTAATTACTGGTTGATATTGTAGCTATGATCTCCTGTTAACTTAGAACAAAGCCAGCCGTAGCCTAGAGACTGCTCCGTGCGAAGCACACCGCAGGCAGCGATGCACAGAGCGCAGCGCCCGCTAAGAGCAGTCACAACTTCAATGTTGCCGTTAAGGAACATTTTCTGAAGAAAATATGAGCATATAATTAATCTTGGTGGCAAATACTGAATAAAAAAGGTTTTGGTGCTTGAGTGACCAGTGAAAAAAGCTCTGACTCAAATGATCAGTGGCAGACTGCACGCTTAAAAATGGAACTTTGCCAAAATTTGTTTCTCTGAAAATAACGAGTTACGGTAAATTAGTTTTCTCTTTTCTCTCGTCATTCATTATTCTCATTATTTCTCTTATATATCTTTCAAGATCTGCTTGCAGAAAGTCCCACAGCAATATAATTGCACGTTCACGAAATACTGTAGAAATTTAAAAGGATGTCCATTTTAGCAGTAGTGTGTAACAGTCTAACTGGGTTGATTGCTGAAATAAATATGAAGAGAGAGTTTTCTGTCGCGGTGTGACAGTGACTAAAGGCTGCCCTACCGTTTCTGCAACAGACCCCGTCGCAGCAGAGCAGCATTCTGGACAACGGGCAGGAGGACATGTCTGTGAGCAGCCAGTGGAACCCCTACCCGCTGGGCCGGCGGGACGTGCCCCCCGACACCGTCACCAAGAAGGTAAGCGCCACCAGCAGAGCTGCTGCCATCGCTGCCGGTGTCCGTCCTTTCCCAGCGAATCACTGCGAGGAGGAGAGCAGGTTAATGAGGACAGGTTTGGGAAACGCCTGGTTTTCTTTCAAAGCTTAAAGCAGTAATCGGTACGAATTAAGGATGGTGTTTTCATGCCTGCTACTTGCTTTTATATTTATTTCTGCTAGTAATTACGTCTGTGGGGTGTGAACTGGGCACGGTGGGCTTGGCAGAGATGTTCCTGCACGCATCAGACGGCCCTCAGCTCCCTCTTGTCCTGAAAAGTCTTCACTGAAATTTTTCATTTTGATTACGTTCTTCAGTACGTGACAAAAAAAAAATAAAATGAGTTGAGATGGAGGCCAGCCCGGTGGCTGGACAGTCACCAGAGACGTCCTACGCACACATCATTTGCTGATAAACTCACCAGAAAGGGTTCTAATTTCTAGTACCTCGCGGCAGTAGGTGCTCCGTTCCGGCGTTTGGATCTGGGCTGTTCCAATGAAAACACCGGCTGCCCCCCCGCCCCAGCTCGCCTCTGCTCCTCCGCTGGGAAACTGCCCTTTCAGAGCGTAAAGCTGGAGAATGGAGGATCTTGACGGACTAAACTGGGCTTGCAGTCAGCTTTAGAAGGTGGAGCCGCACGTGTCAGCAGTGCTAATTACATTGATTGTTATCTGTACGGAGATTGGTCCTGCTCATTCCTGAAGAAAAGTCTTATGAGTGAATAAAACCCATGTGAAAGTCATAATGTGCACACTAATAACTTCTGTGGCGTAATTAACTGCCAGCACTGATGAGGCAAATATCTCCCTGCTGGCTTCGCATCTTTTAGTCCAAGGCAGTTTCAGAAGCAGTAGCGCTCACCGTCGTACAAAAGTAGAGACGAGATACAGATGTACAAGAGAATGGCTTGAAGATGGGAGATGAAGGCCGTTGCCCCCAGAGCAGCCCGGAGACTCCTTCCCAGGCACAGGAGGGGAGGAGGAGGGTGTCCTGGCGTTGTCTGACAGCCCAGTTAGTCGGAAGTTTTCTTCACCCCCCGGTACGCAAGAAACAAGGATAAGACATTTAAGAAGAGTCACCGCTTATCTTCAGTGGCATATTGGGATAAAACCTGAGTTTGTGGATTCACAGGATCTGACACGGTCTATGTCTTCCATTTGTGCATCATCAGTGTTACTATAATAAGCAACTGCAGATTGTGTTTCGTTCTGAATATTTCAGTGTCTGGCTGCTGGGATGCGGTAAGTACCAACATTGCATAACCGGACTGAAATCTGCTGAACTCAGTGGAGCAATCCATTGTCACATCCGTTGTCAGCGACTTTAATTATACTGTAAATATTGGACACTGAGCTGAAAATAATTAACTTGCGTGGTGGATGTTATATAAAGTAAAGAACACAAATGAAATTGGGGAAGCAGTCTGCATAATGGGAGATTTTTTTCAGCAGAATAAATAACTGTGTTTCCAAGAAAGGCAGCTTACCCACCTCCAGCAAGAGCCACAGTGTGAATACACGAGAAGCAGCGATGTGATCTCTTGAAAGTCCATTAACAGGAGTGAGAAAACGAATTCTGAAAATTGTTTACCCACCATGCTCAGGAGGTGGCTTGCAGTGTGCTGTTAATGACGATGCTAATCTCCTCTCCGCCGAAAGGCACCCAGAGCGCCGTGGGCTCCCAGCACCTGCGGATTAAAACACGGCAACGATTTGAAGGCAGACTCAGAAAGTCTGCTGTAGAACTGAAGTTCAGCATAACAAACAATTAGGTGATGTAGATATCAGTTGTAGTAGATGGTGTGTTTTTCCACCGACATTACTGGTGTGAGTGGGCCTGTGCAGAGCAGGGTCACGATGTGGTGGAGCTCTGCTTGGGAAACCGCTGGAAGAAAAGCGGGGACTTGTTCTTCCAAGGGGAAGAGCGTGTGCTATAGACAATGGGCTGTGTACTCAGCCTGATGTAGTACCTATAGAGACACAGTAGTCCGTGTTCCTAAATTATCCACGCATAGAGGGCTACTCTACACATAGCGATGGCTATTTATGTGTGTTAGGTGAGGTGGGAATACTACATGGTAATCTCTGCATAGTTACGCGGGGTGCGCCTGGTTGTTTCTGTCCTTTTTGCTGTTCAGAATACAGGTTAAATGCTGGTTTTGTTTTAAATATGATCATTTCTGTGATCATCCCATAATTTATGGGCTAGTTCTTGTATGGGAAAGTTGGATATTTTAATCTTCAGATTGAATAATCCACTGATTTATTAAATGACTACAGTATTTATGCTTCCTGGAAGACAACTACTTCTGTCATGTCAACCAGAGAGGAGGCAGCTCCATGCCCGAGTAAATCAGTTGTATTCCAGGTTAGCTGCTCCTCTGTACAAAGGGGAGGGGTAGAGCTGTGGTGGGGGATCACCAAAAAGGAGCCTGGAAGTCGTTCCTTATGCAAAAGAGAGATTGAAGAGCGAGAATGAATGGAATGAAGCTGGAAAATGGACATCAGCCCAGCCAACGTGGGAGCAGGGTGACGACCCTCCAAGAGCTACGCGGGTTTTGGGACGCATAGGACTCTGTTAATCGGCCTCTGCTGCTGCAGGATGGCAGCAGCCCACATGAAGGCTGAGGCCGTGTGAACTTTTGGAGATCCCTGCGTGGACCGTACTGGTCTCGGTGGATGTGGAAGGAGCGTATGGAACTGCAGCAAGGCCTCAAAACTGGGACATACAGAAGTGTCTGAGTCAGCATTTCTCTCCCTTTCTGACTCGGGAATATTTCTGTTAGCCACAGCTGCGAGGCTGGAGGTTCTTTCTGTTTCATCGCCAGCATCTGCTGTTCAATCCAGAGGTCTTTTGAGCTGATGAAGAAGATTGGAGGCTTTTCAGTGAAGCAGCACAGGGGTTTTTTGTGTTTGAAATAGACATCTTCCTCTGAGGCAGACTGCTGCGGTGGAGATGGGGTTATATCTGGGGCAAACAGCAGAATTTAGGACATTCTGCTTTTTTGAGGTCCTCCTGTGATGAGTATGCCACAACACGAAGTACAGAACCGTGCCGCAGACGGTCACCTCCTCACCCTGCATCTCCACCATGCAAGGTGACACAGGTTCAGCACTCCGCTGCGGGCACAGCTTGTTGCTGCTCGGGCGTTCAGGAATAGCTACGAAGTCTGTCTTGAGCATTTTCATAGAATCACAGAATGGTTTAGGTTGGAAAGGACCTTGAAGATCATCGAGTTCCAACCCCCCTGCCATAGGCAGGGACACCTCCCACCACACCAGGCTGCCCAAGGCCACCTCCAGCCTGGCCTTGAACACCTCCAGGGATGGGGCCTCAACAACCTCTCTGGGCAACCTGTGCCAGTGCCTCACCACCCTCACAGGGAAAAACTTCTTCCTCATGTTCAATCTAAACCTGCCCTCTTCCAGTTTGAAGCCATTCCCCCTCGTCCTATCACTCCATGCCCCAGTCAGAAGTCCTTCCCCAGCTCTCCTGTAGGCCCCCTTTAGGGACTGGAAGGCCACAAGAAGATCTCCCCAGAGCCTTCTCTTCTCCAGGCTGAACAGCCCCAACTCTTTCAGCCTCTCCTCATAGGAGAGGTGCTCCAGCCCTCGCATCATCCTCGTGGCTCTCCTCTGGACACGCTCCAGCAGGTCCGTGTCCTTCTTATGTTGGGGACTCCAGAGCTGGACTTCCCTTCTGATCTTGGATGAACCGAAGATGTCTCTGCCTTGCAGAGTGGGACGTCGGCAGTACAGGCTGACTGCACCAGGCCATTCTTGGAGGAAGTTTGTGGCTATTAAGCACTTCCAGGTACTCAGGTGAGCTGTGTTTTAAGAAGAGTTTGGGGACTGAAGATTTGGGCACAAGGAGCGAGAGATTTCTCTGCCATCGCTCACTTTGAGACTGACTCTTGTACTAAAACGAAGAGCCGTCAGATGTATTCTACCTAGTGCCTTTCTTCAAATGTCGTCAGCAAGAAGTAAGACAGAACAGATCAGCTTTGTGTGCAGTCACTGCGCATCTTCTGGGATTCTCTGTAGCTCCAGCTGCAGCTCTGTTAATGATGTGTTGTGCAGACAAATCTTGGAAATCCATTAAGATGTGTTTTTGCTATGGCAACGAGCAATTAATTCTAATGCCCCGGCTGCTATAACTTCCGAGGCCAGGTGATTGGCCAACGGGTAAGAAATGTTTTGATCATTTGCTGTATTAAATTTAATCTCATCTCAAATACAGTCTCACAGTTGGTGACTCTTCCACCAGGATCATAAAGGTTCGGTAGTACTGAGGATTAGACCTTCATGACGAGACGCGGTTGGGTCGTTGGCTGGTGTAAACTTAATGTGAGACGTTGTTTCAGTAGGTCTGTTTTGTCCATAGAGACTTGTAGATATCGAGACGTGCAACCATCATGCTCTTGCACGTTCAGGCTGTTCAAATCACAGCACTGGTTGATGGGTGCCGATAATCTGAAAGCTCTCAGTAGGAACGGTGTGATATTTCGTGGAGGTAACAATATTTGATCATAGGATGGAGCATGAATGAATTTTGCTCATTCCCATACTGCGAAGTCGCATGCGATTATTTATAAGCAACATCTGAATCCTGTAAATACGAAAAGTGTAAAATTGTCTCCACTGAATTTATTTTGCAAAGGTTTGCCTCCAATGTTTATGTAATTCGTGTGCCTGAACAGAGACTGTGTGTTGAAGAGTAAGCAAGTATGCAACTTCACCCTGTCAAGAGCAGAGCACAGAAAGCAAACCTCCCCTGTTAGATCAGACTGCAGACGCGAGAGGCAATGGGGATGGAGGGGGGAGAGAACGACAGCAGTCATCCTTCTTTTTCGGAAAATAGCGAAAGGCCAAGTCAATGAAAATGCAGTATTTCGCTTATATTTGCAAAATATTGGAGCTTCAAATCAGTAGATATTATCTTAGAAATTGGGTAATTTGATTATTTACATTTTGTAAAAGCCACGTTTGTTCCTAGGACAAGGCATAGGATTTAAATGATTACGCTTTCCGTACACAGTGCACAATACTGGCCAATATCTGTATTTGGGTTATAAATCTTATTCCAAACTCTCCTCAGAAAAAAAAAAGCCAAAACATTCCAGTATCTTCAGAGTGCGCTGTGATGAATAATCCACCCTACTTCAATTTATTAAATGTTTCCAGGTCAGAAAACATTCGGTGCAGAAGCATATATCGTGACATGAGGAAAAAAAAATAATAATATTTTCTGTTTATAAAACGTACTGTGTAGGGCGAATTTCCCTTAAGCCTCCTGGGGTCACTAAATGCAATGGGTGTATCCTCGCTGCTTTTAATCACGGTTGTTTCCAGCTGTGGTCAAAAGGCAAACCTCTGATATGATTTAAGAGGTTTGCTTTTACTTGACTCTGTAAGTTGTAATAATTGCTTCTTTTCAGCTTCCTGAATTTCTGGCCTAACGGGTTACGTTACCCACAGGCAGGTAGCCATATCCAGACCCTAATGGGATCGCAAAGCCTACAGCACCGCAGCCGCGAGCAGCAGTACGAAGGGAACATGAACAAAGTCACCATTCAGCAGTTTCAGCCGCCGCTGCCTATTCAGATCCCCTCGTCGCAGAGCTCGCGAGCACCTCCGACGGGGCGATGTTTAATCCAAACCAAGGGGCAGAGAAGCACGGACGCGTACCAGGAGCAGGTGAGGAAGTCTCTCTCTCGGATAGCGCTTTGACAAAAACTTTCGGGTTTTTTTTCTGCCTGGCGTACGGCAGGAAAAGGGAGCCGCGGGCGATAACGGCGGGCGGCTGAGCCGGGCAGCACGGGGGAGCGCGGCTGCGCTGGAGGCGGGCGAGCAGGTCTCTTCCCCGTCCCCAGCACCAGGGACCGGGACCGTTTTTTCTCTTGGATTGACCGAATGACACGATCTGGCACCGAAATTCCTGAACAGAGCCAACATCGCTGGGTCGTACTGAATTAATTAGCAATTTCTGCCAGTTCCCCAGTAACCTCATTCAGCGCTAACAGTGCGGCATTTGGCAAGACACTGGGCTTCTCAGATTTCTATCGGCTGCTCCAGTTTAGCCCTACGAAAGGCCAACTGTCCTCCAGTGCCCCCAGTCTAACGACCCGGGTGCTGATGAGTTTCTTCATTAAGCGGTCCTATCCCCATTATATTTGGCCTTAATGACTGTAATAACTGTTTGAGGCACCTGACTTGCAGAAGAAGGTGCAGAATCGTTAGCGAACCTTTCTCTCGTGTCCAGTGTTGAACGATCCAGGCAAGCGCCCGCCTGCGTTAAGTCCCCGAGTATAACCTTGAGATTCAGAAGCAATTGCCTGTGGGGCTCAGTTCGTGCTCAGACTGCCTCGATGAGTAGTCATTAAGCGACACCAAAGTCATTTTTATTTTACATTCAATTACCCGATGCCGTTTAGAGTCATCCTCCCTAAAAGATAAGAGTCAGCAGTGGTTTTGTCCCGGAGGAAGGCACTGGTGAAAGCGGTTGGTGCTCAGTGTGGGCTGTCGGGGCCATGGCCCCGGTGCTGACAGTGGTCTGAAGGTCTCGGAGCTTCAGAGTACTTATCCCATGGGCTGGTCCCAGGTATAGCGCCCGGGGATGCTGCGCCTGTGGCACCTGCTGGAAAAACAGAAGTGCCCAAGATGAAGTCTCACTGACATAGATCAATGGTCAAGTGAAGGTGAAAAATTTGGCCAGTGTGGACTGTTCTTTCACAAGTCTAAGATGGTGGGGGTTTTCCTCCTTGAAAATAAAATATTAAAATATATGGGAAAACACACACAGCACTGGGAATATTATGGTATCATTGCAGCACGCTAAAATAATGAAAATACGCTCAGTTTGTAACAATATTCTACAGACTTCAGCTGTGTTGTGCAATATGACTTTTGAGAGGGTCAACCCATCTCCTTAATGGTGAGATGGGATAAAGGAGAAGAAGACGCCGTTGTTTAAATAGGCTTTAATGTTGGCATTGACTTATCTTGCCATATCTTTTTAACCTAGTTTTGTGTGAGAATAGAGAAGAACCCTGGCCTTGGTTTTAGTATCAGTGGTGGAATAAGTGGACAAGGAAATCCATTCAAACCTTCTGATAAGGTAAGTTATACATTTCTCTCTAAATGGTCCTTATTTTAGAGTGCCATATAGTGGAGACGTAGATAACATGAGGGAAATTTTTATGTGCTTCTGTTGTGATAATTGAAAGAATTTTTCCCATACTTCACTTTTTTTGTTAGGAGAGTGATGTTCCCTTTTCTTTAGTTAATGAAGACAAGAGAATCAAAGCAGAAATCACGTGGGGGTCTGCCTTATAGTCCACTGATGAGATAATTTATCAGCCTGTTTTGTGGAGAATCATCTTTCTGACTTTTTTCCTTTAAGAGTCAACGTAGGCCCTGATTAAACTTTCACTGAAGTCATTAGAGGGCATACTGCAGCAGTGACAGCATCACCAGGTAGCTGAAGTGCCAGGGTTCATAGCAGCTCGAGCAAATGAAACCGGTCTGGAGATCCGCGGTGCCTTACAGACACCACGGCAAGCAGTCTTCTCTGCTGGACTGCTAATTAACGGTGTCGCCGGTACGGTACACGATGGTCAGGGAGACTCGGTATTCATCCTGGGAATTACATATTTAAGAGGTTGATAAATCTTTTCACGGTAAAAGGAAGCCTGGTGAAATCTAACGTGGTGGTTATCAGCTACACCGGGCTTTAGGATTAGGAAACGGACTCTTAAACCTGTGAATTCATCTGTTGTGTGCGGTAAAACTGACTGGAGCTTGTTGAAAAACAGGTACTGTGGGTACCTCTCTGTTAAATGTATCCTTAACATCTCTATTCTTCGATAACACTGGCTTCGGTTCCAAAAGTTCTAACTTCCATAAATATTGAGGATGTTTGGCAAATGATGATAATCTTTTTATCTCTTCTCAGAATTTGAGATCAGCGTGCAACTTAAAAAAATAATTTCCCCACCCCTCTGAATTACAACGGAAAGCTAATTGGGAATGTAGAATACGCTTGGAAATGTCAGTCTAACACAGTCTTAATTCCTTTCAGTTTTCTCATTGATGATCTCTAATTGATAATTGATAATGCTCTAGGCAATCCTGCTTTGGCAGAGGAGTTGGACTAGATGATCTCTAGAGGTCCCTTCCAACTCTGAAAAATCCGTGATTCCGTGAAATCCTTTCAATCCCTGTTTTGAACTTCAAGAAGAGCCCCATTTAATGTACATAACCATAAGGCATAGTAATTGCTATCCTTAAAACATACTCATTTTTGGTGTCCTTCTTTGAGACTGTACACTGGAATTGCACTTTATAACATCATGGTCGTCTGTTCCACAGTTTAACGTATGACGTTAAAACTAAGCTGTACTTCCACTGCCTGTCACTTGCCTGAAATTATTAAAGAAGAGTCCATATCCCAGTGTGGTTGTGTCTGCACCAGTAATACGTGCAGTGCGATAACAGCTTAGGTAGACTTAATTTTACCAATAACAGAAATGCAAAATTGTGTACTGAGGGAGTGATAGGGCGGTTATACTGCAGGAATTAATAGTTCAGAGGGTTTTTTATGTGTTGTTACTCTGAAACATTGCTTCCCGCACTGTTAAATCAGATTTATCATGTTTTAAGTATCCCAGAAGCGATAAGGGGGTGATACTGTCTCTCATCGTACGTGCCAGTCCTCTGTGATGGGTTTAAGTGACGCATACGGTACTCCCCCATCTATGAGAGGAGGCTGAGGGTACAGAAGTACAGGACTGCATGAGCTCTATGGGAAATACTTCGAATGTGTCCACCATCTGGGAACTCCATCTTTGATTTTGGGTTTTATTAACATATTTTACTGAAATTCTGAGAACAAATCTAAAAATACCCTTTATTGCTTAATAATTTTTCCCCTTTCAAAGTCATTCACTCCTCAGACACTGGATTAAGCGACAGCCCTACAGACCAGTGTACTGAATATCTCAAGACTGCTTTTTAGAAATCATTTTAAACTTTTTTTTCCCCTAGAGGAAATAAAAAAAGATTACTATATAGACTACGGTACGCACTATTCTCATAAATTAATGCTTGCGCCGTTTTAATTATCCTCCTGAGAACCCTGTTACTCTTGCCCTGTTCAAATCAGACATTATTTTGTGACGTGGAATCTTAGTTTCAGCTGATCCACAGTTCCATTTGTACCAGGCGATAACTAGTGAAGGTCACGGAGAGCTCCTACAAACCCATACTACTGTTTGATGAGAAACAGGTTAAAAATAGAGCGTTTAGACCACTGCCAGAATACATAAAGCCCCCAGACAGCAGTTAGGGAGACCCCTGTATTTTGGGAACTAGTTCTTGGTGATAGCATCCTAACCTCTGTTACTTCTGACTTATAGGGTATCTTTGTTACTAGGGTTCAGCCTGACGGACCAGCCTCCAGCCTGCTCCAGCCTGGCGACAAGATCCTCCAGGTAGGGATGGGTTTCACTGCTTTCTAACCGGGTTTTGCATCTTACGCGTACAATGATACTGTTTTCAGTGCTAGTTTTGTTAGTACGGCACTTTAATCATAGAATCATAGAATGGTTTAGGTTGGAAAGGACCTTGAAGATCATCGAGTTCCAACCCCCCTGCCATAGGCAGGGACACCTCCCACCACACCAGGCTGCCCAAGGCCACCTCCAGCCTGGCCTTGAACACCTCCAGGGATGGGGCCTCAACAACCTCTCTGGGCAACCTGGGACAGTGCCTCACCACCCTCACAGTGAAAAACTTCTTCCTCATGTTCAATCTAAACCTGCCCTCTTCCAGTTTGAAGCCATTCCCCCTCGTGCTATCACTCCATGCCCCAGTAGAAAGTCCTTCCCCAAATATAAATATTGATTTCTATGAGAGTGTTACTGGCAGTGCTTTTGAACGCCGGTCTCGGGAAGAAGGAATAAAGCCATTGGTTGAAAACAAACTGAGGCTGTGAAAAAAGAGGTGTTGGGGTGTGCTGTGCGACACCCCCCTGCCACAGCGGGGAGCTGGGTCAAAGCCGGGGAGCGCGCGGAGGGCGGTGGGACCGTAGCCCAGCGAGGAGCCGGGCGCTCCTTCACTTTGCCGGGCAGGTTCTGCTCCCTCGGCGGGGACGCTGGGGCAGACGGAAGCCGGCACAGCCTTCTGCGGGGAACCGCACTGCAGGAGAGGGTTAACGCTTAGAGGCTGTCACAGGAATGGTCCAGGCGACACAATTTAAACTCCAAAATAGAAATAAACCTCACATCATAACCAGCTTTGCCCCACCGAGAGCACAAGGAGGTGTAAGGAGAGAGCAGCTTTACGAGTGGTTTCACAAGCGTGTGGCAAAGCAGGACGTGGTTATCGTTTTCACCTTTGCAGCTGATGTGGCACTGGTGTAAGGAGCTATATGGTCACATTTTTGGACAAAATTGTAACTGGCAGTATTTTTGCTTCTCTTCCGCTGCCTCAGCCTTTTTGAATGCACTCGCATGAAAAGCAGCCACTGCTGGATCCACTGCTGGATCCACTGCTGGATCCACTGCTGGAACCACTGCTGGAACCACTGCTGGATCCACTGCTGGAACCACTGCTGGAACCACTGCTGGATCCACTGCTGGATCCACTGCTGGAACCACTGCTGGAACCACTGCTGGATCCACTGCTGGATCGTGGAAGCATCTGCATGATTTACAGAGAAATCTCAGCTTCTTGGTTTCTTTTTTTGTTTCTGGAAAAAGTATCTTCTGTATTCCAATGAACCTTCTTTTAAATAGAAAGACAGGCTAATCCTGAACAGACCTTTCAAAAATGCCTCATTCACAGAAAATAACGACTGTCCGTGTAGAAAAGGGGTTTTTCCCGTGTCCTGCAGTTGTTTCTTTTTTTTTTTTTTGTTAAGCCTGGAAAGTGTGGTACCACTGGCAGCAAATAGCGTTACTTCTGACAAAAGGAAGAGAGCCATTAGAGTTGTCTGAAAGGTTTAGAGCCGTTTTTAAAGCTGTTCACGCTGAGCCAGGGTAAGAGGTTAACAGTGTTTTAATCGGTTATATGAAGGAAATCCGCAAAGCAAGGATGTGCCAAACGTCTTGGGTAGCGTCTCTCCTCCTCACCTCCTGCTCCCTCTCTCCTTCGCTGCCCCCTGCCCGGCACGGGCACTGCCGTACATGTCAGAAGGACATGGACCTGCTGGAGCGTGTCCAGAGGAGGGCCACGAGGATGATGCGAGGGCTGGAGCACCTCTCCTCTGAGGAGAGGCTGAAAGAGTTGGGGCTGTTCAGCCTGGAGAAGAGAAGGCTCCGGGGAGACCTTATTGCGGCCTTCCAGTCCCTAAAGGGGCTCCAGGAGAGCTGGGGAGGGACTTTTTACTGGGGCATGGAGTGATAGGACGAGGGGGAATGGCTTCAAACTGGAAGAGGGCAGGTTTAGATTGAACATGAGGAAGAAGTTTTTCACTGTGAGGGTGGTGAGGCACTGTCCCAGGTTGCCCAGAGAGGTTGTTGAGGCCCCATCCCTGGAGGTGTTCAAGGCCAGGCTGGAGGTGGCCTTGGGCAGCCTGGGCTGGTGGGAGGTGTCCCTGCCTATGGCAGGGGGGTTGGAACTCGATGATCTTCAAGGTCCTTTCCAACCTAAACCATTCTGTGATTCTCTGAAGTCTCCAGCATGCAACTCGTGTTTAATCACTAGTATGTTCAAAAACCAGTGAAAGAAAGAAACCAGCCAAGCTAAATGAAGTACAAGAATTAGCTTGTATACTTAGAATAAGCAAGGTGCTGTACTGAGAGCTGTGCTTAGTAAGAGAAACAAAAATCGGTAAAATATGTTAAAAATTAGCAGCAAAATAAGGTGAGAAGGTTGCGTGCGGGGGCGAGCAGGGGGCGTACGCCGTGGGAGTGTCTTAACGGAGCGGCGCGAGGGCTGTGCTGGTGTGGGCAGGGACAGGTCCGGTGCGTGCGTGTACCTCGTGTGTCTTCATCAGAGACGTACGCTTTTGACCTGCGTTGATTTTATGCCTATTGCTATGTGAAATTATTTCTCCTGATGGGCGCAGGCCACAGAGCTGGGATTTCCCATGTTTCAGCATGTCTTCTTAAAATAGAAGCATTTACGTATGTTTATATAATCACATTTAAGGTACTGCTGCATTTTTTTTAGGTAGCGAATTTCCCTCTCCTAATTCTTTCATCGCTTACATGGATGAATTTTGCTTGACTTTCACTTTCAGTCATTCTCGTAGGATTGCGGGTCCGTCTCAGCAGAGTTTCTCACTTCTCACTGTCAGGACATCATTTCAAATTACAAGAACATTTTCCTCTCAGTTGCAATTACTTCTACCCATGCGTAATACCTGTTACCAGGTGTTGATTTACCTTGTGGCAAGTAAAAGGGCAGTCGTTAATCTCATGAAGGAATTAACAGGAAAAAAAAGCATAACTGTAATGAAGGGTGTTTTACTTCTCATATATAAAAAATGCATTTAGCTAAAAGTATGCAGTTCCCTGAGCAGTAAGAACTTGAAATGATTGATGCTCACTGGCATCGCTTCACCTCCACCCCCATTTTCCACTGTTACCATCACCTCTGTTGGCATTTATCTCATGAGACAATCCCCTGCCAGAGGTGAGGGCTCCGTGATACCGGGTACGATGCAGAAGGAGGTTCCTTCACCCGCAGTCCCTCTCCTTGGGCAGCTGCCGCGAGCTGCGCCGCTCGCCTTCCACACAGGCACTGGTTGTCACACCAGTTTCTGCTGGGACTCCGAGGGAGGAACCATCTTCCTGCGTTTCCTCAGTCTTCGCCCGCTCTGTCCTCACGCTGTCTGCCCCGTGATCTGTGTGAGGTATCACCTAAAGCTTCGTGCTACAGCCTGGGCCCCCCGGCAGGTCTGGCTGCCACGTCCCCCAGCGCGCCTGCGCCTTTGCCGGGCGTCGTGGCGGGGAGCCCCAGTGTCACCGGTGCGGGAGCACCTCGGTGCCTGGGCACCCTTCGTGCTCCCCGTGCAGCCACCTCGGTTTACTCAAGATGATACGCAGGAAGATATTACCAGAGCAAAGCTCCGAGGGGAAACCTTTTAAATATTTACATGGCAGAATGTGCTCAGCAGGATGTTTGCGGGAGAAGCAGTAATCTTTCCGTCAGGCGTTTACGCGTCTCCCCAAGCAGTTCTGGTAAAAGAGGGAGGGAGGGTTTAAAAATGAAAAGTCCTCACGTTCCCTGGGTGGATTTACCCAACTCACCGGGAAATTGTCATTCTTAAGCACGGTTTGGCCCGATGTCTGTTTCTGATAGAAGAGTGTGTCTGTGTCTTCTGCAGCGAACAAATTCTGATCCTCACCAGTCCAGAAGCCCACGGCCCCGCTGGGATCCTGGGTTGTCTCTTTCCTTTCAGTGGCATAAGCTCTTCAGTTATTTATTTGATAAGTAAGAGTGATTTTTCTGTTCTAAAGGCAGCAGCCGTTTTAGTGGCTGAGTTTTAAGGAGGCACACGGCCGTACGGCTGCGTCAGCCCGGAGAGAGCCGCGCTCTCTGCCGCCGCGTGCCACAGGCTGCCCCTCAGCGCCAGGAAGTCTTGGTTTGGTGGCCCCGTGGTTCAGCTAAAAAACAGTCCTTTTGGCTAATGATTAGAACTAAGTAATAATTCAATGTGTAAATATATAGGCGGATTTTGTAGCATATTTTGTGGGGAATGTGAGACCACAGCAGGAATCATAGAATCACAGAATGGTTTGGGTTGGAAGGGACCTTGAAGATCATCCAGTGCCACCCCCCTGCCATGGGCAGGGACACCTCCCACCAGCCCAGGTTGCTCCAAGCCCCGTCCAACCTGGCCTTGAACACCTCCAGGGATGGGGCCTCAACAACCTCTCTGGGCAACCTGTGCCAGTGCCTCACCACCCTCACAGGGAAAAACTTCTTCCTCATGTTCAATCTAAACCTGCCCTCTTCCAGTTTGAAGCCATTCCCCCTCGTCCTATCACTCCATGCCCTTGTAAAAAGTCCCTCCCCAGCTCTCCTGGAGCCCCTTTAGGCACTGGAAGAGGCTCTGAGGTCTCTGCGGAGCCTTCTCTTCTCCAGGCTGAACCCCCCCAACTCTCCCAGCCTGTCCTCCCAGCAGAGAGGCTCCAGCCATGAAAGAAGCAGATTCGAATTATCATTTATTTATACATTAAATCCCTCTGGGTGTGGCCTGCTTAGGTATTTTTGGATGTGTGTCTCCTACAGCCCTCTTCACTGAGAAATCTTTCTTGTAGAAAAGAGGTTTCTCCGTTAGGTAGGGCTGAGCCCGCACGCCGTGTCCCTGCCCGGCTCCCCACGCAGATGGAAAACGAGAAGGGCAGTGGGCAGCACCATCTCGCCGGTTCGTTCCACTGGTTTTCCCCAAAGAGCAGCGGGGATCCCAGCGAGCTGTGTGGCGAACGCACTGAAACCGCTGCGGTTTCCCTCTGAGTGACATCAGAGCCTGAGGTGCCCTCAAACTGAATGCCACACGGCCCCTGAATTTTCATAGCATCACAGAATGGTTTGGGTTGGAGGGGTACTTGAGCTCATGGAGTTCCAACCCCCCTGCCATGGACAGGGACACCTCCCACCAGCCCAGGTAAAACTTTGGCACGTAAGTGAAGGTCTTTGAAACTGTTCCCACCTGAAATTTGCATCCCTGTTTCCCAGAGCAAATATGTCTTATTGTATTCAGCTAAGCAGTGCCACATGAATGAAAGTGAGCTGCTTCTCGCTGTCGCTCGGGTGCTGCCTTTCCTCCGTGCTCTGTGCCGGCCCGTTGCCGGCCCTGGGCAGTTGCCAGCCCTAAAGCCGGCAGCAGCCGCCACCTTTGAACAGAAACCTTCAAGTGCCAAGAAAGCACTTGCACCCTGGAAGTTCCTGTTCCCATTGGGATTTGTTCAGCACTGCTTGAATTTATCCGTCTGGGCTGGGCATCCTTCAACCCAGCGAGAGGGCATGGGGAGTCCTTTCTGCAAGCCCCTGGTCAGGGGGGGGATCATGGCATGGTATGGTTTTGTTGTGGCCTGGAAGATCATAGAATCACAGAATCACAGAATGGTTTGGGTTGGAAGGGACCTTGAAGACCATCTAGTTCCACCCCCCTGCCCTGGGCAGGGACACCTCCCACCAGCCCAGGTTGCTCCAAGCCCCGTCCAACCTGGCCTTGAACACCTCCAGGGATGGGGCAGCCACAGCTTCTCTGGGCAACCTGCGCCAGGGGCTCACCACCCTCACAGGCAAGAATTTCTTCCTCATATCTCATCTAAATCTCCCCTCTTCCAGTTTGAAGCCATTCCCCCTCGTCCTATCACTCCATGCCCTTGTAAAAAGTCCCTCCCCAGCTCTCCTGGAGCCCCTTTAGGGACTGGAAGGGGCTCTAAGGTCTCCCCGGAGCCTTCTCTTCTCCAGGCTATGGAGAAGATCTCCAGGGATGATGATGGTCTGGGTATGGGAAACAGCCGCCTGGTGGTTCTTCTACGGGGCTGTACTTTCACAGCGATGGTCGTTTATTGACCAAAGCTTGAAAGGCTTCACTAACCTATTTTTAAGTGTTAGTTGAAATGTTAAAGAGCTAAGAAATATATATATACACATATATTTTGTTACATTCCAGTGTGTTTATGGAATAAACGGCCAGATGGAGCAGGTTGTGCCCGGCCAGCCCTACGGCCTATCTCTCGCTGACCGTTTCTGCTGGTGCCTTTGGGGGAGCTGGGAATCAGCCAGGCACTTCCCCGCTGATTGCGAGCCCTGCAGTGGGGCCACAGGGGTCTGGGGGCCGAGGTGGCACCTTGGTGGCACTCCTGAGGCTCTCATGGGTGGCTAAAAGGCAGGTGTGGGTAGGCGGCGGTGGCTCTGTTGGGTGCCCGGTCACCGTCACGGGCTGGCTTTACTCTGTGCAGTGGTGGAGCTTCTGCTTCGGGTTATTCATAGAATCACAGAATCATAGAATGGTTGAGGTTGGAAAGGACCTTGAAGATCATCGAGTTCCAACCCCCCTGCCATAGGCAGGGACACCTCCCACCA
>VUYV01000378.1:344319-435639 GCA_008711295.1 Anarhynchus alexandrinus | reverse complement strand
GCCCAGGTTGCTCCAAGCCCCGTCCAACCTGGCCTTGAACACCTCCAGGGATGGGGCAGCCACAGCTTCTCTGGGCAACCTGTGCCAGGGGCTCACCACCCTCACAGGCAACAATTTCTTCCTCATATCCAATCTAAATCTCTCCTCTTCCAGTTTGAAGCCATTCCCCCTCGTCCTATCACTCCATGCCCTTGTAAAAAGCCCTTCCCCAGCTCTCCTGTAGGCCCCCTTTAGGCACTGGTAGGCCGCAATAAGGTCTCCCCGGAGCCTTCTCTTCTCCAGGCTATAGAGAAGATCTCCAGGGATGATGATGATCTGGGTATGGGAAACAGCCACCTGGTGATTCTTCTACAGGGCTGTACTTTCACAGCGATGGTCGTTTATTGACCAAAGCTTGAAAGGCTTCACTAACCTATTTTTAAGTGTTAGTTGAAATGTTAAAGAGCTAAGAAATATATATATACACATATATTTTGTTACATTCCAGTGTGTTTATGGAATAAACGGCCAGATGGAGCAGGTTGTGCCCGGCCAGCCCTACGGCCTATCTCTCGCTGACCGTTTCTGCTGGTGCCTTTGGGGGAGCTGGGAATCAGCCGGGCACTTCCCCGCTGATTGCGAGCCCTGCAGTGGGGCCACAGGGGTCTGGGGGCCGAGGTGGCACCTTGGTGGCACTCCTGAGGCTCTCATGGGTGGCTAAAAGGCAGGTGTGGGTAGGCGGCGGTGGCTCTGTTGGGTGCCCGGTCACCGTCACGGGCTGGCTTTACTCTGTGCAGTGGTGGAGCTTCTGCTTCGGGTTATTCATAGAATCACAGAATCATAGAATGGTTGAGGTTGGAAAGGACCTTGAAGATCATCGAGTTCCAACCCCCCTGCCATAGGCAGGGACACCTCCCACCACACCAGGCTGCCCAAGGCCACGTCCAGCCTGGCCTTGAACATCTCCAGGGATGGGGCCTCAACAACCTCTCTGGGCAACCTGGGACAGTGCCTCACCACCCTCACAGGGAAAAACTTCTTCCTCATGTTCAATCTAAACCTGCCCTCTTCCAGTTTGAAGCCATTCCCCCTCGTCCTATCACTCCATGCCCCAGTAAAAAGTCCTTCCCCAGCTCTCCTGGAGCCCCTTTAGGGACTGGAAGGCCGCAAAAAGATCTCCCCGGAGCCTTCTCTTCGTATTGATCACACTCAGGAAACTGTTAGGAACTCCATTTAAAATTGGACTATTTTAAATAGCGTCATAACAGACAAGTTATAGGAAGATTTAAGTAGCACTAAAGCAGAAGAGTTTATTCAGTGATTTTTTTTTCCTTTTCATACGTGCAGTACGTCTGCGTCTGATCCAAGCCGGAGCCTCCCTGGTAGCCACCCCGGCGCTCGGCAGCGGTCGCTCCCCTTGGGCTTCTCAGCCTTTGAAGCTCTCACACCCCAGAGCTGCGGGTTCTGCAGAGAACGTGCAGAATGCCACAGAGTCACAGAATAATTGACGGTGGAAAGGACCCCCCGCGGTCAAACGGGGGGTGCAGCATCTGTCCAGCAGAGGAAGGGGGAAATGTGTTGTCTCAGTCAAACTATTTGGGGGAAATCATTATACACTCTTTATTTTAGCCTTGCCTTTCACTTGCGTATATCCCTTTGCTCCCCCAAAATGAAGGCGCTACATCGCATCTCATTTGATTTCTCTTCTCGTTTTTGTGTTGCAGGCAAACGGACACAGTTTTGTACATATGGAACACGAGAAAGCTGTACTACTACTGAAGAGTTTCCAGAATACAGTAGACCTAGTTATTCAACGTGAGCTTACTGTCTAAATATTTTTTTATAAATAGTAAATATGTCTAGCCAGATCTAATGTTCAAACAGATTTATACATAGGAAACAAATTTTTTGCCAATTGCTGGACCAATGGCAAACGGTAGTGCCAAATGTATAATACTATATGTTAGTACCAATCATCTTGAAAAAAAAAATATATTAACGATATAAATATATTGTTCATGTGGCTATGTATTAGTTTTAATTGTCAGCCTCCGGCTGTGCATTGGTGCGTTTTTTTAATCAAGTTACTTCTTAAAGTCAATTTCATATGATTTCAAAACACAGAAGCACATACAAATTCTTTAGGAATTCTGCTGTCCATCAGAAACACTGCCTCAAAGTTGTATATGCCTTTATAAAGATGAAATATATTAACCTGTACTTCCCATGAAATATTTCTATCATGTCACATACGAAAATATAGAGAAAAAATATTTTCATAAACACCTCAAAGAAAGTATATATTAAATTAAATTTAATAATGTTCATTTATTTTCAATGCAAAGATATTATATGCCTTATGAAAATACCTGTACATATGCAGTGTGTATAGCTGGCTCCATATGAATTAGTAAAAATGTCACTATACAGGGTGAGATACTTAATAAATTATACTGTCAACTCTGGGACCTAGATATAAATAACCTCCATGAAAATTGGTTAACTTCCTTTTCTTTGACGCTTTTAGTTGATTCCTTGTGAACACACTCAATGGACGAACAGTCAGTTTAGACAGGTATGGTCCATAAATGGAAGCAGGTTGTGATGGGTGGCACTAAAACGTCTTTGGTTGCTGCTAATTTTTGTTATTTAACTTTTTTAATTTAAAACGACGAGCCCTTGGCTTACGTTCCCCACTCCCCCGCTCGTACGTCGGTCTGTATTTCCACTCTGGTCCGGGCTGGGCGAGTCCCCGCTCGCTATATTCACCGTCAGGGAGGCTTTAACCTTTATACGACCCTTTATTCGAGTAATAGTCTCTTTAAGGCGAACAAGAGCAGATCTAACCGGGGGTAAGATGTGGCGCGGGGCAGCAGCGACCGACGCGGCGCCAGCCTGGGAAAAGCTTTCCCGGGGAAGCGCGAAAACCCTTCGGGCGGAAGCGCCGGTGCAAAACCGCTGTGGGTTCAGCAGTTGCGGTGGCCATTGTCTTGATAAGCGACAGTAAGACAGAAAAACGTAAGAAAACCTCCCAGGAGATTTTTTTCAGGGGATCCACTTTCCGTTGAGCTGAAGGGCGCCGCTGGCAATGGGCTGGAGGGAGAGCCGGCACCGCCTGCGGGAGGGCCAGGCTCGCTCGCACCTCTTCCAGCTGGAAAACACCCCGGAAAACCCAAGTCCAGAGGAGCGTAGCTATGGCAGAGGGGCACGGCCGGGAACGCTTTCCTTTTCCTCTTGCAAGAACCTCTAGAAAGTCTTAAACCTTTCCTCTCTTCCCACCGAGCGCACGCTGATTGAGGTAATTATCCTTCAAATTAAACTCCCAGAGATGACGGGTGTGAAGCGCCGTCTGCGATATGGAGGCAGTGTTCCACCCCAGAGGTAGGGACGCGCTTTGGGGGGTTCCGCTGCGGGTCCGGGCCGCGGACGGCGCAGTCGGCGTTCCCGTTAGCCCCGGTGCGTCCCCGCACCGCGCCGCGCCCCGGCGCCGGCAGCCCCTGGAGGAGAACCGTGCCGCGGTTACTGAGCGGCTGGCACTGCCTGCGGGTCCTGCCTTGGGAGGGGGCGGTGGGGTGAGGACCACCTGAGCCCGTTGGAAAGGAGAGAGCCTTTTAAGAAGCGCCACTGCTACGTTTGCGCGGATGTTCCCGAGGCTCCGGTTGTTTGCACCTCCCTTTTTCACCTCCGTCAACGGGAACGATTAAGTTTATTACTATAAATATTAACGAAACCCGAATTCCAAGCTGGCTGAGCAGGTTCCCACCCCACACGAATTTTACTTCACCCGTGCAAGCGTTCCTACTGGAAGAGCTTCGGCGCGGCACCGCACCGCCAGACGCCACACCGAGCCGTAGCCGGTGCGACTCCTAAAATTTACAGTCCGAATACATGATTTGATGATATTCAGAACATCAGTTCAAATAATTAATACTTTCCAGTAAATCTTCTTGATACCGCCAGCTGAGAAAGCTTGCCGAATTCACACGATTCGTTTTCGGATCGTTATTATTTGCTCGATTTTGTCAGCTTTCAGTTTTCCGTCGCGTGGACGCGGTCTCGTAATGCGCCACCAAATCCCACGGCCTCCGGCAACGTCCCTCTAAAACTTCTCTAACATTCCTGGCGTTTCAGAGGCTAAACCTCCCGTTCTCAAGTCCTCGTTGCCCTTTGACAAAAAGAAATAAGGGTTTATTCAGAAAATTAATTGTAGGCACTTACGTAGCTTTTAGTTAATTGTGTGGAATGGGAATTAGGTCCCTGAATAGGCATTTGTGCACCTGAATTCCTCTGTGGAGCTGCCGTTGTCTTTCCCTGCAGAAAATCGCTCTCCTGCGTGTGACCCCGCGCGGCGCTGCAGTTGCGGCAGACGTTTCAGAAATCCCTCCTGGGACTCTGCGTCGGGCAGGAAAACGGAGTCGATGGCGACTTGGCATCCTGTCGGAGGCCATCGTCCAGAACACGATGCGCCCGTCCGCTCCCCCCTCCGCCCCCCGCAGACTCCCGGGGCGCGTGGCGGCGTTCAACGCACATACGACGCCCGTGGCGCCAGAAGCGCGGGGGGGAGCTGCAGAGGTAGGAAGGGTGACGAGGGCGCCGCCGTAGCGCCGAGAACCGCGATAACGGGTAAAACTCGGGAAAGCGAAAGAAGCAAATGAGCTTTAGTGGTCGTTAACAGCAGGTTTTGTGCGGGGCTGTGTTTATTTGGTGTAAAGCCCGGCGGCACGATCAGCCGGGGCTGTGTGCAGAACCGTGTTCCAGGATCGCCGAGCGCTGTCGTTAATGTGTTATAATGAAAAAGAAATTACGATAAAATTAAGTTAGTGCGGCGGAGCGTCACCTTTAAGTCCTTAACTTAGCAAAACTCCCACCCACCCTAGAAAGGGGGAGATGCTGAAACATACAGTAGCGAAGTTTGAACATCAACCCCCACGGCCCAAAAAATACCAAATACTTTCTTTTTGGCATTGGTTTTATTCAAATTGGCTGAAATGATGTTTAGGTAGCGCTAATACTACGAGCAATGAAAATTACTTTACTGGGGTGCTGAGGGACATGGGTTAGTGGTGGGTTTGGCAGCGTCGGGTTGATGGTTGGGCTCGATGATGTTAAAGGTCCCTTCCAACCTGGGCGATTCTATGGTTCTATGGGACTACTTGGGGTTTTTACATTAGTCCTTCAAAATAACGCGCACCTTTTGTCCCCCCTGGAAGGTCCCCTGCAGCCTCGCAGACACAGTCGCGTACGACCAGGTTTGCAGGTCGGGTACCAGGTTACCTGCACGCTTCGCACGTAATGATGATATTATTTATTTTATTTAATTTTTTTAGGAACTGGGATTATATGGCAAGTGCTGAGGCAGGTGAGAGTTTGCCCTGCGGCGAATTCCACGTGTGGGTTCGCTTTTGTGTGCGTGAGTGACGTTTTGATCCAGGCAAGCAGAGTCAGCCGGAGTCCCTTCTGTCCCGGCTGCGCTCCCGCTGCACCAGCACCCAAACTCAGCCCTTTTCCAAACCTACTGGTGGAAATTCCCGTACTGCCTGAACCGGGCTGGGTCGGAGACCCCCCGGGCAGCCGGCACGCGGCCGGCAGCTCTCCCCCGCCGTGTTTCCGCCGCAGTGCTGCGGCGCGCGGTCCCTCCGCGGTCCGTCCCTTAGCTGGGAACGCGCCGTTCGCCTTTTCGAGGTTTTTTTTCCATGCAATAAACACTTACTTAACTACGGATCCTCAGGGAAGGGCTAGGTTAAAAAAAAAAAAAAGCAGCCTGCGATGGAATTCCCTTCGCCTCATTTTTGCGACAAGTTTTAAGGAGGTCGGCGGTCGGTGCCGGAGCTCCCGTTCGAGCCCGTGAGCCACTGCGGGGTCTCCTCCCCCGAGGAACCCCGTGGCCAGAGTGGAAGGAACGCGTTTGCTTTTCTGCAGACTTGTTACAAGGCAGCTCTTCAGGGGAAAAAGAGAAAGAGGGGAGAGGGGAAGGAAAAAAATGCTGCTTCCAAAATGTTTTTCTTATTTTGAGAAAAAAATGTAGGACCAGACCCCGGGAAGGCTACAGGACTCTCCAGTCTTAATCATTCACCCGTTTGCCCATGCACAGCTTGCAGCTCTATCCGGGTGTTGATAAACTATGGTATTTAGATGCCAGTCAGTCATAACAGCGACCATTTGATATCTTCAAATCTGGTTTTGATGTTTTCCAAGCTATTTTTTACTATGTCCGTGCCTGCATCCCCGTTTGAGGGCACGGCGCTGCGGCAGCCGGGGACGGCCGTGCCTGGCCAGTGCCGCGCCGCAGGAGCCGGGGCAGGACAACGCCGGGTGAGGGACCGCGAGGGCCGTGCCGAGGGGGCAGAGCCGGCGCTGAGCGCGGCCACCCGCCGGACAGCACCTGCGGCCATCGCCCAGCGGGAACGCGCGGCCCGAAAGACGGCCGAGGGCGTTATAGGGTGGGCTTTTCCTGAACGGGAACGAAAATACCTTGGAAATGTCAATAGCCATACTTCCAGCTCGTGTAGGAACCCCCGAGAAGGGAAATCGTTCACGTTACAGAACACCACTAATCCTCGTGAGCCAAAAATCCAACGAGAAATCACCGTTGGAGATGGTCAGGAGCTCGGTCCGCTGTTGCTCGTAAGCACTTTGAATGTAAAGACGTTCCCGGGTTAAACCTCTCTGGCTTGTAATATAGCATTTAGTCACCTTACGCAAGCGAAAAATGCTTATTTATAGATATGTGTGTATATATGTATATATCTGATAGAGATATATGCAACAGTAAATGCAAAGACAGTGTTAAACGACCCCCCCCCCCCATTTCAGTCCGCTCACGGGCGGGATGTCACGGGCAGAGCGATGCCGGGGCGGTTGGGCAGCGGGGTATCGATGCCGGGGGCACCGAGCGCTCACCCGCGCTGCCCACCCACCCCCGCGGAGCTCAGGGCACGTGGGATCCCGCTGTCACCGCGGCGCTGCCCCTCGCCCGCACGGCCATGGCCCAAAACTCACCAAGAGGCAGAGGAGGTGGGCTGTGGCGTCACCCCCCCCACCTTAGCGGTATTTGTAACCGGTGGGGTTTTACATTTAGAATTCCCAAAGGAGAATAAAACGTTATCTGACATTGGCGCTCCCTCCCCACGGGCTGACGTGTACCGACTGCCCCCGCTGGCCTCGGCGCGCTTCCCCCGGGCTTCTGCCTGCAATAATTTTCTATTGAGCAAGCGCACAAGGATGTACCGGTCCATTTTGGGGAATGGCTTCAAACTGGAAGAAGGTAGATGAGATATTAGGAAGGAATTCTTGGCTGTGGGGGTGGTGAGCCCCTGGCGCAGGTTGCCCCGAGAAGCTGTGGCTGCCCCATCCCTGGAGGTGTTCAAGGCCAGGTTGGACGGGGCTTGGAGCAACCTGGGCTGGTGGGAGGTGTCCCTGCCCAGGGCAGGGGGTGGCGCTGGATGATCTTCAAGGTCCCTTCCAACCCAAACCATTCCATGATTCTATGATTTTCAGGCAATCAGACGTAAGGGTTTATTTCACTTGTCAGTCTTGCCAGTGTGAGTGGAACACAACGTAACGATACAACTTTCAGGCCAGTAGTTTGGATAGGATATGAATTAATTGATGGTTTGGTTTTGTTTCGGACACTTTGGGGGACGGGGGCAGCAAGCCCCGTGTGCGGCAGAGCGGTGGCACGCAGAGGCCAGGCAGGGCCGCCGAGGCGCGCGGGGCGCCTGACGCCGACGAGCACGGCAGAGCAAATCTCAACGGGCAGGATTTGTGAATCGTAGAGTTGAAATAGTTTCNAAAAAAAAAAAAAAAAAAAAAAAAAAAAAAAAAAAAAAAAATTAAAAAAAAAAATTAAAAAAAAAAAAAAAAAAAAAAAGCCTTTTGCCAATCCTCTTCCTGGACAATTCCAGCAAATATTCTGCCATCACCGCATTGCGTAAGAAGTCCCCCGGCCCGCGTTGGGCTTTCGGCCACTGCGCGCGGCTGCGCCCCATCGGCTCCGTTTTCTACTTGTGAGTACTGTAGCCAGTTCAGAACCAACAGCTTACTTTATTAAAAATTTTACCATTTTATAAAAGACATGTTTAATTATGATGGAGATGGCTGTATTGTAATTAATATTTTGAGATAATTGTGATTTTGAGCTTAAATTATATACAGAAAATGGTCATTTTTGTATGTGTTAAAAGATTGCTATATTACAAATGACTAACTGTACTTTTCAGTTTAATTACAGTATTAATGTAAATACAGCTGAATGAAGAAATATTTACTACTTTATTAACATAGATTGTGAATGTACTTAATGTTTTTTGCAGTATAAAGACTTACTGAACTTGAAAGCTGCTTCATTTTCTGTGCAAAAAGGTACTTCAAAATTCTATTTTAAATCTATTGATTCAGTGCAATCAATTATATTGTTGGTTAATTTGCACATGCAGGTTGTATCCTTCCAGTTTTATTTCATGTATGACACTTATCCGTAAGGTGCATATTGTGTTTAGAATGCATTTTGCAGATGCTTCTGTACATAAAACAAATACAGGGACTAAACCGATGCTGTGCAGTGTATAGCAGAGCCATTTTTCGGCTTTGGTGTACCCAACTTTTTCAGTATTTAAAAAAGTGTTTTGAATAACATTAAAAAGTCTCTTTATTGTATAAATAATAAAAACGTCACCTTATTGTAATTAAGTTTTGTCATCTTTTACCATTGGAAAGGCGCTGAGGGTTCCAAAAGCGCTGTCCCGTGGGCACGGGGAGGCGGATGGTTGGTCCGTACCCATCCTGGTGGAGCTGTGTTGGGGACCCGCTAATCGCACCCTCTCACCACGCAATTAGCGCACGGCTTCAGCAGCGTCTGCTGCACCCAACGGCCAACCTAACGGGAAACGCCTTGTCCCTTCTCCTTCCTCTTTCCTCTTCCCCTTCCCCTTCCTCTTTCCTCTTCCCCTTCCTTTTCCTCTCCTCCGCTGCCCCCAGTACTGCTCTTTCTCGCGCAGGCTCACGCCACCCATGGGGTCTGGGGCGCCTCCAGCTGCGCTGGCCGGTGCCGGTCCATCCCCGGTGGGGTCGGGGGCCGTGCGGCTGCGCGCGAGGGGCACCGGCCACCCCGGCTCTTGCTAAATTCGCAGCCCCTGAGGCTAAGAGTATTTTACGTTAATTCTGGACACACTCAAAAACCTGGGAAGTTTAGCTTTGAACCGCGTTCAATTGTGCTGTTACAGAAAGGAGAGGTGGGGACAGGGAAATGCTTTCATTACACCTATTTTTCCATCGCCATAGAAAGGGCACCCGCTTGAGGTGAGCCTGGGGCCTCCATACAGCAGCTGGATGGAGGAGAATGGACAAGCAAGGCAAAGCTTAGCAGGGATGTCCTTTACTCGAAAACTTTAGTTTTAGATTGCAAAGTAGGCAGTTTGCAGCTAGAACCACTCGTCACACACAGGGACAGCATTAGATTTTGTTTGCTGGTGACAGGACAGGGCAGCGCTGGGCAGAAACAGGCGCTGCCGCTCGAGCACCAGAGGCCATGCGGCCGCCCGGGCCGGGACCCCACCGGGTTCTGCTTCAGTCCCCTTCCCAATCCACGGGCCCGGAGCAGCCCAGGAGAGCAGCAGTGGACCTGCAGCCCCAGGGCAAGCAGCATCAAGCAGCCCTTCCTTTTATATTATTAATATCCGTGATGCATTACTATTAATAATCAAGGTATCGCTTTCAGCATGTGGAAGTGTGGTTAAATAAAAAATGAAAACTTATCTCACCATTACTGGCTAGAAAACTTAATTATAGTGTATGCTTAAAAAACCCCAAAACGTACATCCCACAGGAAACATTTATTGTTTCAGTGCAGCCGCCAACATCAGCCACATTTTGCTTACTTCCACGCGAGACGCGCGCCCGTTCGCAGTACATCCCACACCGCACCCTCATCACCACACCCCGCTCAAGGGTTTCGGCATGTTGTCACATACAGACCAGCAGCCCGTTTTTCGAGGCAGCAGCGAAGAGAGCCTAAACACCTTACAGGAGATTATAAAACAGGCGCACAAAAAAAAAAGTGTTTACTTCCACCTTTTGCTCAAATACTTTGAGGTTGACAGTTCTTTTTAAAAATTAGCTTAATCGTAGAAAAAACATTGTCACTACTCCTGAAGGCAGCTGTCGACGGCATTTATTACAAAAAGTGTAAACATATATTGTGGTATTTTAAAATGCACTCGTGAAACATGCAGCCTCGAGCAGAAAATGTTTCATAGGCGACTTCCGAAGTCTTAACATGCAAACTACAAACAGTGTTATAAACGCTTTATGGCACAGGCGGGGTAACAAACGGGTGACGAAGGAGGAGGAAGGCAGTAAAACCCGACAGCATTTGGTCGGACAGGACAATACTTCGCCTGTACTTTGATTCCCGCGTCTGCCAAGGACACCCACCGGGGCATCAAGTAGGAATTCGGCTTCGCAGATACTCCAGCACGGCAGCTGTTCCTTTGGCCAAAACAGCTGCCCGGGGAGTGCGGAACGGATTTCCTTCTAGCAGGAGCGTCCTAGAAAAACAGAGAGATTTTGAGTTACTTGTATTAAAGTTTTTTTTCCTTCTACCAACACATTCACGCACTGCATACAGATTTTTCAATCTTTTGAAATTCATAAGTAATTCCTCTTCTGTTCTACTAAAAGAATTTTAATTTCTGCTTCCCTTGTTCACACTAACTTATCTTCTGTAGAGACATCTGAATTTTAATTCATGCTAATAAATCAGCGCTGGCGTATTATTGCAGACACCCAATACTTTTCAGCAAGCCTCTACCAGAAGAAAGAGCGAGAAAAAGAACTCCTGAAATACAGAAATGGCACAGTAAAGGGGGAAAACTATGTTAAACTGTAACCCTCCACTTTCCAGCATAGCTGCTGGCCCACTCTTCTGTGGTCCGCGTAAATCTCTGTGGAGGTTTTTGCCTGGGGGGTGGCGTGTTTATTTTGTATTCTTGAAGTCCCCCTGGAAAGCGCACTCTAAAGGGGAAAACCACAGGGACCAGTAATTTATCTTTGACAAGACGGACTACTTACGCCTAACAGTCTTCTCTGAGGTGCAGTACGTAAGGACGTGGCCAGTCACGTCCCTTTACACGTTATTTAGAGCGTGTTATCCCGTCTCTCACAGCAGGGTGACCCCCACGCAGGGGTAAGGAGGTAAACGCGTTCACTGACAGCAGTGCTACGCTCCCCCTCCTGCCTAGCCCGGCTCGGCTACAGGCACCCCAGCAGGGTGTCCGTGCGTCCCGACGCAGTAACCGGCTCGGGCTCCAGCGTTAGATTTACACAAACCAACATAACCTTTCCTTTTTTTTTTTAAATCATGAAACAACTCCCCCAGTTCTCTACAATATTGAGGAAATACGGAAGAAATTGCACTGCTTTACAAATGGCAAGGGAGACCTCAAACCAGGACAGAGACCCTTTTTCTGCATTGAGACCTACAAACAAATATACCTCCGATTAGTACTTTGTCCTCTGACAAAACGTGCCCTGAAGGAATCAGTCAGAATATATTTGTATAAAACTTAAAGCACACACCTCAGAGTTTCACAGTTCCCAAGTTCGGGTGGCACCTGGAGGAGGTCATTGTTCTGAAGGTCCAGTGTTCCAAGCTTGTCCATCTTCTTCAGCTGCAGAGGATCTATGGACCCAACCTGATTGTTACTGAGCAGGATAGTCTCCAGTGCGAGGATGTGGTAAAGGACGCTGGGAAATACTTTAAATCTTCAAGAAGAAAACCAATGAAAGTCAGAAATAGGGCACTGAAAAAATTAGCAGCCTTTAAAAATCAGACAGTACTTTAGCTTTGTTGATTTAAGGTGAACGTTTAAAAATGCTGCTCTAAAAGAAGGTGGCACCCGTTATTTCACCTTGCACCCAGAGAAGACGCAGAAGAAAGCCGGCCCGGTGACAGCCCGGCACCTCTGACACAGCCGCGGGCCAGCCGCGCTCCTGTGACAGGACGGGCTGTCTCAGCTCGGGACTCACGGGTGCAGAGGAGACAAGGGCCACGCGTTCCCTGGCACGCTGAGAAACGCCCTGCCGAGGCAGAGCCAGCCCAGCGCTGCGTCCCGGCCACCAGCAACCGCAGCGGGAGCAGACGCTCCTCGGGGACACCGCGCGCAGCTCCTGCCCACCACCCCTCTCCCACTCCCCCACCACTCAGCGCAGCTGCATTCCGCGTGCCAAAGGGTAGTCCTGTTGGTACCCATTTTTTGATACATCGTTCACAAGGATGTTTAATCCCTTTTTTAACCAGTTGCTACTGTCTCTCTCCAAAACTTTTGTGGCAGAAAGTTCTGAAAATACACCACCCATTGTGTAAAGAAGTACTTTCACTTCATCCATTTTAAGCTCACAGCTAGTCCCTCAGCTGCCTCCTCGTTCTTACATCACAGGAAAATCATACGGAATTCAGCCTAGTTCTTTTTATTATTGTATGAAAATAAAATAAAAATAGTTGCTCACCTATTAAACGAAAGATTAATTACTTGCAGTCTCGTCAGTGCCTCCATTTCCTCAGGTAAAGATGTCAAAAAATTATTTCTGTGTATCAAATGAAGACAAACAATAATCACAAACTTCTACGAAGCTTTAGTTAAGAACCCACAGAGACAGAACATGCATATTTATCAGTGCTAACATGCTGTCTTAAACCAATTAATTCCTTCATAAATGGGTCAAGACCACGCTCAAGCACAGACGCTGGCTAATGCAAGCCAGGTTTGCAGTCTCATTTCTGCCAGCTGGAGATTTAAAAGTCCGTCCTCTAAAGATTCCCGAGTATTTCAAAGCATCCAACAACTCCCCAGACCCGCGTGGCAGTTCAGCTCCTTGGCCTTCGGAGGAAAGCTTATGGGACTGCCCAGATCTGGGTGCGAAGTGAACCAGTAGGATAACTCTAAACTGCTTCAGAATTCAGTTAGCCTGAGCTCGAACCGCTGTAACAAACCCGTTTGTGGGTACTGTCACCCCAGTGTTTCCCACAACAGGAAGCCATTCAGAAGCTCCTCAAATACAAGGAAGAAAGGGGTTTGCAAGGAAAAATGAGGCATTTCCTGAGAGTGACACAAAGAGCCACTACAGGAAACTAAAGACTACTTACTAAAAGATGCCCAGACTTAGACCTAAATTCCTAATTACTGAGATATTCAGCCTTGTTCCCTCATCAATCTCACATTATCATCCATTTCTGCAATCTTCAGCCTAACTCCTCCATCAGCAGCGCATACGTCACAGAATCACAGGCTGGCTGAGGCTGGCAGGGACCTCTGGAGCTCAGTCTCCTAGGGCAGGTGGCCCAGGACCGTGTCCTGATGGGTTCTGGATATCTCAGAGGATGGAGACTCCACCACCTCCCTGGGCAACCTGTGCCAGCGCTCCATCACCCTCACAGTGAAAAGTGTCTCCTGATGTCCAGAGGGACCCTCCTGCGTGTCAGTTCATGCCCGTGGCCTCCGTCTCCTTCCGTCCTCTTGGCACCCTCCCTGCGGGTGTTTGTACAGGTGGATGAGATCCCCCGAGCCGGCTCTGCTCCCGGAGCAGCCCCAGCTCTTCCAGCCTCTCCTCGCAGGAGAGATGCTCCACTCCCTTCAGCATCTGGGTGGCCCTTCGCTGACTCTCTCCAGGCACAGGCAGATTACTTTCAACCACACCAATGTGAAAACCTGTCTCTGCAACTCTGCGTTGCTACCTTCCATTTTGTGAAACGCGAAAGATAACAAATGCCAGCGAGCTAATCCTGACATCTAAACAAGTGCAACGAGCATTTTTCAGGAGTTAGAGAAGGTAAAATGACAGTAACTAACTATTGCAAATACAATACCTATAGACAGCTGCAGTGTCAGGCAGCACAACAAGATTTGTACCTTCGCCATTCCACTTCCCAGCTCTCCTCCAGGAGATTTCGGTGTGGGGGCTTGGGTTTTTTTGAGGGAGGAGAAAAGGCTGTTTTTTAAATAGCAACTTAACATCTCTGAGACCCTTTTATGACCGAGGCAAGACCTTTCATCACAGCAAGTCGCAGAGCTTGTCCACTTAGTTTTTGTGGTTTTCTTTAACCAAGGCCTAAATCTAGGCCACTTGCTATTTCAGATCTGCCGGTCATTCCACTGTCATGGAGGCAGTTTGGGAAATGAAAAAAAATTTCAGCACTGCTATTCCACCATAACAGATGGCTGCTTTAAAAAGGCATGAAAATAAGTTACCGAGAAAGGAAGTCCAACACACGTCACAAACCTGATATCCAAATGTGTCAATTTATGGAGCATGCAAAGCTCCAAGGAAATAGATGCGATTTTATTGAAGCCAAGGTTGACATCACAAACCGAGTCTTTCAGCTCCACAATCCTGAAACCCAATACGAACATACTTTTATTATGTAAGCTCATGTTTGCATTCTATTTTCTAAGTTATTGAAAAAAAAACAACTGCTTTATTATACAAATCAAGGACACTCTATGTTTCTTGACGTTTCAGCAGCTATTCTGAGGAGTGAAGATAATGGAAACTGCACCTGGGAAAGCTGCCTGTCCTGGAGTCTTACACTTGATGTAAAGACAAAGCTCAGAATCACTTTTCTAAAGTTATTAGCAGAGTAAATTGTCTCTCACAGATCAGGAGAGTAAATTTTACCGCAAAAGCCTGCTCACTGAAATGCAGTTAAGAGGTATTTCAGAACCTGTGGCACAGATGACCATCACTGCCATCTCCTGCCCTTTAAATGTTTTAACAAAAAGACTCTTATCTATCTTCTTTAGCAGTCAAACAATCAGAAAGAGATCGTTATTTTATTTCCATCTTTCATTTCTGTTCCACTGATCTGCTACTAAAACTTCCAGGAACACAACATTTGCTGCTTCTTGTAAAAGGGTATTATATTAAGATGCTTTGGCGGAAAATATTTAACAGCTCAAGAAGTTTGCTGTTGAATCCCTATCACAGAACCTCTGTTTTAGCCCTAAAACCAAAACATAATTATATGAGAAAATACTCATCTCTCCTATCTGCATTGCCACTGAATTCTCTGGCACGTAGCAGCTGCACACCTACACCTTCCTTCCCAGTGAAGGCACCAGCCTATAATACAGTGAAAAAGAATGGGAGGAACAAGCTAATGCTCACTCAGTTGATTTTCTAGAAATTGTATTGAAAAGCGATTTTTTCCTGTCAGAGATAGCACCTCTTCAAGTTCTACGTGCTAAAGGTTAAATGTCCAGCATACTTGGGTCCAAGAATGGAAATAAGTTACCCCCACAAATCTGGTGGTATCCTTAAAATCAGCTTTCATGATTTTCTTGGGCTACCAGAGATGCAGTAACCTTCCTCCTTACACAAAAAGACTATTTATTCCCATTAGTGTCAAGAGAAAGCTTTTTGTTGACTGTGGATGAAGTAACAAGTGCAATAACATCAAATGCTATGTGATGGGACACAAAACCTATAAGGAGGCATGGAAATGGTTTGGGTTTCCTTAAAAAAAAAAAAAACCAAAACAATAACATTATCCGAAGAAACAGAATTTAAATAGAAGCTCAGCTATAGTACAAAGCTATCACCGAATAAAGTGGTGAATGCACACAGATTATCTTCATACAGGAAAAAGATAGCTTTGTAGAGAAAACAATACTACACTGTAGTTAAGTACAGCACTTCATTATTATGAGAAGTCTCCCCTCATCCATTTCAACAACGCTTGGCAAAGCAAGACGAAAAACACCACGCAGCGAAAGCACCATTGAGTACAGCCAAGCTGCTTTTCACTGCCACCGGCAGGTTAATCAACGGAGCCACCTGCACGCTACTCGTACTGGAAATGCACACAGACTATTCAGAGTCTCAGTGATGCTTTTGTTTGTGTGTGTGTGTATACACACACATAGCATAAAATGTAAATATACTTCATTAGGAAAAACACAAGATGCTGAGGAACAAGAGTAGAAAAGAAAGTAACAAATAGAGAATGACCTTTACAAATGTACCTTGGAGGAATTCCATTCAGCTGATTTTTGCTGAAGTTGACAGTGGCGACAGGATTGCTTCTGACGGCATCGAACATTTCATCAGGAATCACAGCTGCCTGTTTCTCACTGAACAATGAAAAGCATTTAGCTGAGCAACACAAACAAGTTCATCATTTCCTATTTATTAACAAGACATTTTCATCTTCTTTTAGAAAAAGATGACTAGTAAAATAGATATATAAATATCTACAATTTGAAGTCCTTGAAGGACTGTTAATCAGAAAGCTACCAATCACTGCACCGTTACACGGCATCTGGGCGATAATATCATTTTGCACTGGCACGCTGATCTCTTAAGATCTTAAGAAAAATTGGTGAGAGCTGAGTTACATCACTGCCTCAACACGTGAATGCTGTAAACTGGGCCAGACAGTGCAGTGAGACTGGCATTAAACAGGTTTCCCCCTCTCGGCTCAGAAAACATCCCCAGTACAGTGATGTGTAACTCGGGTAATGACTCCATTTAGAGCTCCTTGAACACTTGGGGTGACCAAAGCTATCCCAGCGCCTGCACCAGTCAGGTCCTTTCCAGGTTCCAGGTTTTTGCAGGACTATGCATTCCACCCGGCAGTTCTCAGCAAACAGGGTTTCCTCCTCTTTCCCAACATAACAAGTTACATTGCTGCTTAGATTTAAGAAATAACTGGAGACACACTCACCTACAACAAGATGTTTTGAGACTTAATGAAAATTGCTAAAGAAGTCTAAAAGGTACTAAAAGCACCTGAAGGTATTAAGCATTTCAATGAGTTAAAAGGAACGTTACTGTGGAGTATTTGATAATACAAATCAATAATTTTAAAAGCCTGCAATTCAAATCTGGCTATTCCTGAGCAGACAAATAAAGTGAAAAATGCACAAACGCAGCAGGATTTGCAGACAGTGTGGTATAGATCATGGAGTAAAAATAAAATAAAAAAAAAAAACCAAAAAGCAAAGAATAGGAAAGTGTTCTTACAACTTCAGAAATAGGTAATATTTCAAAACACATACCTATATTCCAGTAATTTCAGTGATGTTATGGCATGCATGTTAATCCTTGACTCACTTGGAAGAGTCATGGCTGTCACAGGAGGCTCTTCATTTGGGCTACTTACATCATCTAGAGATAACAAACGTATATAGTCACACAAACTGCAGGCTGCAGTCCGACGTGGTGTTCTGAACGACCTAGATGAAGAGGGTTGGTGTCCCTCATCACCAGCCATCACCCTTTTTCATTCTTCCTGTATTCTGGCTCAATTGCATATAAAATGATTCAGATTATTTCAAGAATTTTCTAGTAAGGGTTTTTTGTAATCTCAGCTTTCTGGTTTGTTTGGGGTTTTTTTGTTTGGTTTGGGTTTTTTTTAGAGGGGTTAGGGAGGAGAGGAGTTGATTTAGATTTTGAAAAATTAGGTCAGGAAGCAATAGAAATGTTACGTTAGCGGTTGCTAGCTCTTCTGTTAGGCAGCAGACTCCAAGGGGTGGGGAGCTAGGAACAATGGTAATAACCAGGGAAGTCAGGCTAGAAGTGATGACCCGGTTCATCTCTATCCAGAACAGCAAATCCCACCACAATTTCAGCTAAAACATTAATATTTATAAACCTTCACCATACTCTCCTCTGCAGAGTTCCTTTTGATGACTATCTACAATCCACACAAAAAGCTGGTGGTGCTGCAAGGCTACTGTGAATGTTTGAGAAATGCAGATCAAAAGCATTGTTCGGCACATCCGAGGTGTGGCACCGCACCCTAGGGACTCACCTACGCCTAAGCAGGGTGAAGCTTAGCTAAAAGTCCAAACAGGATAAATCCAACTTCCACTAGGAGAAATTGAACAAAACTGTATGGAAATTCAGCAGCATTCATGAATAAAAGTCTACTAACAATTGCGCCTAACCGCAACTAGGTATCCTTTCATCAAGAAAGGTCAAAAGGGTCAAAACCAAGCTGAAAAAAAAAAAAAGAGGACTTTCTCCAGTTTAAACCTCTACAGAAATAGGACTGCTACTGGTTTAGATGCCATAATAACTAGAGTAAAATCATAAGTATTACTGTACATGCAAGACATTAGTTAATTTTATTATCCACAATTATATTATCTATTATAGTGCACCAGATAAGCTTCTGAGTATGTACTCCAGCATCCAATTAATTTTTGTCAAGTTAACAATATGTCAGATTTGCATGGAACCTGACATTTTGAAGTAATTTTATATGCTGCAGTAACCTAATTAATACTGCCATCCTCTGGCAGACAGAAAGAAAACCCACTTAACAAAAAGGGTGTGTATTATCAAGGCCCCTTGCACATTAAGAGGTTAAACATTTTTTACCATTTAAGTGCAGCATAATCACTTACATACTATATTTAACACGACCAGTGAACTTGGTCATCTCTCCTACTTTACATTTTAAAACTTAAGAAGATGAAGATTTCTAAAGATGGTAAACTGAAGTCCTGCTTTGAAAGGATTTCATCTTTTCAGCATGCAAGTTACTTAAAGACTCTGACAGCCTGTTTCTTATATAATAAAAATACACTGTCATTTCCACTGGTTTTTTTTAGAAAACACAGAATCAAAAGAAAAAAACCCCACATGATGAAGTATCTCAGTGAATTAGAAGCCCAGGTATCAATCTGGAAAGTGACCTGAGTGCACAGAAGCAACTAGCAACTTTTTGTCCATTTTTTTAATACTATCAGTTCATTTTTCCAAAGTACTGTATCTGTTAGAGAAATACGATACAGAATCATTGAGGTGCTTTTTAATCCACAGAGCTCTGAATCCAAGAGAGGGTTCTGCAAAAAACATACAGCGTTTGCGCAGAGAAGCAATCCCCTTGAAATATTTCATCTGATTTTCTGCTTTATGGCTTTTTAATTATTTCTGTAGGGAATGTTGGGATCAAGACTATTAGATAGTAGAAAGATGAATTCTAACAAGCCAGGATTAGAATGACGTTTAAAATAATCCATTACTTTCTCCCCCAAAACTTTTCATATTCTTAGTCAGCTACATGCTAAGACTTCATGGCATCACCAAGACCTTAAGGCAGACTTTTTCATGCACGTAGATTCTGGGAATCAGAGGACTGTACTGCCCATGTTATGGCATGAATGAATAAAATAATGCATAACACCTCTGCAAAATCTCACCTGCTCTTGGTCACAGTACAGTGACCGAGCCAGCAGACAGATGGCAAGCTTAAAAAGAATGCCTTACGTAAACTTCCCATTATGTTCAGAGGAAAAATAAAAAAAGCTGCTGGAATTCCTCATGCAAAATGCATAAAGAGACCAAGGGAAAAATACTTAAGATTATTTTTCTAACTGATAATCCTCAACAAGGAATGTTGTTATTCCATATTATCTAATAGAATAAGAAAAAGAAACAACACTGAAATACAAGAGCGAACTGTTGAGTAAAGAAAACTATTACTGCAGAGTAACTGTAGGAACCTGCATTTGAACAGCTCCCCTCCGTAGGTTACAATTTATTTTAATTTCTTAGAAAGATTCTCTTTAAAATGCAATGCAATAGAGCAACATACCTTGGATTTTGCTTCTTAGATATTTCAGAAGTTCCTGTGTGCCTTTCTTTAAAAAAAAAAAAAGACAACAAACAAACAAAAAGGCAGTAAGGGTTTGCCAGCCAGTGTTTATAGAGCTGTTCTGACAATGAACAGTGACAATTCCAGTTGCAGAGGTGGAACTCATACCACTGCTGACTGTCAAAGCCACCGAATGCTTCCTGTAGAGAACTCCTCTTTGCAGCAGCTTACGAACTTACTTACAATTTTACTTATTCCAGCTGAAAATTTCTGATCCCGTATCACTACCTCAGACTCCACATTTTTAGCTTTTTATCTGAAGCAGTTAACCAGTTCCAAGAGCACGGAAAAAAGTTCAAATGAACTTAATCTTCTCTTCAAAAAGGTCTAGCATGATTATGCTTTGGGGAAGACATTTAAAATTTGCCAAGGAAGCTGACTGTTCAGTGTTGTGGTAACTTTTTATGTCCAAAATTATAAACTTTGGGAAAACCACTGCAGTTTACATAATTTGCATGGATTTTTAACAGCTCAATTCTCCAAAGATTTGACTTTCAGTCTTCTCATAGCAACTTCTACTGGTCAAACACAGTAACTAACTGCATAATCTATAATTAAGCATAATCTCCTCTAGCCCATCTGTTTTAGGATAAAGCTAGCTTTTCCTTAGGATTTTACATGCTGCTTCTTGATGCTTTAAAACCAGGGACTGAACTAAAGCACTGATTATGAATTAAAGTTTCTCATTCCAGCTGACATCTATATTACACACAATTAGAGACTGGTTGATCTGAACGCAGAGGGGATAAAGAAAACATGGAAGTGGGAAAGGAAGGAACTCTCACAAGGAATCTGGTGAGATGACAGAAACAGAAGAAAAACACACAGATAAAGAGAGGCCGGAGGAGCCCAGGACTGACCGCAGGCACAGCTAGGTGTGTGCTGAGCTGAGCGAGACAAGGGACACCTATAGGAAGAACCTGGAAACTTTTAAGGAAAAGGTGAAGGTCAAACAGAAAGCTGAGTAACAGCCACAGGGCTGGCGCAGAGAGGAAAGCAGACAGTAGGACAAAGGTCAACAGCCAGGTGATGGTATGTTGTGCAAAAAGGAGAGAGTAGGATTTAACAGAAATTGACTGGAAATTCATCAAGAAACAAGAATGGGTTTGAGAGTAGAAGGAGAGGCCTGAGAAACAGGAAGAGATGAGAGCAGGGATGGAGGAGAGAAGAATCTGTGCGTGCTAGACTATACTTATTCATATACCTATTCCAGGTATATGAATTTACAGTGTTGGTAATGGATCAAGACAGTGTAAGTATAAAATGTCATAATGGGATCCTTGTACCTGTCCTTTGCTACAAATGCGAAATATACACAAGAAATTACACACGTCTGTTCTACATTTGAAAGACAACAAATCCTCAGAAGCCAGGGACTACCACAACTAAAGTAGCCAGGCAGCCCTCACTCAGACTCCATTGCACGTACATTTTAAGCCGACTTTGAACTCAGGAATCATGTATGACTTCCATCCACAGAACCCCTGCTCGCTAACTTAGCGCATACAATGCTCACTTAATCAGATACATGACGGTTTTTTCCCTTTTCTGACAGGTATTACAAAATTTCATTTCAGTAGAGAGTCTTCAGTGTTGCTTATTTTTAAAGAATCCCAGTGCTTTGTAAACATTTACTTATAACACTGGCAAAAGCATGGAAAGAAGTAATGCATACCACCAATAAGAAGAGGGGCCTGCTGGGGTTAAAAATAAACGAGAATTTTCTAGCAGCAGTAGCGCTCACGCTCCAGCCTTCCTGCTGCCCTACGCACTCGTTTTCTCATGCACAATTCACACCTCCCCTGTGCTGGTTACCTACAGAGAGAATGCAGATCTGAGGTGCAGGTTATCCATAAGAAAACACAGTGCATCAGATTGTCATTGCTCAAAATACAGCTGCCATCAAATACGCTGTGGAAATTGAATCCTAGATCCTTAATTCAGGCAAGTAGGAAATGAAAAATAGAAATCCACGCTCATCTAGGTAAAGCCTGATGTACAGCACTCGCCTAGCACTGTAATGAACTGTGACTCCAACAGGATTAGGTAGCAGACAGCTGCCTTATCCTTTCTTTCCCAGACATCCATTACTTCATTTGCAATATATATTACAACTTCTGTAGCAAATCAGAAACTGGTCCTAGATAGCAATGACCTCCTTTATCCCACAGTCCTCATGATCTTATGCACTGCATCATAGAATAGAATCATAGAACCATAGAATCGTTGAGGTTGGAAGGGACCTTTAAGATCATCAAGTCCAACCATTAACCCACCCTGACAAAACCACTTCGAAACCACGTCCCCAAGTACCACATCTACCCCTTTTTTAAGCACCTCCAGGGATGGCGAATCCACCCCCTCCCTGGGCAGCCTATTCCAATGTTTAATAACCCTTTCAGTGAAAAATTTTTCCCTAATATCCAATCTAAACTTTGTCTGACATAACTTGAACCCATTTCCTCTCATCCTATCACTTGTCACCAGGGAGAAGAGGTCAGCCCCCACCTCTCTACAACCTCCTTTCAGGTAGTTGTAGAGAGCAAGAAGGTCTCCCCTCAGCCTCCTCTTCTCCAGGCTGAACAACCCCAGTTCCCTCAGTCGTTCCTCATAAGACTTGTCCTCCAGACCCCTCACCAGCTTTGTAGCCCTTCTCTGGACATGCTCCAACAACTTTCAGACTCCAGTGAAAAGAGTGCTGGAATCACAACACACACAAACAAAAGACAGGGATTTAAAGTTGCACAGGCTACTTGAAATCTGGATGCTTTCCAACTTTTTTTTAATGTTCTGGCTACACAATTTGGGTAATGTATGTATGTAACATAACCAAACTTTATATACTGTCTACAGTGCTTACTTGCAGAAGGTCTCTTCGAATGGTTCTCAGAGGATTTCCCTCTAAGGCCAGGAATTTCAACTGAGGGAGGTTCCCCAATGTGTAAGGCAATCTGCAAATGAAAACAACTCATTTCAAAGCAGCTTCAAAACAAATTCTAAAGAATTTGCAGTGGTTTGTATTCTGGCATTCTGAAGCTCAGGTTCAAATAAAAAGCTACACAATGTATTAGATTTAAGAAGCACATGGTTTGATCATAGCATGTACATAATACAGAACGGGTTCCTTCAGCTTAGGATTGAGTCCTTTTTTAATTACATTTTACAAAGTGAAACACATCAACTATACAATTAGTTGTCATTAGATGTCATTAGCTATGCCTCATCACAGACATAATGCCGTTTTTAATATTACCTACTGATATCATTGTTGGCAAGGTCAAGTCGCTCCAACTTCTGAAGCAGAGTAATTTCATCAGGAACTGATTTTATCTTGTTGTCTCTAAGTTCCAATACAGAGAGGGAATTCAGATGCTTCAGATTCTCTGCGTTTAATATTTCAATCTGATTTTCACCAGCATGCAATTCCTATGGAAACAAAGATCACCTACAATTATGTTACTCTGGCAAAATTACTTTATAACTTACTGATCTCCTAAATCATGACACTGGCAAAAACATATGGTGACGTGGAGAAAATACAGATCTTGATTCCCTTTCATCTGTATGTGGCATATCAAAGCTTCCAAAGATTCACAGACACAAGTCTGAACTTAGCTTCTCCAAAACGATCACAGAACCCTCAGCTCTGAGCTCCATTTCCAAGCTAGGAATAAATTTGCTCTGTATTTGTCAAGAACTTGTCAACGACTTCTTTGCTTAAGAAGTTTCTTAAATTCCAAGTTACAGGAAGTTGAGAGGGCAGCTCTCCATCTCTCTATTGGAAATGTTTCACTTGCAATGGAAAAACTGAATGGTTCTTTAGCCTAAAAAGAGCGTACGCATGCTGCTGGACACACTAAGATGCTGAACTTCACATATCAACGGAAATCTTGTTAGAAAATCCTGAAATAGCTTCGGATTTTAACTGCTGAGTTCAGAGTTATGCAGAACTAAGAAGGTATCTGCATTCTTTGACGGATTTGTTCATTGGAAATGACACAGTGATACAGGCATTCAATTGGCCCAATCACGTCTCTATTAGTTGAGTAACTAATTTCTAATGTTCTGACACAGGCCATTTTCAATTTTAAACATATTGGGAATTAAGGCTACAAAATACTTGGAAGATCTAATTATGCTAAAACAAAAAATAAAAAGTATACTTTCTCTGCAGTTACAAATAAAAAAATGATAGTGAACAAAGTAAATTTATCCAGAAAATGTTCCTAGAGATTAAAAATAACTGTTGCAGGCAATATTATATCTAGTTTTTCAGTCATTCCTCTTCTTTCTTTTATTTTCCAAATCTGAAGAGTCCTGCTGCAAATTTGTCTTCCAAATGACCTTAAGGTTGACCAATGTGGACAAGAAGAGTAATTGCAAATGAGGATGTATTTAATAGACTTCTACACACAGAATTATAAACTTTTAAGCAAAGCAATTCACAAACACTTGTGTTTAAAGTAACAGCTATTATTTTAAAAGTTTACAGCAAATACATTTACAGTATACCAACCATTTCAAACCCTACCTTCAGTAATTTGCATGAGGGAAATTCTGGTAAGAAACGTAACTTATTTTTCCTCAGATAAAGTTGTTCCAAAGATGCCATAGTCGCTAACTTAGAAGGTACAGTTTCCAGGTAGTTTTTAGTACAGTCCAGTTGTCTTAAGCCTATGGAAGTAAACATGCAAGTGACAAACAGAAAAAAAAAAAAAAAAAAAAAAAAGAGAAAATAAAAGTAATTTTCTACAGAAGCATAAATATCCTGGGTTTTAAAATAAATAAAACAACATGTTGCCAATCAGAATTTTTGAAGAAATCAAATCAGTTAGCATCAACATTTCTGAAAACAAGGCATCTGCTTTTCGTTTGTTCTTCCTAGGACATTCTGGAATGCTTTCAGTGGCACTGCCAGATACTGCCTCCTGTTTAGAGTACGGGACTGGAGGGAGCAAGAAAGGGTCTAATATTGTAGACCAACTCAGAAAGATCTGCAGGTAACTTCTACAGCATTTATAAAAACGGGCAGTCTACCACCTGTTCCAGTAGGTCTGCCACAGCTATTAAAATAGGTGTTTCCTATCAGCCACTAGTCAGCTTGGTATTTAACATTCAAATATTAGAATTCCATTTTATCACTAATTTATGGGGGTTTTTTCCTCCAGTAATTTCAACTCTTTCTCATTTATGCTTTATCTGCTACTCAAACTGTGCAATAAAGAAAAAAAAATGTCAAATTGCTTATTGCAGTCTTAAGGCTAACAACTTCTAAGCAGAACAATATTAACCCTTACACTTTTCTGATCATTCTGTGTCACATTTATCAAGAAATATGAACCATAAGAGGACTCAAGTTTCATATACAGTAGCTGTAGCTGATTTTTTTTAAAATAAATCTGAAATAGTATTCTTGAGAATAGAGTAACTCTTTAAGAATATATTTTTAAAATCCTGAATAACATGGACTACATTTCTGAACATAACTACAGGACTGGCAGTATGGTATTTAATAATCTGAGGAAACTAATTTACTTTTCATCGCACTGATATCTGCAGGCAGGTTCTTGAGTTGATTACAAGCCAAATTGAGTCGCACCAGGTTAATGAGCAAAGCAAAACTTGTTGGAATGTCGGTGAGATGATTGTTGGACAGATCCTAAAGATTTAAAAAAAGAAAGAGAGAGAGGAAGAGAGAAAGAGGTTAGAAACAGAGATGTTTAAAATATCCCATGAGTACTGTTACTGCAAAGTTAATTACTGGCAGAACATTAAAATTAGATGGCTGACATCTTCAGGATCTCCCTGGTAGAAATGTGAATGGAAGAAACAAGTCTCCCATGGCTGACAGATCACAAGGGATTTGATTTTTCTTAAAATATTTGGCAAACCAAGAGCAAAACTTGGTTTCAAACAAAAAAAAAAAAACAAAACAACCCTGCTATGTAATAACTGACAACGTACATAAGTCATTAGAATATTCACAAAGTTCTGCCATCTAAGCTATGGGGTTTTTTTAATGAGCAGTACAAAAAATGGATAAATCAGCCTTTCTGCACAAATAAATATATTTCAAAACATTGTAACTTACTAATTCTTCTAAACTGACAAGCTGTCCAAATCCATCCGGCAAGTGACTCAGCTCATTGTGATGAAGAAGAAGGCTCTTCAAGTGTGACAACTGCATCAACTCTTCTGGGATACTTTTCAGTTTGTTGTGGCTAGTATTAAAACACAGAACACAAAGGGAAAAACCAATTACTAAGGAGTTTTAAGAACAAAACTGCACAAAGAACATTTCCACTACCTATGACGCTATCGAAACTAGTTACAACACTTGTATCAGCCAGATCATTTTAGCCACACACTGCCGTTGAAGCACAAACTCTTCAGACCCTAGAGGAAGTACGAAGCGCATCCAGCGCCAGACACACTGGCTATTCCGTGCTGGCACAGACCAATTGTTCACGACATCTGCAGTGAGACAGGCTTCTGCAAAACATTCCCACACCGCAGCGTGCACACATGCTTGCTGTTGAGGATATCGTCACCTGTAAGAAAAATCTGTCTCCTACAACTGTTACAGCCTTCTACAACGGATTAGTTTCCTGGAAGAAATTAATTATCTTTGTTTATGTGTTCAAGAATACTTTTAATCATAAATCTGAATTTACAATATTCCAGCTGGATCTTGCATTCTTTTGTGTTATGCAGTTCACACACACAGTGGCAGCATAGCCTTTTTCGCCTTGTGCACAAACTTACAAAATTACTCCAGTAAACAGAAGAATATGAACTTTCCAGCATGAACAAGATCTATACAATTATTTCCAATGTATATTATTCATGACAAAAGGTATTTTTGTTCCTTTAAAACAAAATTGCCGGACTGAGGCACATGAATGTAGATAATGCTTTTGTGTGATTATTCAAAAAAACACTGTTTTCACCTTCCAAATGAGACTGTAATTTTGATTATCAGTGAAAATAATTTTAACAAACCTAAGACCATCAGTTTTGATCCAAAACTTATGGATTCTCATATAATACTATTCCTTAGTTAAAAATCTGAAACTAATTATCTGAAAGAAAATGTGACACGCTGCAATCTCTTATTCACACTGTGGAAGTCACTGAAATGTTTCTCATGTTCCAGTTTTGTAACACTTACTTACCTCACATCAAGTTTCTGAAGATTTTCTAATTGTCCTAAAGCAGAAGGAAGCGACGTCAGTTGATTATCATGCACCTGGAAAACATAGTTTTTAGAATACAGTCACTAATTTGTACCTTGTAGGTTTTTTCTCCCTACCACAGAAACAAATCAAGCAGACCTAATACACCGAATAATTTTTTACACAATAGGTATGTACATGCCTCAATTCAATTACCAATAGCAGCACTGCAACTGCCAATCTGTCAAAATTCTACTGTATTGATAAATGCTAAGAGATTAGATATGAAGGAGACGGGGGTATGCGGGAAAGGTAGCTGCATCCAGTAAAATCTCTTCCTCCAGTGTCCATAAAACTTCCTGGATCTTTCTACAGAACTGTACCCACTACCAGCGTATAAATCAATATACGGCCGGTGATCTGTAACAATCTTTTCTTTATCCTGAGAATACACCGATGACACTTCTGCACATCCACAACCGCAGGGAAATGGAAAGTGCCAATCTCAGACCACGTCCTACACGGAGGGTATGGCCCCACCATAACGGGACCATCGTACTCACATCCAGCACAGTGAGCGCGGGCAGAAGTCTGACATCCTCCGAGAGACACTGCAGTTTGTTGGAGGCAAGGATCAGCTTGGTCAGGTCCGTCTGCTCCCACCAGCGATCCGCGGCGCCGAAAGACAGATTCTGATGAGCTTCCTCCGGGGTATCCAAATTTATCCGCCACACATGTTGAGGCACTACATAAACATACACGCGTCAACTACATACTGACCATACTTAAGCCCTCCATTGTCATAGTGCTTTGCATATATACATACATACATACAGCCAACTGGTTTCTAGAGACATTTTTCCAGACCTGACAATAACAAGCTGATGGAAATCTGCCAGCAACCGCCCAAAATGAAGTTAAGCAGCCGGCAGGAGGTAACCATTGCTGCGTCTCGCCCTGCAGTTTCCCGCCCTGCCCTGTGGCACGGCCAAGCGGGAACCCACGGGGCAGGAGGGGCACCCCCCGCCTCCTCCCCTGCCCGGTTTCCAGGGGAGCCGAGGGCTCTCCACAGGCTCTCCCCGGGCCTCTCCCCCGCGGCAGCACCCCCGCTTCCCGCCGGGCAGCAAACGCGGGTACCCGCCGGCACCGAGCGGGCTCCCCGTCGGCACCGAGCGGGCTCCCCGTGGGCCCGGCTTCCCCCCCGGCTCACCCTCGCCGAGGCTGCGGCCCGACAGGTTTAACTGCCCGCTCTTCCGAGCCGCCCGCAGCAGCCCCTGCGGCACGGCGGGGCCCGGCTCCGCCGCCCGCCTGAAGCCCGCACGGGGGTCCCNGCGGCACCCACCGCCTCCTCCGCTCCCGCCGCCGCCGCCATTTCCCGCCCGGCGCGGCGCGGTGGGAGCCGCGGCGCCGAAATGGTGCCCCGAAATGGGAGCGGCAGCACCACACCACCACCACCATCATCATCACCCCCCGTCCGCCATGGCGGTACCCGGGGCGGTGGGACCAGGGCGGCCGCCCACCCGCCTCTCCCCGCGGGGGGGTTTGGGGTGTGCGAGGCTGCTCTCATTCAGCCGGGCCGACACCTTTGTGCGAGGGGGAAGCGGCCATTTCCAGACCCGTCGGGTCGACGTGGCTTTCGCCGACCAGATCCGTGCACGGCTTTGGCCGGAACCCCCCAACAAATGGCGGGGGACAGGATTAGGCCTGTCCCCTCCACAGCAACCCCAGTGCTCCGTAAACGGGCGCGTACAGTTCCACCGTCAACAAAGCAAGATGAGAAACTATAGCTGATGACACAACTGAGGACGTCAAATTCTTACTAATTATTACAAGGGAGAGTCGGTAACAAACCCGCCGCGGCTGCGCGGCCGTATGGCGCAGGTCTCGCCCCCCGCCCGCCCTCTGCCCCGTTTCTTTCTGCGAAGGCCATCGCCTTCGTCACAAGTGCGAATCCTCACCAAATCACCTGCGAATATTTCACACGTGCACACGAGGTGTACCAAATAAAAAGCCACTTTCGCATCGATTTTTTTACTTGGTTTTTCCTTTCCCCTTCCGTCCGGAGTTTACAAACTAAATAACAGTATTACAGACTGACAAATCCTGGCTGCCTACCAGTACTGGAGATTGCCGGGCACCAGCCACTGCTGCTACCGTGTCACCTGCGAGTCCCATCAATGTCTGCCTGATCCTACCCACCGTTCTGCAGAGATGTAAATTATGAAAAAGGAGTGTTTTCCCCCTTAGTCACTAAAGTTTTTAACTGTGGCTCTTTTCACTTTCAAACACCAGGTCTGGGTTTCAAACGCTACCCTTTTTGAAAAAGGCTTCTACTGGTATTAGTTCCACTGAACTTAAAGGTAATTAGTTAAGGACCAAAGACCACGTTAGGTAAACAAGCACGTGATTCAAGAGACTGTCGTACTTCAGGCACTAGCTCTTCACTAAGGATTTTGACCTCGTTAGCTTTTTACCACTGTTCTTTAATTCCACTTTTTTTCTGTCTCCTCTCTCTTTGGGAGTCACCGGTCAGCGCTCCGTAAGAAAATGCTGGGTATTTCAACTGAGTATTAAAAAAAAAAAGCAGCGCTGGAAATCCCAGAGCTTTGTATCAAGTCTTCATGTTTGTTGCCGTAAGAGGAAGATATGTTTGGAAGGGCAGGAGTTAAGCAACCGAAGCCGGTTCACAACAGGCAGGAATCATGACAATGGATGGGAAGGGCTGGGGGAAGGGTTGAACTTCCTGGAATGATTAATATTCATTACTTAAAAGTCACTTTTATGGACTTTGGAAATAACCGATTGATTTATTCACAATCCGATGCCGGGAGTGATAGAGCAGAAGTAGAGCACTGAAAGTACGTTCATCTCAGCGAACCCAGGCAACAAAATACCTATTCCACTCATCTCTACGTGAATACAATTAATTCATGTACCAATTGACCTAGCCTGCTTAAAACGTGGCAATTTTAAGCTTACAGCTCTGAAGGAGCAAGCAGCATCTCCAAGCCCATCTGGAACACCTCGGCCAGGGCACTGTTAGCAACATGTCAGCCTCCCAGTTGAGGCCTTGGAGACCCGTCTGCCCCTCCAAAGACTGCCCAAAGAATCATAGAATGGTTTAAGTTGGAAGGGACCTTAAAGACCATCTTGTTCCAACCCCCATGCCATGGGCGGGGACACCTCCCACCAGCCCAGGTTGCTCCAAGCCCCATCCAACCTGGCCTTGAACACCTATGGATCATCAGTTTTGAATTGATCGCCAGACATGGCCAGATGCTGTGAGAGGTACCGGAGAATTTTTAGAATGGACACCTGAATGTCAGGAGTCCTTCCATAAGGTAAAACAAGCTTTAACGTCTGCACCTGCCTTGGGACTTCCAAATTTTGAAAAAATATTTGAACTCTTTGTTAATGAAAGGCAGCATATTGCTTTGGGAGTCCTAGCCCAAAAGATCAGGTCACGGAATCGACCCATAGGATATTTTTCCAAGCAATCGGATCAAGTGAGTCAGGGATGGCCTTCTTGTTTAAGGGCAATAGCTGCTACGTTATTGCTTGTACAAGAGGCATGCACACTGACTTTGGGATAAAAAATGATAGTTCAGGTGCCACACACAGTAACCACAGTTTTGGAAGAGAAAGGAGGGCATTGGCTATCCCCTAGCCGAATGATGAAATACCAGGCTGTGTTACTGGGACGGGATAATATCGAATTCAAAGTTAGTACAGTTCTGAATCCTGCCACCTTACTGCCCATGCCTGGTGAGACAGAATTAGAGCATGATTGTTTGAAAACTATTGAACAAGTGTATTCAAGTAGAATTGATCTGAAAGACACATAGACGCAGCTGAATTAAATTTATTTGTGGATGGAAGCAGCCAAGTAATTGATGGAACTCGGAGGGCTGGAGATGCAATAGTCACAGACACGGAGGAATTAGAAGCAAAACCTTTGCCAGCTAACGCCTCTGTCCAAAAGGCTGAGCTGATAGCTTTAATAAGAACCCTGGAATTGGCAGAAGGAAAAATTGTGAATATTTGGACAGACTGAAAGTATGTGTTTGGAGTAGTTCATGCCCATGGAGCAATTTTGAAGGAAAGAGGTTTGCTTTCTGCACAAGGAACACCACTAAAATATGGGGGACTTACTGGAAAATTATTACAAGTAATCAACTTGCCTAAACAAGTGGCAATAATGCATTGCAAAGCTCATCAACTCCGTACACTCCAGTAATAATGGGAAACAGATGAGCTGATCAAGCTGCAAAAAGGGCAGCTGAACAATTAATATTGGGAATGCGGCCTGAAAATATAGAGAATTGAGTGAGCTTCCTGAATATATAAAGGAAGACGATCAATTAGCCCTGCTATTGAATGCCAAAACGAACAAAGAGGGATGGTGGATCGCAGAAGACAACTGGATAATGTTACCTTCGATGATTTTAAAGGAAGTAATGGAAAAAGAGCATCAAAATACTCACTGGGGAATAGAAACTACAGCTGATAGTTTAAAATTACAAATCTTAGGTGTAGGAATAGGAGGAATAGCAAAGAGCATCATGAGAAAATGTGAAACATGTCAGAACAACAATCCTCAGACACAACCTAGACGACCTCCCAGAAGAATCAAGAAAGGGAACACACCCAGCGATTATTGGCAGGTAGACTTTTCTGAATTCCTGAGGCAAAATGGGTATCAGTACTTATTGGTGTTAGTAGATACTTTTTCTGGATGGCCAAAAGCTTTTCCCTGTCGCACCAACCAGGCAAAAGAAGTAGTTAAAATTCTTCTAAAAGAAATTGTTTCTAGATTTGGAATTCCTATAGGGACGTCTTCCAATAGAGGATCCCATTTTGTAGCTAAGATAATACAATTATTAGCAAAGGCATTAGAGAATCAATGGGCTTTGCATATTCCATGGAGACCACAATCTAGTGGTATAGTAGAGAGGATGAATCAAACAGTTATGAGACAATTAAACAAAATTTGCCAAGAAACTCAGCTAAAATGGCCAGATGCTCTTGCGTTAGCATAGTTGAGAATCAGGATTGCTCCTAAATCTAAGGAAAAGGTTAGCCTGTTCAAAATACTGTATGGGAGATCTTACCAAATGAAGAAATTATAGGGAAACAATATCTTAAAGAATATACAAAAAAGAAACAATCTTTTAATTGAAAGGCCAACAGGATTTCACTCTTTTGTTAGATGGTTTATACCTTGGTTAGGGGTAAGTGAATTGGAAAAGGAATTGTGAATATTTCAGCTGAAATGGAGATTATAGAAAATAGAACTATGGATGCAATTACTGCACTACAAGAGGAAGTCTCTCAAATGAGTAAAATACCTTTACAGAATAGAATGGCTTTAGACATGCTGCTGGCCACACAAGGCGGAGTTTGTACAGTGACAAACATGAGTTGTTGTGTTTACGTAGCTCAGTCAGGGAGGATTTCAACCGATTTACACGAAATTTGGAAAGGCACTAAAGTTTTACATGAAATACAAAAAAAATGACACCTCTTCCAGATTTCGAGAAGTATGGTCCTGGTTAACCTCCTGGATTCATGAACTGTCTTTGTGGATCAAAAAGCTAATAGGAATATTGATTTTAGTTGTGACCATATTCTTATGCATGTTTGTGATTTTAGTGTTGTATTAAGTGTTGTAAGACAATGAAGGGGTGAGACTTAATAGATAATATGTCTAAATTAAGTATCAAAAGGGGGAACTGTTGTAGTTAGAGTTTTAGCCATTTTCATTAATATTAAAGTTGTTAGCTTTAAGGTTGTTAGCATTAAAGTTAGTTAAGCCTGTTAATTATTGGCATTAGCTGAACTTCTGATATAGGGTCTTGTGTACGACCGTTTTGTTACGTACTTGGCCAGATGGTCGGCCTTGGGAATGATTCTTCACAAGTATCTGGGCTAATTAATAGAGGAACTTTCTGAGATGTTCTCATGGATAACGAGGATGCTATCCTTGAGTCATATGAGAAAGAACACCTAATCAAGGAAAGCAGGTGGTGTTGTCTTTCTTTGAAGTAAAACATCCTGGAGCAGACGAGCATGTGAACCTTGAGGATGCTACTAATCTGCCGTGTTTTGAAAAGCTTAGCCTTTCAGAGAAGTAAAAATTCTGGGTGTCCTAAACTGAATTACCTTCATTATAATACTAAAAATCACACCCATAGGCCAAGAAGACCCTCGCCCATGTGAAGACCCTTCTCTTACGCAGGTGTGGTAACTGAGGAGAATGACAAAACCAATATTGTAACCAGATGTAAATTACTAACCAATCATTGTAACTGGGAGCGTGCTACCTTGTAACTTTCGTATATAAATACCAGAAGAAAGGTGGCATAGGGTGTGGGTGATTTGCGGAAATATTCCACTGTGTGCCCTGGCTGGAATAAAGCAATGTCTCCTCTCTAAACATAGTCTCTGTGTTTTGGGAGAGTCGGGACTTAGACCTCTTTCACAGGTAACAGGGGGGTCTCCCCTGAGCGCAGCAGAGGGGCACAATCTCCCCCCTCGCCCTGCTGGCCACGCTGCTGGGGATGCAGCCCGGGGTGCGGGGGGCTTTCTGGGCTGCCAGCGCACATTGCCGGCTCATGGGGAGCTCCTCGTCACCAACACCCCCAAGTCCTTCTCCTCAGGGCTGCTCTCAAGCCATTCTTGGCCCAGCCTGGAGTTGTGCTTGAACCAGGAGTACCTTAGAACCCCAGCCGCCATCTGGATGTGCTCTCCTGCTTCCGGCACAAAGGACAGCTCGGGCTCAGCGCTCCCTGTCAGCCCTTCAGGCCCCTCAGTCNCCGCGCGCCGCGCGCACTGCGCCTGCGCGGGGGGCGGCGGCGGGGGATTGTGGGATACTGCGGCCCAGGCAGCCTGGTGAGGCGGGCGGGCGGCCGGCGGTGCGCGGCGGCGGCGGGGCCGGTCCGGATCGGGCCGCAGGTGGCAGGAGGAGGCGGCGCAGCGAGGAGCTGCTCGGGCTTAACGCGCTCTTCCTCTCCCCGATGTGTTTGTAGCAGCGGAGCGGGCGGCAGCGCAATGGCTTCCAGCAGCGGCACCGACGTGATCCAGGTCACCAACGTCTCCCCCAGCGCCAGCTCCGAGCAGATGCGGACGCTCTTCGGCTTCCTCGGAAAGATCGAGGAGCTGCGCCTCTTCCCCCCCGAGTGAGTGGCCGCCCGCTCCCCTCCCCTCCTCCGCCCGGCCTCCGCCTTCCCTTCCCCTCCCCCGCCGCAGCCAGCGGCCCCTCCCGCCTCCATGGCGGCGGCGGCGGGCTCCCGCCGCGGCGGGGCTGGTAGGCCGCGGGCTGCCCCCGCCCCCGGCTGGGCGCTGAGGAGCTCGGCCCATGGCGAGGCGGCGGGATCCCCGCCGGGCCTCATCGGGCAGCGCCGTGTGGGTGTGCTCGGGGGGGTGGAGGGGGGTCTCCGTGGGTCGAGGCGGAGCCAGCCGCTTTCGCACGCCTCTGCGGCCTTCTTTCTGCTCAGATGGAGTTGCTGTAAGAGGTCATGTGCCTATTACAGTAGTAATTACTCACGTAATTGCGTTATGCACGTATGTGGGGAAAAGACGGTAATTTACGGCACGCGGTTACGCGCGGGATTCTTCCTGTCAAACGCACCTTTTTCTCTAGGAGCTGTTTGTTCCAGGGCTGTCTAGCGAACCTCTGCTCTCTGGTCAGCCTCCAGAACTGTGGGCAGTTTATGGACGCTTGGCCATAAAACTAAAATATTTGACATAAATACGCGTTCCTTGCAAAGAATGCTGTGCAAAGTGGGCAGGTAATCGCTAATATACTAATAATACACATTTATTACATTAGTTAGGGCATAACATTGATTTTGGCCATGTCAGTTCGATTTGTTTTACAGAACCTAATGGCATTATATGTTGATCTTTCGCATAGGTATTATGTAAGTAAAAAGGTTTCTTTCTGCCATGATGAATGAGGATTGTTTGATTGGAGAAAAATCAAACAAGAACACAGTTATTTTTAATACCCAAGACTATTTAGATTTTCTTTTTTATTTTAGGGGGAAAAAAAAGCTATAACAAAGCATTTTTTTTTCATCATTGAGTCTTCAGTCCCTGCTAGCACAAAACCAGGAAAATTCACCCATCCTGCTAGCTGGTTTTATATGCAAATTCAGAAACAGTATTTCTGGTGTTCTTGCGCTTTCTTACTTTGGGCTGGATTTTGGCAATTTCATGTTGGAAATAGAAGCGTGGAAGGAAATGGAATGTATATGTAACTGAAATTGAGGGATGGTTCCAGACATGAGTGTTGCATTGTTAATAGCTGGAATAACTATACGTAAATGGCAGAACCATTAATGCTTGGCAGCCAGCAAAGTAAATCACCTTTAAACAGCTGCAGTTATTTGATGTGCTGCTCTATATTTTAATATTTTGTCCGGTTTTTAAGGAAAGTTATTATAGGTGAATTCTGTTTCTGTAACTTCTTAGTTTTAGATACATATTAACTAATCTGTTAAAAGATTACTTTTGTGGTTTCAGAATGAAGTGCTCTACAAAAAAACCCTCAAATCCAAAGCCCAGTGCAGCAACTCTACCGTAGCCCAAACTGCCTATATATAGTCTTAATTTGGCTCCTTCGCAGAAATGCATAGTGAAATACTGGCCCCGCAGGACCCTACTTGTACAAGCGTTGGATCTGTCTTGGGGTTGTGCGCTGGAGAGAAGTCTGTGGTGGATACGTTGTAGAGTTGAACTGTAGGAAGAGAAGAGGTGGCTTCAGGGAGATCTGCGTTGTACCCATGTGTCCATAATGTTTGATACTAGTAGATACCAGTCTTCAGGGCAAACTTACTAGTTTTGTATCCTGACGTAAGTTTGTTTCTGCAAAAAGGCCAGGCTCCTGCTTTACCAAGTTGCTTGCTGTTACAGCTGTGTCAGTGAAGGCTATGCGCCAAGGGAGAAATGGCAACAAGATCCAAATAACTCCACTAACCCAGGTACCAGATAGCTCTAACTGGATGACCAAAAAATTACTTAAAACATTTGGCCTAAATGTCTTTTGTATTTCAAAGCCCTAAATGAAAGAGAAGGATAATACTCCTTCATCTTGTAGGGATATTGTGAAGATTTCTCAGTATTTATGAAAAAGTTATAACTATAGGAAAGCCACTGAAGAAATTAATACGGATGGGAAATATGATGTAACTAAATAGGCCCTGCGCAGAAGATGTCAAAAATATTGAATAGCTGTTGAAGTGAACATTATCATGTATCTAGAATGTATATCTTGGTGGAAAAAATAGCATTTTTGAAAACTGCACATAAAGGTTATGCAGTTGATACTAGACCAGGCACTTTTTTGGACTGGATAATTTTTAACCTTACTATTTTAAGGAGGTTTTCTGTCATTTCCTCGTGTTCCTGTCCATACAGAGATGCCAAGGGCTCTGGCACCTCTAGACCCACTGCAGGGCTCCGCTGGGGTGCTCAGGGATGCTCTCAGGGTGCTTTAGAGTCTCTGATTTTGTTTCACACCAAAAAGGGGTGTATTTTCCAATTGTTGCAGGTTCTTTTATCTATTTCTTCTAAAGCCTTTTCTGTTAATTCTCTTTTAAACTTCAGGTCCTGACTTTTCCCTGCCCTTCCCCCCCCCCATCCATTTTTTGGGGGTACAGGATATAAATTATAATTGTAAATTCTCTCCATAATCTGAATCTCCTTATGTCCCACATTATACTGGGATTTTTTTTCTTGCATATAGTATTTCTGAGTAACCAGCCCCATTTCCATTGCTCTTCCTCTTTATTTGGTCTTTTTGTCGGTCTCTCTGATTCTGCTGTCCCCTGTAGAAGTTCCTTATTCTCCCGGGCTTCCAGATCAGATATAACTTCCTGAGCTTCTCTACATTTCTGTTTCTCTTTCTCTCCCCTCATCCATCTTATCCCAGTTTGCTTAATCAGCTATTACACGTTTTATGTATACCTCGGCTTTTAATCCACAACCAGCTCTCTGACTTCTTCCATTTTTCCTGTTCAAACCCTTTCTTCCCTCCTCCTGCTTTTCCCCAGCTCCATTGCCTGGCACTTGTCTTTATGGTAATCCACATGGCTTCATTCTCCATTGTAGGCAAAACTGAAAAGTGGAGGGAATGGATTTCTGAGTGGTGTTTATTTTTATTTTACTTAAAAAAAAAAAAAAAGGGTGTGTGTGTGTGTATAGACACACACATATATATATGAGCTGATATCAGCATATTCTGTTCAGCCTGTGAAAACTGCCTTTCCATCAAAACTTAAGTTTCTGCTCTAAAACTTGTACATAAAAGGTTTTATGCCACTGGTGTTCGATAGAGAAACCAATGTGGTCTCTGGTCTTGCTCTTTAGATATGAACGATCCAGTCAAATTTTATGTACTGAGAATTTTACCAGGAAAAAAGCACATCTGATGGAAAATACAGTCTACAGAGTTAAAGCTTGATAAAATTAGGGGCATACTTAATAATAATTTTGTATGTTGGATGGCATAGTAATTGGCAAAATCTTTTGCTTTGTCTAAGAGCTGCTGCTGAAAGTTCTACAAGGACTGCTATCAGAATGCCAGCTTTACTTGCAATTGCCGTTGGTAGCTGAGGAAAGGATAACTTCTGTTTCCAAGTGAAGCACATGGGTTGGTTCTTTTTTTTTGGGGGGGGAGGGGGTGTTTGTTTGTTTTTTAACTCTGTTTCTTCCCACCCACTGAACATGGTAACGTTGAAGAATATCTCTTGCATGGACAATCTGTTCACTGCAGCCTGATTTTACATCAGTAAAAATGGCAGTAGTAATGTTTATGTAAGTGGCAGAAATATCACTTAAATCAGATTTAATATTTAAGATGCTGGTTGCAATACGAGGGAACTTGGTTGGAGGAAGTAGTTAGAGGTTATGATACGAAGGTTGGATTTCCCTGTTTATCTGCTGTACTTCAGAATGGGTACATTGTTCAGACACCAACCACGGTAACGCGTCGTGTGTCTCAGCATTCGTTGGCATGGTGTCTGAGAGAATTACTAAATTTTTCGATGTCTGGTGAATTAGAATAATTATGGCCTTTTTTTGGTAACTGTTGAGAACATTCTGTTCTTGATGAATTTTGCTAAGCCACAGCTTGGATTTTAGAGCAACTGGAAATAAATTTTTAAAAATGAAGTACACTGGTTTATATTCATTGTCAGGCTGCATAAGTATAACCTGACGTATTTGCAGTTGTTTTTGTAGATTCAGCTAGCTGTACAGTTTAGTACATAGTGGTACTTATGTATATAAACAGTATCTACACTGTTTCATGCTCCCATGTCATCACAGACATTTTAAGAATGTTTGGAAGTATACTGCATTTATGTAATAGACTTTAATTTTTTTAGAACTTAGATTAGTATACCATTCAGGTATGCTGTAACTCCTTGATTTACTTTTCTTTAGAATATTACTACTGTGATTTTGTTTAACACTGTCTGCTAATGCTGCTTTTTATGTTTTTATGCAAATGGCTTAAGAAAAGGCATCATTTTGGCAAGCTACTGTGTATTCCTAGACGCAAAAGAGCTAATAGTTTCAATTTTTCTATGTCTGTGCCATTTAGTGCTACAACGTTACTTTCCAGTTTATCAAATCTGCAAGATGTTGGATGAAGTGGATGTTTCTAATTTTAATAATTTAAAAGCTGCAGCGCGCTGGCGCCAATCTAGTTTTTAACATCAGGTTAAATTTAAAGTATATTAATATGTGATCTGATAGATGTTTAGGGCAGTTCTTGAGTTTGCGTAACTTGCATGTTGGGCTGAGCCTGTGCTCAGCGGTGGTGAAGGTTAGATAGTTTTTGGCATTTGCACTAACAAAAATAGATCTTGGATGTCTGTCTTGTTGCTGTCGAAGTCGTCCGCCTTTCTTCTGAATTCTGACAACTCTCTCTGCGCTTTCAGTGCTTAAAGACTTGATCAAGGCAGATCAACCCAATTGTTTTGGCAGTGGGATGCATTTTGAAGAGCTAGTCTTACAATTGTTTCTGGGAATCTAGTTAGTAAAGGTGGATCTTTGTCGTGAAGAGTTAGTGAGTATTTTTCAGAGCTATGTCTTTAGGCTTAGTTGTACCTCTGGTGCTTGAAGGCAGAACTGAACAGTACGTGTGCCCTGGCCTTGTTCAAGAACTTGGGGTTTAGAACTTGCTACTACTTTCAGTATCTGCCCTGTGCCTTCTGGAGGCAGTTTTTAACTCATCTGCTGCAGAAATGTGTCTGCATAACAATTTTTCTTGCTGTCTTTTCATTTATACGTCCAATTAAAGCAAAATCTGCACCATTTTCAGCATATATGGACTTTTGAAACCCATTCTGGACCTTTACTGGGTTGATTCTGCCTCTGTTTTTGGGGGGTCATAAAAACTAATTTGCATTTAGGTGACTGGTCATTGATATATTGTGCATAATAGAATTAATGTTCAGTTACAAATGAGGCAATAAAATTATTTCTGCAATTTTATAGTGAATTGGCTTCATTGAGTGCAATTTCCTATCTGTGGTCATGCAAAATGGTGTTTGATACGAAACCTGAGATCGTGTTCTTGCATGGAGGAGTACCCCGTAGCCCCCTGTGACTTCCTGCTTTGGTGAAAGCAGGGAGACGATAGAAGTTACAAGTTTCATACTGTCAGACTTGCTTCCATCTAAGTAATTTATTTCTTTCTTTTTCAGTGATTCTCCTTTGCCTGTTTCATCGCGTGTCTGTTTTGTAAAGTTCCATGATCCTGACTCGGCAGTTGTGGCCCAGCATCTGACAAACACTGTATTCGTTGACAGAGCGTTGATAGTCGTACCATATGCAGAAGGTTTGTGAATTGTTTAATGGCCTATGAAGCCACCGTATGATGGCATTTTATTCCAGTATAGTTCACAAAAATGAGGATTAGTAAAATGTCAAACATATAAGATATTAACGTTTTGAAACCCTTGGTATATTGCCATTGGCCCGTAGATTAAATAATTTTTTTAATCTAGTGAATGAAAGTGGAAAGTTTACCTCTTACGGGTTTTGTGTGTCTTTAAGTTTAGAACATTAACATTTTAGGCAGAATTATTTGCAAATTTTGCTCTTTATCGGTCTCAATGAGACATTTTCCTGAACTGACTTATGCAAACAGGTCAACATTTTAAGGAAATCTTGCCTGAATAATTAAGTGTTTGCCACTTTCACATAGCCGTAAATCTCTTCATGAGAATGGTTTCTCCCTCCCTGAGAGTGCATGGGAGAGCAGATTAACATTTCTTTGAGATACGCTGCCACTGTATTTAGTTGGGAGCTTCCCTGAAAAGGCACTCACTCCCTTTGTGAGGTCCAATATACCAAGGGTTTGAATAATTATGGTTTAATTTGAAAGTGAGATCTTCCAAGAGGTGCCAAATGGGCACTGGTACTAGTTTTTTATTCCAAGTTTTCTTGTTCATCCTTGATATATTTTATAGAATTTCACTAAATAATAAACTCTTCTCTCTGTTATTTGTGTGTGTGATTTTTGTAGTGGAGAAGGCAAATGCAAAGCCCTTCCAGATGACTGAAAAACAGTGGGTCCTCTGCAGCTACAGGGGATTCTAGACATTAACTAAAGGCCAGCAAGCACTCAAGTCCCCAAGTGTTTTCCTGGTGTAACCACTTGTTAACTACATTTTCTCTTCTTCTTTTTATTTTTACCTTTTAGGGTGTTACAGTAATTTGAAAGGCAATGAGCAGGGTTTTTGGAACTTACCTTAAAAACAAAGTGCTGAGAAGACACCTCTTCTTACAGAAGTCTTATTAAACTCTTCTAGACTTGCTTTAGAAGTAATTGATTTCCATTGTACTGTTTCTTGATTTACTTCTGAAATAATGGAATTTCCCAGATTGCTTGAAATAAATAAAATCTCTGCAGATTAAGTCATACTACAGTAAGAAATTTGGTACATGGCCTGGGTTCAGACCTATAATCAAGGCATTGTAATGCTGTAGGCTGTCTTTTGAGGCCTGGGGAGCTGTCTTATCTTTGTGTTCCTTAAACTTTAAAGGTATGCAAACTTAATTTCTGGAATGTAGGAATCTGCAGCATGACCTTTGATTGAGACATGCTGCTTTTTGAGAGTACAGAACACATTCTGAAATTGCTGTTGAGTTACTGCTTCTGCTTTCGCTAGTTTAGGTATAATAGTGTAGTTGAAAGGCATCTTGTCCTTGTCTTTGTATTTAAGCATGATATAGCAACAGTCCATCTGAGTTAGCACTGAAATATTCTCCAAGGCCCATGGTGAAGATCATTAGTGTTTAACTTTTCCAATAAGGATAAAAATATTTTTCTCTTTGTCAGTCTGACTTTGTCCATTGTGCTTGATGGTGGATAAATCTGGCACATAGAGAAATCTGCCCAGTAGTTTTGGTTCAGATTGTGTAAAGAAAATAAAATTAATAAAGTAGACTATTTCAATGGGCCTGTTTAAATCAAGGAGTTCCTCATGGGCTGTTTCTTGTGGTGTCCTAGCGGTTCAGAATGTTGGTGGTTTTGGCATAATGATGTGGCGTATCACAAGAGATATGTTCAGCCAATAACGTTATGCCCTCTGGTTTGGTAATCATACGCTTTTGTCCCTGTACTGGAGGATAATTTTCCCTGCAAATGCATAGTGCTAGGGTCCCAATTTGACAAGCTGTTTAAGCACAATACAGCAAGACTTAAAACCCGAGTGAAATTGCTCATGTGCTTAAAGCCAGGCATATGCTTAACTACTGTGCTGAACTGGGCCCTTTTATCTTTTATTTTCTATTGTGATAATTCTGTATTAATATTGCCTGTCATTTAAGTAAATGTTTATTATCTGTTTAGTGCAATAATTATCCCCTATATCACAAGCGCACTCCAGTTTTAGCATACACAGACATTTTGGTGTTGGCTGTTGCTTTGTGTTATAGAACTATACACAAAGTCTACGGTAAGGTTTAGTATTTGTAATTTTCACTGTGATATTCCTAGATTTGGAAGGAAGTCTAAGATTAAAGGTGGCTGGGGGGGGTATTTAGGTTCTTTGGTTAATGTTTGTTTCTTTTGTCTGTTTCTTTTTCTTTCATTTCTACACATTCATGCAGTATTTCATGGTTCTAACAAAGCAGCAGTAAAAAAAACTCTTGAAGCATGAAAATTAACTGGTGAGGGGCCTCATTGCTTTTTTAAAATTGTAGTTTATTTATTTCTAAATACTTTAAAAAAAAAAAAAACAAAAAAAAAACGATTAGAGGATCAGATGCATGATTTTTTTTTTAATGGATGCAGATCTTCTATGAGGTGTCTCAAGATAAGTCTGAGGATTTGTATTTAGATGCCAGAAATGTTGTAGTTGCACTAATTTGAAATGTTTAGCTATAATTTATCAATATCCTCTGAGACATAATTTTGCATGCAAAATTACCCCATAATCTCTCTGTAGGTATGTTAATATATTTATGCATTAATGCCCTTTATCTAAATGACCTTTTTCCCCCCTCTCCCTCCATAACTTTTGGTATCTAAATTGATGACAGCTCAATGACACAAGCAAGATAACAGTGCTGTGTATTATACATTTGTTTATATTATCGGCACTTCTCAGTATAGGTGGAAGGAACCATTACCTTTATTTAACAGTGGTTTTTCTTTTTTGTTGTTGTGTTTTACAGTTCTTTTCCCTGGTTCAGCCTGAACTATATACCAGGCCCTGCTGAAAATACCACCCAACAGTTTTCTTCTGCAGCTTATCCAGTTTCTCTTAAGTGCCCTGTACATATTGTATGTTTTATGATGAGATGCAGTTTCTTAATATGTATTACAGAAACACTACTGGTATTTGCAAATATATAGTAAATTGTTTTATTGAACTCTCATTTTGGGGGCTTGGGCACATTAACAAATTAATCCATCTGTATAGGGCTTTTGCTGTTGGATAGAATAAAAATACCTACATAATTACTTGTTTCATAGTAGGACCCTTAAAATTATATGTGCAGAGCAGGCAGTAAAATAAGACGCTTGTCTTAGTTGGCTGCAAGATTTTGGGCCAGAAGTTTCTTCTGAAATGGCAGTATGTAGCAGCATTCTTGGTACAATAAGCATGGCACATATTGGAACAAATGCATTTTACTGCACAGGTAAGGAATGTGCCACAATATACTGTATGTATGCACCCATCCACCCACAGACACACATACACAGCGTGTATTTGAAGATCTGCAGAGACTTTCATTTTCATTTGACAAGTCAGCAAAAGCCCTACGCTTGATTCAACAAAAAATATTTCCATACCTTCTCTTAAGTTTTACAAAATTTGTATGGTAGGTGTAAAAGAAAACATAGTGAACTGTACCATATTATTAACCCCTAAATCAAACTTTTTTTGTCTTGTGTATCTTGATTTTTCTGTGTGCTTTATAGTGAAGCAGCCGACACGAGTCGTTGTTCATAAAACAGCTTTTGAAAGTTGAGAGCACACCCCTGGAGAACCGACTGTGCTTGCTTACGTTTGGTTCATGACTTAAAAATCGAGTACAGGTGATGAAATCTTGGCAGTGTTAACAAAAAAGTAGTGTGTATTGTGCTATTTTTTTGCTCTAGAAACTTAACCATTTGTAGAGAAAAAGGAACAGTCAAATTTTCACACATTGAAGTTTCATTCTGACAAATAATTAATGATAAATATTAATAGACATCAAGCTTTGTATTTTAGCCAACATAAGTACTTTCAACAAACTCAGGTGGTGTATCAGGGAGACATTTTCTGGGTGTATTTGTGTATTTTCTGCCTTTGAAATGGAATGCATTCTAATGCAAGGCTGTTTCTCTGCAGGAGTTATTCCTGATGAGACTAAGGCTTTGTCTCTCTTGGCACCAGCTAATGCCGTGGCAGGTCTGCTGCCTGGAGGCGGACTCCTGCCTACTCCCAACCCACTTTCTCAGGTAGGTTTTCCAGTTAGCCTGGCATCAAGGGAAACGATTACATGTGTTCTGTTACGTTCTAACTTACTTTCTGTTGGGTTTTTTTTCAGGACAAATAGACTGATGTGCTAATGCTATTCCTAGAATGTTTTAGTTTATACATCTTAATGGATTGTTACGGCTGTCTGATACGAATTGTGGCACAATGGTGATAAGTTGCTAGATGGGGTACTTTTATTGCCCTAATATGATGCTTCTGGTATCTCAGGGGCCCTGTGTTTATCTCTCTTTCATCTCTCTTTTATCTGTTGTACAGTTACGGACAGATTTGACAAGCAGTAGAGATCTCGTAGACTTTACATTTGTGAAGTTTAAGGAATTAACATGTTGTGGAGATAACTTCCGTTATATATATTCCGAGATAACTCCCTCCAACTGAGGGGAAAAAAAATTGTAGCCTGTATTTGTTCATTATCTAAACACACAAGAATTCGTGTGGCAGGTGAACAGTAGGAATAATACACTGTGGAAAAAGTTTCAGTCAAAGCACATATCTTATTAGAAAACAAAGAATCAAAGTACAAGAGGCAAATTAATAAGAATAAAGCTTCATTAATTCTGCAGTTCTCAAATCTACTTTAACTTGCGCTTAGCTCTTCTTTGTGTAGCTTCTGTTGTGATTCTGGTTACATGAAAGATACATGTGCCATTGAGTTCTTCAGAAGTTTCTCTTTAACCATATGTAGAAGCAAAAGTCTGAAGTTTTAATTTTGAAACTCGAGGAAAGGGACGGAAGAAACAAATACCATCTTAAAGATTTCTTTCACCATGTATGTATGTATGTATATAAATTCCTGAAAATGGTTGTTGAACCATCTTGATGTTAGTTCTGTCACTGAATCCCAGCCTACTCCCAGTCCACTTAATGGCAGAATTTATTTAACACGTCCACTTTATGGAAAATTGTGATGGATGGTCATTCTTTTCAAACATGTCTTGAAAGCTTGTTATGCACTTGTTATGCAGCTCCTTGTGACTGTTACTGGGAGTTGGGCATCTAACTCGGTAAAAACAAATTAGAGCTGTAGTTTATGTTCACAAATCAGTCTGTGGGAATGTGGCTTTTTCTTTTGAGACTGCAGGGAGAAGCCTGCATAGTTTGAAGAGATCAGCTAACTGAAAAACTCGTTGTTAAAAAGTGGAAGGTTCCTTGCTCTTGCCGACATGCTCCTGCTTTTATGCTGGCTCTGGCGCTCATCACGTCCTTCTGTGAACTATTGTTGCAGACAGCACAAAAATAAGTTCTCTGACGGCTCAGTGGGTTGAATTGGCTGACGAATGAGACAAATGGATGCCAGAGCAGTCAGGAGGCAGTGATAAGGAAGGAAGGGAGAGAGCAACACCTCGTAGCAACAGCACAGCGTTCGATTCACATAAGATCATGTGGATTTTAGCACACTGTGTGTTTTGTTTCAGCGTATGTTTTGATCATCTCGCTTCAAATGGCCAAAAAATGAGGTTCTTTTATGAGGCTTCTTGGTTAATTTAAGGAATTCAAACATATGCCATCATCCTACTTACTCTTCCGGTAACTTTTCAACCCATTTGCCGGTTTTAACCAAATCTGAGAAATTTGCAGAGATGTCATAATACTGTATTGTATTTTAACATAAAACATGTTAATTTCAATCCTAAATTGATTTAGATATGTGGTAGTTGGCTCAGAAACTTATAATGAATTTTCATTTTAACACTGGAAAATAATTTTGAACTATTTCTTGAATGTAGTGGAATGCTTTACTTCTTTAATCTTTAATTCTTTAATCCTCCTCACACCCCAGTTGGGATGCAGAGAAAACAGAATTTCATTTTAGAATATTTATAGGAAAAAAATCTTTCATATACTAAGCTCTGGAATACCTGAATAAGGAAAACTGAAATACTCTCACGGACCTTAGCATAATGCTTCGTGTAGGTAGAAGCCTAAGTAAAACCCAGTTGAAGTTTCCACATGTCTAATGGTTGGGAATATTGATCTAACAGCTTTTTCTGAGTTGAACATGGCTTTGTCTAATTGCTGTCTTTGTTACAGATTGGTGCTGTTCCTTTAGCTGCTTTAGGAGCTCCTGCTCTTGATCCTGCCCTAGCTGCTCTTGGGCTTCCTGGAGCGAACTTAAACTCTCAGGTATGTCACACATTCTAAAATTTTCTCTGTTGTCCCTAGCACATAGGTAGTTTCACTAGCATGGGTGATGCTCTCAGTGTTCACCAGTATATTAAGTAACAAGCTGAAGATCTGGAAATACTATACTTAGGTTTGAAGAAATGTTACAAAACATTACTTTTTATTAAAGGCTTGGCTCAATGTAGCCTGCACAGGGTGCTGGTGCTTTAAACTTCCTATAATTATTATAGAATGCAGTCTTTGTTTCTTGGCATAGCAGGTTTAAATATGAACACTTTTCTTTTGCTACCCTCTTTTCTGTTTTAAAAGTAATTTTCATTTATATCAGTTTAACAGCCACTGTGAAAAACCCAGTGATTTTTTTTTTTTTTNGTTTTTTTTTTTTTTTTTTTTCTGAGCACCTGTTTGGAATAAATAATGTCTTCAAGGGTATCAAATTAAATGCTGGAAGGACCTAAAAATAATTTGGGACTAGTAATGAAATATTTCAAATACGTGTTCAAGCAATGAAACTGTCTTGTACTTACAGTAAAAAAAAAAGATGTTTGACTTTTTAATTTTGTAGATGTAGAAAATACTGAGGAGACTTTATTAGACTGTAGTCTTTTAAAACTGAATAAAAAAGACTTTAAGTACTAAGTAACAGTGAGTATAATATTGAGTTAATATTTAAGATATAAGAACCAAATACTGTACAGAGAACATGTTTTACAGGTACAAGAAGTAGTAATAATTTAATACATTGCCAAGAATTCCATTATTTAGCATTTTTTTATGCATGCCATGGGTAGTAAAAAGCAAATAATGGTGATAAATAACAAATTTTAAAAAAGCATTCTAAATGCATATTAGAAAAATATAAATTTGGTATGATGAAGGATTGTTTCCTTTGTTCATTACGCCAGCTGATGGTAACAAACAGTTTGGGTTCAGCACATGGCTGCTTCTTTATAAAGAAAATTAGAGGGAACTAAACATTTTGTTGGTAATACACCACTGGTACAGGAAGTGACCAATTGTAAGAGTATCTGGATTTTCCTAAGAGCTGTAAAATACATTTTTTAGTGGAATTTTTAGAGTAAAGAAGCTTTTGCTTATTGTTTATAAATTGACATTGAGGACTTCCCATGGACAGGGCAACTTAGTTTTCTAATGAGGTTTCTGTTCTCCTGAATTAACAGAGAAATAACCTGTAAATACTGGAAGTGTATTTTTATTTTAAAGTACTTTGATTCTGTCCAGGAAAGGGCCTCTGTTTGGCTGCTGTGGAAAAGAAGGTAACTAAGCACCACTGAAATACGATGTTCGCACCCTCACCACCATCCACAAGTTTTAAAAGAGAACAAGTCTGTAATTTGTTTGGGGTGTCTTTTGTTTTTGTTTTTTTCATCTGTAGACGCCTTTTTGCTGTAGCCACTGCTGAGGATCAGTTTATCCTGTTCAAGGAGGATAATCTTCTTAAGCATACACATCTTCCAACATGGTTTTAACTTTCTTCTTTTTTTTCCCCTCACAGTCTCTTGCAGCAGATCAACTACTAAAACTTATGAGCACAGTGGATCCAAAGTAAGCATCCGTGTTTACAAATACTGATATTGCAATATACTTGATCTTGGGAATATCTGTTGTGATTCAGTATCCAATCTTTGTCCTGCTGAATCTAATTAAGGTTGAAGAAAACTATTTTCTTGGGGATCTTGTGCAGACTCTTTTTTTCTGTGGTAGAGAGAAGAGGGGGAGGAAATGAAGATTATTCAGCTTTGCATCTACGGATTAACACCAATTAATCTCTGGGATTTGATTTTACTAGAGACAAAAATTCAGGTTTTTGTATGCCATTTTTGTCACTTCTGTGTCCGCAGTGTAAAGGTGCAGCTAGCACCTTCCACCCTGCAGGGCTGACGTGAAAGGGCAGTGCTCGTGGCAGGGGGTGGGACTAGATGGCCTTTACAGGTCCCTTCCAACCCAAACCCTTCTGTGATTCCATGGTTGAGATTGAGCCAAGACCTGCAACCGTTGTAAAAGACACCAACAGAAGAGTCTATGTATGTTACAGCTGTCAGAAGATAACAAAAGACAGCATGTCTTATTACTTGGTAGAGAAGGGAGCAAATGGCAGTAAGCACAAGTATTTGCTAATTTTTATTTCAGTATTCAGAAAGAGGACAATTTTATTCAAAGTAGTGTGTCGTGGGGACAGCAAGTTGGGAAGGATTGTAGCACTTTATATATTAGTGTGCCGTTAAGCGGTTGATAACAGTGCAATAGGATGAGGAAAGCATATGCCATAGAAAAAAGGCTGTTAGACAAATTAGTAGATGAAAAGTGCACTAAATGCAAAGAAGCTGCATCTGCCTCGGAAAGCCCTTGCAAATTGCAGGAAGCTTTGGAGAGAATTTAGCTCTCAGCTTCGGGAAAGCTGTGTGCTTGCCCTGCTGCTGCATTAGCTAAATAGACTTCCAACACTGTCTGGCTGTTCCAGTGTTCTTAAATTGTCAGAGCCATCTGCTCTATACAGAGGATAAAGCTGTATATGTGATCTGTCTTCAGTTTTGATACTGTTCTGGCGTATTATTCTCTGTTTCAAATTGACACTTCTGTAGGCAGGGAATGCATAACTGATTGAACAAAATAACCCAAGATAATGGATTGGGTAAACTATATGTTGGGTATACCTGGCTGGTTTCAAAGCCACCTTGTAGAACACATCTTCTGAACTTCAAATTTCGTCACTGCTTGTAGGCTTCTCAGTACGGCTAATCAAAATGGAAGCTGACTTTCTGCTGTGTAATACACTGTTTTCTGTGGAGTTGCTCTTTCATGTGATGAGAATTGAAATTATGTTATACAAAAATGTTCTGAAAAGTGTTGTTAGAAACATATCTGTGCGAGACAACACACACTTTCCTGCTATTGACAGTCTACTGGAATTCTGAGAGCCATACATGCTAGTATCCTGTGACACCGTGTTCAGCACAGATATTACATCTTAGGCTCACTGCTCTGTTATCTGAATGGTGACAAAACACAGGCAGGTTCTGATTCACTTAGATCGGTCAATTTGAATAGGCTGCAAACTGACAACGGAGGTCTGTATTTCTTGGGTTCATCAACACTGAATTTCTAAAATTCTTGTTTATTTACCAGGCTGAACCATGTAGCTGCAGGTCTTGTTTCACCAAGTCTGAAATCAGATACCTCCAGTAAAGAAATAGAAGAAGCTATGAAAAGAGTACGAGAAGCACAGTCGCTAATTTCTGCTGCTATAGAGCCAGGTAATTTTAAATCATAGAATACCTCATTCAATTCAAGATGGAGTTTTGACATAGTACGTGATAAAAGTTAATGGTCTGCAAAATACCGGCTTAATGCTTTCATGTTCTATAGTGACTTAATTTATAGTTGGCAGTTTTTAATTGTCCTACAGCATGAATGCTGCATGTGTCCTGCAGAATGGTGCAGGGAATTACTCATCTGTTGTTTTTCCCAAAATTCACTTGATTTGAAGATTGCAAAATGCTGGAGCTTCCCCTGGTGGAACCTCATACTGCCATCTCTGAGATTTCATTGGAAACAGCAAGTGGCTTAACCACTTGACATCCTAGTTATTTTTTTTCTTGGGGATGATTTCCTTGTAATTCCTCATCTGTGGAAGTTTGTAAATAATCCTTTTTTTCTTTTTTTGGTAGCTTATTTCGGTAGATTTTACTTTAGAGCAAGAGGCAGCAGTTCATCCAGAAGTGTCAGATCCACCAAATCTGAGCAGCAGTAACTTGGAGCACTGAAAATAGAGTTTTACAGCCTCCTGATCATTTTCAGGAAGGAGTAGAGCGCCTCTTCTTCTATTATACCAGAAAAACGTGCTGATTTTTTTGTGTGAGGCTTTTTGTGGGAAATTCAAGACAGTGATTTAAGAGATTCTTTAGTCCTTCACAAAATGGCAGAGATTCTGAGATTTTAACAAGACTTTCCGTTGCCTTGCAGCTGTTATCTTTTAACTGACTTAAATTAAGCATTTGCTGAATTTTGATTTCTTCAGTTTTGCACAGAACTTTATGTGTTTTATGCCACATACATGTCTTCGTCATGTGTTCATTCTTTGTGTCATCTTTTGAGGAAAAGGACAGAGGAGCCTTAATTTCAAATGTCTAAATATTCCTTAGGTTTTCTTTATCTTATTTATATCTATAGCGTGAATCTCACCTTCTTTTCCTTTATAAAATCTTCTTGAATACTGAAATAGCATTGGGGTTTTTACTATTCTTTTCCTTTTTAACTCCAGACAAAAAAGATGAAAAACGAAGGCATTCAAGGTCAAGGTCACGCTCAAGGAGGAGGAGGACACCTTCTTCATCTAGACACAGGTAGTTAGCTTATTTACTTTAAAAAGAAACCTGCATAGCTGAAACAATTCCTTCAAAAATACTTCTTGGGAGCGACGCTTCACTGGTGGAGGCTGACAGATGGAAGAATGCAAATGGTCTGAGGAAAGCCAAGCCGTGATTTGGCTGGAGCGCAGTGTGAGATGGAGGCCTACCTCCGCTTTCGTAGAAAGGGTGGGGGAGAGATATGATAGCAGAGAACACCTTAAACTACTGCGGAGAGAACTTTGAGACACCTAGTCCTAGCGGTGTTTGGATTTTATTTAACAATAAATTGTTTCTCGTATCAGATAAGAAACCCCTAAGCACAGAGCCTTGGTTTTAGGCAGCCCTCACTACTGTGAACACCTAAGCCATTGTAGGCTGCCCATTTTAAAAGAGTTCCTTGAATTTCTGTTCTTTCTTCAATCCTCTTTCCAGTGGGCTCATTTGGTGATTATAATTTGTCTTAAAACCAAGTGCTAGGAGGCTTCTCTGAGCATTGTTATTTATCTACATAAATGTTTACCTGTTGGGCTGTTGGTTTCTGGTATGTGCAGCAAATTCAGCTTAGTGGAGGTATCTGGGACAAAAGTTTTTCCAGCGTTTCCTAGGTTATGATTTACTTGGAGATCAGGTCTGCTCAGGTATCCTGACTGGAGAGCTGAAAATTGTCCTACCCAAACAGAAGGACATAGGGCACTCTTAACGCCGTTGGCTTGTGAACGCCAATGAGGCAGTGCACACCAGTGGTGTGTGCAAAGCCCTTTTACCTGCGGCCTTCCCATTTGTACTGCTTGGCTATTGGCATATTCAGTAATTGGCTCGAATTTCCGTTTAGTGTTCTGAAATTTCTTCATATTTCAACATGACTTACCAGTTTTCCTCTAAAATAGGACTGGTATTTTCTTACAAGGAGAGTAGTAAGAGAGCTGATGGAAGCATCATTGTTCTTTCACACCTAGCTTTTGTGCACTCCCTTTTTCCGTTTCCTTGGTGGACTCAATGTGACTCCTTTCCTGTTTTCAATACTCTTTTTCCCGTTTTCTGTGTCATTGTGCATTACAGTACTATTAGTACTGAGCAGATGGATTCTGAGTAGTATATCAAAATTTCATATATTTAACTGCCATGTACAATGTGTTACTGGTAGACGGTCAAGAAGCAGATCAAGGAGAAGGTCCCATTCAAAATCAAGAAGCAGGAGGCGATCTAAAAGTCCAAGGCGAAGAAGATCTCATTCCAGAGAGAGAAGCAGAAGGTCCCGGAGCACATCCAAAACCAGGTAATTGCTTCAGTAAATCTATGCTGTTTGCTAGAAATTAAATTATTATATTTTGGTGCTTAATTAAAATAAAATTAAAAAACCAACCAAACAAAAAACCTAGGGCAAAATGAGCTAGTGACTCTTTTTAAAGTCACAGTCTCTTGTAATGTCTTCTAGAATTGTATTACGCTTGCCCTGTACATGTGCACAGTTACTTACATCAAAACATGTAATGTGCTTTTCCAGAGTCCACAGATGCAGTGGGCATTAGCTGAATCGCTCAGTAGCTGTCTTGGGAAAGCAGGGAATGTGAGCACCTACACTGGCAGATTTTGTGCTGTTTGTACACAGAAGCTGTAAAAGAGCTGTTCTTTTATTTTGCTGTAGATAGATAATTGTAATCTTTGTTTCCATTAATACAATGGGACTGGCCCCAGAAGTACCGAACAGCATATGCCATCCAATGTAGTTATCACTTCATTCATTGTCCTGCACAGCAAAAGTAGTGAATGCTACTTGACTGGTTTGAAAATGACTTAAACTTAACATCTGTGTTTTACTAAAAGGGATAAAAAGAAGGAAGAGAAAGAAAAGAAACGTTCTAAAACTCCCCCCAAAAGCTACAGCACAACTAGACGATCGAGAAGCACAAGCAGGTACCGTAACACGAAGGTTTTCCTTGGTCTCTATTTCCAGCGTGCTTTACCCACTTTAATAGGAAGAACGTTCTTATATGTCATAGGATGATGATTCAGTTGCGTATTGGGTGTCCGCACAAACACATGTATACTCTCGCTGCCTGTGTCTACAAGATGCTTTATTTTTTTCCCCGACACAGTAATTTTCTGGAAGTATTGTTTGGGCTCAGAATAGTTTCTACTTGCTCCATATCAAAGCAAGTATGATGCTTTGCAGTCACTGTTAAACTCTTTCCCAATTTATGGAATAAATACATGCAAAATGCGTGCCGTTCTTATTTGAAAATATTCCAAAATTAACTTGCAATATAGACAAGAACAAACTGGTTTATTTGTATGTACACAAAGAGTCAGCATCCCTAATACGGTCGAAGCAAGCGATTTGTTCATCAAGGTGGAGGTAGAACAGGAAACAACTTACTCTGCTGATCAGCAGCCGGGGGGGTTTGCAGTACTGCAGAGAGTGAATGTCCATTTCCAGTTATACATATTTCTTACCTTTCGAGTGGTGCTGATTTTGGAGCCAAAGATGTATTTGTAGCTTTAAAAAGAAATAAAAACCCCAACTTTGATCTCTCTTTCCTGTAGAGAAAGACGACGCAGAAGAAGCAGGAGCGGATCACGGTCACCTAAAAAACCCAGGTCTCCTAAAAGGAAAATGTCCCGGTCCCCATCTCCAAGAAGGTCAGTAAGGCTCTTGGCTGGGAAAAAAAAAACAGGTGTCTGGGTGGAAAATTCCCCAAGGTGTGAACTCTAACAAAGATCCCAGCGGGGTTCTTGTGAGGATGGTGTGTGTTTGGCTTGATAGAGCTGCTCTGGTGGTGCCCAAGAGCTCCACACGTGAGGTGTTCAGGGGTGAGGAGGAGGAGGAGAGACCCAGAGTTCCCGGCTCTCTACCACAGGAGTCAACTGCCTTTGGGGTGGGCCTGGGCATTTTGAGATCCTCGCGCCCCCAACGGGGAACTCGAGGTGCTCCTTCATGAAACGCTGTAGTGTTGCTGTTCTTCACGTGGTGTTTCTTACACTTCCCTTTGGGGTGGTTGTGTTTCATCCAGAGCTAAGAAATCGGGATGTTTGGTTATTTTCTGAAAGCGAATGGTGTATCTTAGCTGCATGCAGCTAATTCTCCCTTTGGATTTGGAATGAGCTCTGGGTAACAGTCTGGACGTGGTCTGCGTGCAAGTTACGGAATGGTGTGATTGTGGTTTTCATTCTTCTACATACTTTGTCTTTGTAGACATAAAAAGGAAAAAAAGAAGGATAAGGACAAGGAGAGAAGTAGAGATGAGAGGGAGCGGTCAACAAGCAAGAAAAAAAAAAGCAAAGACAAAGAGAAGGATCGAGAACGAAAATCCGAGAGTGATAAAGACGTGAAAGTATGTTTAAAAACCTGTTTAACTTCACGGCCCGTGCGGTAGTATTAACCTTAAACGGGGGCTTTGAAAGCAAGTTTTACCTTTTTTTTTTATCTCGGCAAAGCAGGTCACAAGGGATTACGACGAAGAAGAACAAGGATACGACAGCGAGAAGGAGAAAAAGGAAGAAAAGAAAATGGCCGATTCTTCCTCCCCTAAAGCGAAGGAGTCTGCCGGGGATAAAGGCAGCGGGGATCCAGCCAGGGAATCCAAAGTGAATGGGGATGATCATCACGAAGAGGACATGGACATGAGTGACTGAACTTTGCCTTTGCAGTGACCGCGGCTGCAGACGTGCATCAGTGTCATTCCTGTGTGATTCTTTTACGCTGTACTTGTTAATCCTAAATCTAGATGTATACGGCTCTGAGCTACCCATGGTTTGTCGATCTCCTGATACTAACTCGCGTCAAAAAGCTTTCTAGAGAGGTAACCATTCTCGTTACGGCCGAAAGGGACTGCGTGGCCAAGCGATTTTTACTAACTTGGTGATGCTTCAAGCAAAAGTAAAAAGCTGCATGCATCTACAGCAGGCATGGACTGTTTGTTAAGTGATCTCCTGTAGTAAATCAGCTCACTTACGATAGTGTTCCTAGAATTTGATTCCCTGCAGTAATAGAGCAGTATAGGGAATGCACTGGCTGCATGTTGATTGTGGCAGAAACATCCTCCATGTTCTACAGTCCTACAACGTACGGTGGATCTACTTAAGGGTCTTAAGTGTGACTACACAAAAAAAAAAAAATACAACAGTACATCTGAAAATAAGCATTCTGATATAGATAGTTTTCTGTTTTTGTTTTTTTTTTTTTTAAGCCATGTGGCTGGGGTTGGTTTGTTTCGTTTTGTTTTTTCTGGTTTTGTTTGGCTTTGACAAAGTTAAAATGCACTGACCTTTTTGAGGGCTTTTTTTAATCCGTCAGTTCAAACCCATCTCAGGCAGTTGTAATGGTTCTTTTCTCCTTGAGCCTCGGGACGTGAAAAATCTCTGCGTGATCCGTGCCCAGTGATTAAAGGTTGATTTGTGCAGTTTTCATAATCCAGGTCGTTTTATTTGTTAATGAGCTAAACGCAGTGCAAAAAGGTAGTGCATTTTAAAATTGACCTTCGTATGCTTTTAAAAGCAAGTCTACTTGATAATGTACTTTTTACTTGATCTCAAGTTGTATAAACTAATAAATTTGTGTTTACTGTCACTGCAGTAGTAATCTTATGCACACAGTGATTCCATGTTATATGCAAAGTAGTTAGGCAAGCTGTTTTCTTAGTTACGGAAGTTCAAGAGCTTTTACTTTTGTGCAGGTAAAAAGACAAAAGTAGGCTACAGTCTGTGCCATGTTGATGTACAGTTTCTGAAATTGTTTTACAAAACTTTGATAATAAAACCCTTAAACTTATACTCATGTTCCTACAAAACTCTGCTGGTATTTATTTACACCACTGAATGTACGAAACTTTACCTCATTCATTTAGAGTGTACGTTTTTCTTCATCTGCCTATTTTAAGATGACCGTAACGATTCCAGCGCTTCAAACGCTGGAAGCGCAGTGCCAAAGCCGTGGCTCCGGGGAGCCGCGCTACACTACAGAGAGAATTATTCTACTTTTTGGGGAATGAAGGGAAAATGGGCTCAAATGGGAATCTAGAGGTGTTATGGGTCAAGTAGTTTTTAAAAGAAATACGTATTTGTAAAAGTTTTTTGTATTTCCATTGAAATATGACCATGCATCTCCTCAGGGTGGTAGTGGGCCACCGGCAGGACAGGAGGCAGCGAGTGCTGTGTGCGTAGGGAGTTGGCTGTTAATGTCAACTGAAAACTGACTGGTTTAAATTAGTAAGTTTGGGAATGAAACTGTAAGCGGTGCTTGAACTTCTTGAATCTGACGAGTCAAACCACCATCTTTTTACACTGTCCTTTTGCCCCAGGCGAAGTGGAACTCGCCATTTAGGTATTCAGTGTCATTTTTAGAATTTGTAGAAATGTAAATTTTTACCAACTGTTTTGAGTATTTTGTCAATAGAGAGAGGTATATGTCATACAACCAGTTCTAGGCTTATTTCTAGCGGAGAGAGAGAGGGATAGTTCTTGTAACAAAATATAAAGAGACACAGACAAGGTGCATGATGTCTTCATAGATGTGCCTTTGTTGTTGTCATGATATTTATATGTGAGGTATGAGAACGTAAACCGATTTATAGTAATAAAGTAAACCTCCTTGATCCTTGGACCCTGGTGGTGTGAAAGTCATTCCCAGGCTGCAGTGAAGGACCAAGTCGGGGTATTGAGCTCAAGATGATAGACCAGGGACTACGTGTAATTATGTTTCTCGTTAATTTTACTAACAAACCAATCCTGTGCTGTGTATTAACTACCTCGGGCTGCCCGAGCCCACACCGGAGAACGGTGGGTGGTTTGACACCGCGTTTGTTGATTATGCATCTCCCAGTCTATACCTTTTGGTTTCTCATTTCCAGGGGCTGAGTGCGCGTTGCCCGAGCCCGCGGGCTGCTGCTGCTGCTGGTGGTGTCACCCTTCCCCGGGGTGTGGACACGCTGCGGCCGCCTGACCCCGTAGGAGAGGTTCCTCTCCCCGGTGTGCGTATGCCCCCGTGCAGGGTGAGCGCTGAGCCAGCAGAACTAACTTCATTTTAGTGCTTTGAAGTTGTTTTGCCAATTATTATGGAGCGGAGGCTCTTCTGCCTCTCGAGGTGGGGCCCTCCATGTCGGGTATTGCCTCTCCGTGTGGCTGAAGCAGTTTAATCCCGGTTCAGCAGCAGCTGCTCCTGGTGCTGCCGTCTTACAGGTGCATTTAAGGGAGAGCAGTAACTTGCAGGAGTTTTTCCAGTTTGAATGTTCTGGGCAGGAATGGCTCTGTGCAGGGACAGCAGCAGAGGGTCACAGCCAGAGGATGCGCTGAAGCGCAGTGATTGAGTAACTTGCTAATTGCGAACTGAAGGGTGAGGGAAAGTGGTTCCGTGCTTCTCTCCCAGTGCCGGCTGGCAGCTCCCACCAGCGATTTTTTGACCAAACCTGTGATTATTGGACAATGGAACCACAGGTGGGTGATAGTCCTGTGGGCTGCAGTGGCTACTGCTTCTGCTACCACAGTTCTTAAACCCCAAACCATTTTAACATCAAGTAGGATTCACTTTTGCTTATGCAGCAGCCTTACGTTTGCTATTGTCAGCTGTCACTCGCGTCCCCTCTAGTGCAGCTCTTCCCTGGGCCTATCAGCATCGTGTGATCCCTCTGATCTTGAGGACCGACACAGCTTTTCCTCTAAAATGAAACTAAAAATGACCGTGGTGATTTTGTTCCAACTTCGCAGGTGCCCTGTCAGCACACAGCTCCCTCTGCCGCGTTTCACTTGGAATGAACGTACGTAACGACACGTGTAAAATGAGACCAAAGGACCACAATGCAGCTGGAAAGAGTGACATCCTCCTGTTGCCGCTGGGGAATCCTCTACCGCCATCAGATAGGGGTGACACCGTGTGCAAAAGCAGAACGTTGTGCTCAGCCGCACCTTCACCGCTGTGGAACACCGCGAGCACGCGCTGTCACACTCCTTCGAGAAGTTCTCCAGCCCAGCCAGAGCCAGGCTTGTCACTACCCACGGTATTCAACGGGGGCTGTAGCAACACAAAGGCTACAACTGCCCAGTTTACCCAAATCTTTAACTGGTGATGTTTTAGGCACTTTCTGTAACTCCAAACATGAGCTCGCCTGACCCTTTATAAGTGTGAGATTTTAAAAGTCAGCAAATCCTTAACTATAGAGGGATGTCCTGATCTCTGCTCTGCACGTTCAACTTCCGACACTGCAGGAGGGCAGAAAAGCACTTCGAAGTAAGAAAAAAAGAAAAAAAAACAAAAAACCCCACCACAAAACCCCAAAAATTAAAAAACCCCAAAAACCTTTTACAAAGCAAACTGAAACTTTTGAAGTTCCAGGTTCTGCTCCCCAAGTCATCCACAGTTCCTCTGAGAGACACCCTCTTGTCACATCCTGTTACTGAAATGAGTACGTTTCTGGATTTAGGAGATAAAACTTCTGCAATTACTGAACTGAAAAGGTTTCCTTCCTCCCTCCCTCCCCGGCAGCTCCTCAGCTCCAGGTAAATGCCAGAAGCGACTGTCCGTGTCCCTCCACCACTGCTACCTACACAGCCCAATAAAATGCGGAGCTTTACAGAGGATAAAGATCAGTTTATAATGAAAATGGAGGATTTTATTTAAAAAACGACCAATAAAACACCCTTGCAGAAGGTGGCGGTGTGGGCTTGTCCCCTCAGCCGGAATCCCCGCTCAGAGCCGCGTCTGCAGCGCGGATACGTCCCCAAACGGGCTGCGACAGGAGAGCTAAAACTGGATTTTCACAGGTTGGACAGTTTCAGAATCAAAGAGCGTATTTTGGTCTTTATTCTAACAAATGATACAACCAAAAATTACTATTAGTGAAGGTAAGTTAAAAACATGGACCAGACAACTAGTAAAATGCAAAAAAGTGACATTGTTTTCATGATAATTACAAATTTAAGGAAAATAAATGTGAAACTGCAGCATTACAGGAAGTTTGTTAATACAGATTAAATAATGCAGTTATCCTCGCATGAGTTACAAATCAAGAACAAATACATTTAAAAAAAACAGACAGTTGCTTTGAATATCAACAAGGTGGGTTTCCAGCACAAATATATCCAGAGGGTTTTTTGTAACAAATCATTTCAATACATAAATCAAGAATTGCAGTAAAGTGAGTACAGTGACTGGAACAGCAGCTCCTTGAAAGGAAAAAGAAAACTCATTCCCTTTGCCACAAATTAAAGCAGTATTTTGGAAGACCAGTAAAACGGTTTGGTTAAGAAACAACCCTAGGAATTCTTTTGCGACAATTTCTATTTCAGTTTACCAAAATTAACGGCTGTCTCTTCATAGTTATTCATAAAAAACCCCTCGCAGCCAGCAGGGGAAACAAAATTAAAAATAAGTGGTGAAACCAGAAAGAAACAGTGGCCAAACTCTGAGCGGAGGTGGCCTCTCCTGCGCCCCGGGACTGAGGGTTCCCCGTCCGCATGTGCGCCGGTGTCGGCTTCACCTCCGCGCCCGCCACGGTGTCAATGCGCATCCCAACATGGCAGCTCCTCACCCCTTCCTCACCCAAGCCCATGCGACGAGAGAACCTCCGTAAAACCGCGGGGAGATGCCTTCACTCCCCCAGGGACCAAACCTTCCCTTAACACCCAACACCGTCTTAAGGGAAAGATACGGGGAAACCCAACAGTTAAGTTCTGCTAGGTCAGTCCTGCTAGAAAAAATAAATTTCCAGGAGATGTGGGCAGGAGATGGCAGGGGATAAAGGACAGCGGTGGCCACAGCACAGCTGCGGACTCAGGACCGGGAACGCTTCGCCCACCCGCGGCGCTGGCGAAGCTTCTGCGCAGACGTGCCCAGAGCAACAAATACGCACGTTGTGTCAGTACAACACACAACTCCTTGCAAGCCAAACAAATCATAGCGGGTAAGACATTTCCATCAGCGCGGGGGGAGTCGCCGCTGAAGAAGGGCAGCGGCACGGCTACGCCGCCAGCATCCCACCGCCTCGCGCCTGCGGGTCCCCCCGCTCCGGCCGAGACGCGAGTCCCTCGGGTAGGCTCAGCCCCACGTCCCGCTCACCGAGGAGGACTCCTGCAGCTCGCAGGAAACCCTGCCCCAAGCATCCCTACGTTTTTTTAAGTTTCACAACCCGTCACGAGGAATGTTTCAGACAGAAAACATCACCCAAAGGTGGAAGGAAATGTACCGAGAAACAGCTCACCCCGTCCAAGTTCCCCAGGCTGGCAGAGGAACCCCAGCACCATCACTGGACTGGGAAGGACTGGTCAGACCGCTCAGCCCCACGGCAGGGAGGAAAGGAGTGCCAGGGCGTCTTCACCGTAATAACGTAAAAAGACTACAGTCAACCAAATCTGTGCCCACCCCTCTCTGCCGACACTCCAAACCAGAGCCAGCCTTAATAACAGCAACCCACTAGAAAAAGTTTCTGCAAATCTTAAAATGTATCAAAGTTAGTAGCTGTGTAATCACGAAGGTTAAAAAAACCCCCAAAACCTGCAGCCGGAGTCCGCGGAAATGGCAGAAAACGCTTCCGCGAGCTGCAGCGGGCTTTGCGCCAGACACCTCGTTTGCCCCCAGAAGTCGTGGGCGGCTCTACGGGCAGATGGAGAGACACAGAACCCTCCGTTTTCCTGTGAGGCTACACAAAAAGCTTTGTGGTTGGTTTGTTTTAAGCCTAGAACCCAGTCCGTTGCAGTGGCCGTACTGCCTAAAGCACAGAGCTCCGGCTCCGTACGCTCCTTCCCGTGTCAGCAAGCGGGGATGGCGATTAGGAACAACCGAAAACACAAAGTAATACCAAACACGTGGTTCTTTCCCTGTAATACTGAGGAAAAAGGATTTCTGACATTCACCTCACGCAGAAACGTTTTTCTGCGTTTAGCGGAATTCCCAAGGACTCGGTACCGCTGTCCGCCCCCCACAGCCCCCGCGCTCCCCGCCCCGCACCACCCCCATCCAGCAGTGCCGCGCGGTGTCCCGCAGCCGCAGGGAGGGCGACGGGACGCACCCGGGCTGGGCCCCGCCGACATTTCGTCCCGACCTCCAGCACTGAGGGCACAGCAGAGCCCCTGCATACATTCAGCGCGTCTCCCACGGCAAAGCCCCCGGCCCCTTCTGAGGAGGGGCATGAGGCGGGTGTCAATTCATACCACAGACGTGAAACGCTTTAGGAATTCATAATTACTTGAAAGAACAAGTTCTGTCATTCCTACCCAATGTTCAACATCTGCTACGGATACAGTACTTCAGAAGTAATTACAACTCTACATTTCCCTTTGCTTTTTTTCCCCCCTATAGTTTTATTTTCGATTTGATTTTGAATTAATAACTCCAGTGTATCGCTCGCAGCCTGCAAAGGAAACCTCACCCGCCCGTCCCACCGCGGCTCTACGGCGATGCCGGCGGAGGATCGACCCCAACCTCCCGCCTCCGGTTTACCTGAGCTCGGCTGCCGGCGCTTCCCCGGGGCTCCACTTACAGAGCGGACGCGGTACCTCCAGAGCAGCCTCCTGGGGCTTTACGCAGACGGATTCCAGAGGTTCTGAAAGAACGGCCGCTTCAGACGCGTCCGTCCGCGTGCTGTCGAGGTGCCTGACAAGTCAGCTTTTATTGCCTTGCGCTAAGCCGTCTCCACTCACCACCTGCACGGTTAGTTAGGTCGGTTACCTTCACTAAGCATTGATGGTACTCTTCATTATAAATTTTGATACTTAACTCTATCGATTTCCAGAAAAAGTTTTAACTACAGTGCACAAAGAATATAATTTTGAAAATATTTACATTTTTGTACAATTACACCACAGCACTTTAATCTAGATTTCTTAATACAAACAAATAGCACCATTAGCCTTTTGCACAAACTCTTTCTAACAAACCAAGACGCTGGATTATTGTCGAATTAGGAGACTGGAACCACTTGGAATGAGAATAAGCTCAAGAAGCGGCAGCAGCGAATCGCCTGCCTATTCAAAGTATTAAGAGGAAGGAAATGAATCTGGAAATACCCTAAGCATTTGCAAATAAAGTCTTCCACGGTGAGCCCTATTCGATGTGCACTACAATTAAACTAACTTCAAGAAAAACCTTTTTCTTATGTGAAGGTTTAATGCTTGAGCTTATTGTTCTAGTAACTCTTTATACGCATCCCATGTTTTCCAGTGGCTGCTGAACACAAATAACCGAGTCGACGCTCAACCATTATGGAGCAAGTCTCCTAATGAATGTGAAAAAAGAAGCAAAACAACAAAAGAGTGACAATTTCTAGCTAATGAACCCCCGAGCGTGCTAATCACCACAGCATGGACACAGCAGGGACTTCCAGGCCAGCGCGATGAAGAGAAGCGAAGCGCAGAGCCGACGAAAGGAAGATGAACAGAGCTCCGTGAAGAAGGGGAGGGTTCCGGACATGGATAGCACCACCATGGATTGCACTAAGTTGCAAGAGGAGGTACCTCGTTCCCTGCAGAGCGGATGCTATTTCTGAAGTGTACTGCAGTATGAAAATGCAATTGTTTAATGGTTACCATTTGGTTCGTCCATCTACAGAAAACGCATTCCTTCTAATATACGTCCAACTAACATTCAAATTACTGAACTATACATAATGATACATAGTTTACAATTCATGAAAAGAAAGCTTGAAAGAATATAACATGGTCATCTTAAGTATGGTGGGATGTTTTTAGGGCTAATATCCAGCTAAGACATTTCAACTTTTATGCTAATGGTCCAAGAGTGCTTTTTGTATCACCAAGAAATGTAAAAAATTTAAAAACGAATGATAGTCCTCACAGCTGTTAAGTATTCTCAGGGTCATCGAGGTGTCAGACTACCACGCTTGCAGTACTGGATGTATAAAAGTGTGAACGACACATCAGGAGACTTGCTGTAAATCAGGAACTAGATTAGATGCCCATTCTAGTGAGAATCAGTACATCAGTCATTTGACGCATGTTCCCTTTTCTTCTGGATTATTAAGTTTATCCCTTCCTTTATGACCCACGTTTCTATCTCTATCTGTGGGCTATTTGCATCCATTTGCTCTCACTGTGGTACGCTGGTGTTGTTATTCACCATTAACCTTCCAGTTTAGTTAGAGATCAGGAAAACGGCTGGGGTCCTCCTTGTAGTCATCAGGAATAGTGAAGATGGATTCATCAAATTCATCGTAACGGAACTCCTGAAAAGTCACAGTGGCTGTGATGGTGGGAAATACAGGAATATCTGGGTAGGAAGCAAAACGGTACAATGAAGAGCAAAGAAACACGGGCTCACCGACAGTTACCAACCCTTACTTCAAGATTTGTAACTTCAGACTTGCTAAATACGTAGAAGCTTGTTTAGTATTCTACACGATGGCGACTCAAAGTGCTTAAAGAAGGAGGTGGTTTAAAGAAAGTTCTTTCAGAACATACTCGGACACCCTGAGCGCAGAAACAATACCCAACTCAATACACCATTCAAAAAAATTGTTAATATTATTAATTCAGTGGGTTTCCCTTCCTGATGCAGACTGACGACACGGAAACCAGGGTGCTGTGAACGCACACATTAATCTGTTAAAAGAGAGGATGCTGGCGTGAAGATGATACAAGATAAAACAACCCGCCACATGTAGGCTTCAGTTTAGCAAATCCACATAAAAAGAGGAACCTTTTTAATGTCTGCTTTAAAATATAGCCCTTTTCCAATTTGAATTGCGGTTGAACACTTAAGAGTGATCCTCGATAGAACTGGCTTGCCCGTGAACTGACTTAATGAGCTACGCAAAAATTCCATCCTCAATAAACAGAGCTGTGCAACCCTGATAGGAGGCAGAACATACTCCGTTCAGAACTGTCAGGCTTAAACAGCATACTGGTATGCAAGAAATCCTCTAACGCTTCAAAAAGGTACTATGACTTTTTGGCAGTTTATGCTGTAATGATCTATACCCCAAATAAATGGTGGTATAGATGCATTTCCATTTGTAATAGTTTTCTATTTATTTGTAAGTGAAAAATGTATCACCAGTAATCCTTGAGGAAAGAGAAATTTAAAGAATGCTACAAAATACTCAACTCATGAGTGAGATCATCCTTTAATGCAAGGATAATTCAGCATCTCTACCCTTAGAGCAAGACATTAGGAAAATGTAGATTACACAGCTCTCTTCCCAACGAGGACTACATTCACCTTTCAGCTGCGGATTTCCTACTCATGTTACTTCCACTAACTGAACTATGTTCTCCTGACATCTGTGGCAACACACTTTTACATGAGAGAGTTCTTTTCCAAAACTCAACGCAAGTTCTGAACATGCTACATGAATATGTACACACATTTTGGAAATACAAAGCCCCAAGAGCCGTTGTAGTCATCTCACCTAATTTTACGGGAAAGCCTGGCGGAAGCTTCATTTGAACAAATTCTCTAAGTTTGTTAAAGTGCTTGAAGGGTGCAATTACTTCTAAAACATTCAACAATCTGAAAAGGAAAACAGATTTCATTACAAATTCTTGTTTCACAAGCTTTCCCTCGAGAAAAGATAAAAATGACCCAAAGAGCAAGGTGATAAAAAAGGAGTTGAAAAATGACATCCTGCTTCTCTCTCTCTCTCCTTAAAGCTTCTATATCAGCATCCTCATATTCAGTTCTTAGTGATCCACATCGTATTACTGTAGGCGTACAAATAAACATCAAGATATTAATTTCTTGTCCTCATTTTACCCAAGAGACCGAAGCATACAGTACCACAGCCTCTTCTCCGTGGACACAAGGAACCTGATGTGGTTTTGTCATGGTTTAGAGGACATAACCTTGTGCTAAAACTTGTCACGGGCAAAAACGTTTTAGAATTCTGAGGAATCAGGTACATTGGTATTGCGACAAGTTAATGGTAAACCTGGTGAAACCTCTGGTCTTATCAAGTCAGATAAGCGCTTGGCTCTCCCAGTAAGAGGCACACCAGCACTGTGGTCTCTCTTTAACCGTTTACTTGCTTAACAGCATGACTTCATTCACAGGTTTTAAACTGCCAAATTCCCGTATCCAAAGATATGAAGAATTCTGCAGTTCATAAACACATTAAAACACTTCCTACATAAAAGTAACATCCACAGCCAATGATTTTGACTTACGATTCAATTCCTAAGGGAAATTCCTGGCTCATAGCTATCGTGGCCTTAAAGGTTTTCTTGCTCTCTTTGCAGACCAGCTCTCTACCCAGATGAGGAGCTCTGCGAGGGGCAGGGGAGAAAGACAAAATCAGTTTTTCTCTCAATGAAACCTTGGTTTTAAGGGAAGGAAGAAAGAAAGACTTAAGGTTGAAAACATCAGTAAAGAATCCCTACAATAAAGCAAATACTTTAAAAGTAAAAGCTGTGCATAGTAAAGATGAGTCAGTAACCAACTTAACTTAGATTATTAGGAGTTTTGCTAGACCGGGAGACAAGACAGGGAAATGGCTTAAGAAAAAATCTTCAAATAATTCCCCACAAACATTATATTAATAAACACGATAGAAAGACATGAAAACTACCCAGAAATATATACAGCTGATTTCAGATGTTAATTGAAATAGTCTATATGTGAACAAAGTGTCAAGTTGAAGTGGAAAAAGGTTAATTTGCTTTTAGCCTAAAATATGAAACAAACTCAGAGAAAGCAGAAAAGTTACTCTGCTATCACTAGAAGGCAACAGTGGAAAACTCTGTTATAGGAGAGGAACAGACAGGTAACAAATCTCTTCCTCTTTTGCTTTTTATTAGCTAGAAGCCTAGATTTCCCATTCACTCCCTTCAGTTAATCAGATTATTAAACAAAACGAAATCATATATACATACATATTTCTGTCCCAGTAGTAATAACTGTTCAAGCATAACTTATTTATTCTGCTTGAATATTCATTCTTGCTCAAATACATTCAAAATTAAATCAGTTAAAAACCCCCCAAAAAACCAAAACAGATCCACGTGCCTTTTTAGCAAGCCTGCACTGTAACACCATCACACTCCTCGGTAACATCTGACTACAGCTAGTTAACATCTTTGAGGAACGGACTTTTATCATTGTTACTTATGGGACACACTCAGTACATTTTTTGGTCGTGCGACATACAACAGCTAGACAGCGTGCAGTCCTAGAAAAGAAACTCAACTGCTTGCAGCTCCTACAAATTAAGATACTGTAAATTATTTTAAATTATGGCTGTTTGCTACCTAGTTACACACCTACAGGAAAGTACCTTGCAAAGATCTCGCTGGTACTAGGAGATCTGTATGTCCTCGTATTTCAGACGTGTGCGGTTTTGTACGCTGCCACTAGACTCTCATTCAATCATAAACTTTTATCGTAAATTTTGTACGCTGCCACTGCTACTAGACTCTCATTAAATCATAAACTTCTATTTTAAACATGGTGAATTGGATTATTTATTACTATCGTAAGTAAAGGTAAGTGAATTACAACAATGAATTTGTCAGAATATATTCTTTAAAAAAATAAAAAAGCCAGCTTAGAAGTGCATATTTGCAAAATGTTTAAATTTCAAGCCACAGGTATTGGGTAGATACCCATCCAATATTTTTATCACCAGCTGATGCAATAATACTGTTTATGCACACAGGTAGCAGCTTCCCAACAAGCCTACTGACGATGTTAAACATCGGAGACATCAAACCCAACGTCCCTCTGTCCCCAGCAAACTATAAACAAAAAGCACCCACAAACTAGAGAACCCCTCCCCCCATAAACCCCACAACCCCAAACCGATAATCTAAAGGTGCCTATGGAAGTTAACGTCAATAAACCAAAGAGACTTACTTTCCGTTTTCAGCAGATATGTACTCTTCCCATGTAATTGTGTTGGGCGATGGCGGAGTAAGTGACTGCCGTCTGACAGGCTGTTCAGAAAAACACGTCTTAACTATTTAGCTCTCCTTATATTCTCTTAGAATTTTGCCATTCAAAAGATACAACTGTATTTCAATTCTACGAAGCACAGCAACATAGTCTATCCAGTTTGTAGCTGGTATTTTACTGGGTTTTTCCATCTCCTGCTCTTGCTCTCATAGTCTCCATTTAGGTATTTGGCCTCAAACTGTGTTTTACATAGAAGCTGGCTGCTTTAATGCATCGGTTAATCAGTTAATTCAAGTGTCTGAATGACAAGTAACAAGGCACAAGCTAATACAGAAATAAATTAATCATGTTTGAAAGGCTGCACGCGCGTTCCCAGATGATGTCTGGCTCATTCTGAATAGCTCTTGATTTCATGGTGATAATAACAGGCTTAGCCCATTATAATGAAGCTAAAGGAAAACACCATGGAAAAGGAAAACAGAAAGGCGTCCTAAACAATAAAGATTTGGTCTAAACGGAGTTAAAGCGATTTGCCACAGTCAAACCCATAATCTTGTACTAAGGGACAAATTAAGACTGAAATATCCAAAATAATCATAGAAATTCCTCAATGTGTGCGCTAATCAGGATAATTCATTAACATACCACCATGATTATAATTGTAGGTCATATTTATTATTTTAAAATTAAGACGAACAAAATAGAATAAAAACATTATCTACAGATTTTGCTAAATGACTGGTGTGAAAGATTATTCTCCTATGCAAAAATTCACACACTGTGAAGAAATACTTAAGTGTACCTCAAAATTTTGTTCCATTAAGTTGCCACCTTTACTCAGGCTCTCCATGATAGCTTTATTTCGAAGAATATCCTCCTCGCTGAGATGTTCTCTTCTTTTCCTTGATTCTAATACAAGTCCATTAACCAAGTAGAAATCTGCCAAGAAGTTTCCTACTCTTTCCTGCACGAAAAGAATTGGACATTAATGACACACAGAAGATAAAACAAATATTCTTGCATATCCAAATAATTGCACTTCAGTGCAGCAAGATACCTTCAGGATTGAAATGTTGTAATTTACGCAACCAACCACATGAGTTATCAGTGGACAATCCCAGTAAAGCACGTAGAGCACAAACGCAAGAACCCCATCAGAACAGGTATTTCATACCAATGGAAACTTTAAGACAGAAAAGATTGTTTAAGAATTTAAGAGCAGCCAAGGGAAATCTGACTAAAGTCCCCTTCAGCAGCAAGCCGTGTTAAAGGATATTTTACACATGGATTTGGTATTCCAAAGGAAGCAAGTACTGAAACACGAGCTCAGATGAAAACTTGAGATAAATGGCACTACGTGAACAGATCTAGATGAAAACAAAATCCTTCAGAGCTAGCCCCAAGATAGCTGCTTCCTATGTAAAGGAGTTACGATGGTGGCCGTTTTAATTTTTGCACAGCTGAGAAGCTGTAGGTCAGCCAGACTGCTAACACGGAAAGGAACTACCCAGAACACTCCCATCTTCCCGCATTTATCTGACACAGGCGCGCATGGAATCCTTCCTGTACGCCCTGGAATGCATTTGCAGAGACCATATCACCCTACAATAAAGTAATTTTCAGTACAATCTGTCCCCGCCCCCCAGCCAACTGCTAAAATTGGTTATCTTTCTTCCAGGCTCCTTTTTGCTTATGACCATCATATATATTCTGTGTGCTCAAACTAGTGACAGGTGTGGGGGTAGGGGGAGACATTTTTCCTCCATCCCAGACATCTTATTCTTTTACTCCTCATTTCTTCCCAACCACATCATCATAAGGCTGTCTGAACCATTTTGTCTCCTCTAATGTGGATTGTGAAATTTTCTTTAAGCTTACTGTTTTGTCTTCTCGAAAAAGCCATCCCGTTTGGGCACGTGTGAAGGTGATTGATTTGGTTGATAATGTTGCTGAGTAAATATCACTGCTCATCAAAATGTCAACCTCCTCTTCGGTTTCCACCTCAGATTCCTAGAGGAAAAATTCCCAAATACAGAATAGAACTTAATAATAATGATTACTTCTTTAAAAAAAAAAAATAATAAAAAACCCTAATCAATAAACCTTTTCCTTTGGAACTTTTCCCAGAACTAGTATTTCCTGAATTTTGAAAGTGTTCTATAGAAGCTCTGGCCAAATGGTTGCCAAATAGTTTAATCTTAAATATTAATGCAAATAAGGCATCCAAGTGCCATTGATCCAGAAGCTCAGCAGCCACAGCCTTTCCACAGGCAAAGATCCATATCCTTAAGTGATGGCTGGATAAAGCCATAATTAAAAACTGGACTGAATACAAGGGGTCCAACAAGTCATCCCTTTGCATTGTTCCCAACTGAACTGGCCACAGAGTGCCTCAGCGGATGCAAAGCGCAGTGGCAAGCAAGTCTGAAAACCCACCTGAGGACACCTAAATTAAGCCCACTGGGAAGATTAAAAGTAGCACACATCATCACTTAAAAGATATTACCATATTTGCCTATTCAGCATGATAAAAGATTTCCCAAAGGATTCACAGTTTAGGTTTTTCCTCATTTAGAAGTCTGTATTCAAAAAACACCATATTTCATAACAAAATTTTATGTCACCTATACAGCTTAAATTATAACAACTGAACAAAAATTTCTTTGGTTTGCACTCTTGGGAGCTTGTTTGGGTCTTTTTGAGAAGCACATTTTATTTAATAAAGTAAGTCAGACTTCAGATGCGAAGTAAAAGCTCGAGGCATTTCACACCCAGCAGTCACACAGATCTTTACCTCATGATGTATTCGCTGGTAAACTTTTTGTTCATTGTCTAAAACTACAAAAGATTCAGAGGGTGCGGCATCACCATTAAAAATGAAGCTTAAATCCCCTCGTTGGCACTTCATGTCGGTAAAGTCTATGAGAGTTGTGTCCAGCCTGTGAAAACATACCAGTACTTTAAAAGAAGTTACCCATAAACATTCAAACACACCAGTTTGCAAACAGAAGCTTTTTTTTTTTTTAATCACATCTAAACACACTAAGGCCTAAGTTTTCATAGACTATTTCCTAAGTGAAGCCTGGATTCAGAAATAAAAAAAAATTGCTATTAACAATTAATAAGTTTCACATTATAACATCTCTACCATTATAAATTCTTACTATTCTTACTAGTTATTCTAACTATTCTTACACTAACTTCATAGGAAAAGGTAAAGTTTTCTTCAGAAAACTTTATTTCAAAACTGCCATCATGAGGAAGTGACAGAAATACAACTGCTCCATGGGATGATCACTGATTTGAGTAGCAGTATTAGGACGTGACCCAAATCATGGAAAGGACTAAGAAACAGACTGATTTTTTATTTGACTTATTTTAATTGCTATTTCTTCCCCTCTCCAACACAAAAGAAATGCTTCTGCTGACCTGAATAACTAGAAGATGGAGCCAAGGACAAAGATCTGCCTAGCAATTCATATCCATTACTGCGAGAATATTTGCTTAACAAAGATGGTTAAAGAACCTGAATTTAGTGACTACTTCAGCTCTAAGGGGTGACTGCTTAATATTCATCATATATTGGCCTCTTTTTCCAAGAAAGAATCTGTAGCTATTTCCACTCAGTGCCAGTCTCAGAACTCCCAGTCTCGTACAAGCAGAGCACACACAAATGAGAAGGGGAAAAAAAATGGTCTCAGACTCAAATTTAACCCAAAAAGTCAGTTCACACATCTATGCTAACAGCTTTAAGAGAATAAAAGTTTCTACAGATTGAATCTTCTGAATCATATTATTGACTTTTTGTTTGTTTTAAACTTTGGAACCTAAAGAACAAGACTGAAAAGACATTTGAACCTAAAAACCCAAAGTAAACCAGTTAAAGAGCTGAGCTTGGAAAGACTCCTGGAAGCACTCTATTGAGTTTGTGAATCTGTCACATTAAGCATTTTAAAAAGAGAAACTACACTTTTTTTACTACATAGACAGGAGCAGCAACATTTCGCCACAAAATACTGAAAGCTCATTTATTTGAAATTGTGTTAAAATATATTAAATTCCTATTTGTCAATTAATCAGTCACGTCCAGTAGATAAAGCCTCATACGGCTTGACTGCTTTTGCTTTATATTTTAAGTGACTTGAGAACTGAAACTAAATTTAGAACAACAGAGGAAAAAAAAAAAAAGACAGTCTGAAGCTCAAACCACTTCTTGCCTCTGACACCGCTGTACAAACACAAAGCAGTTTCACACACATTTGCAGACTCCTCAGCGATTTCTTCCAGACGGCACTGGAATTCAGCAGTTGTGACTTAGATGACAAACACTGTAAAACCAGAACTTACCTGATATTTATACCTTGTTTGTGTATTTTACACGCATCAGAAGGCAGAATTCGGGAAAGTAAAGGCACTAAAGGTAGGGAGAGAGAATGCAATTAGGACACTGAGGTTCCTCTGCAAAGTATTTCTATTAAAACTGTGTATCAGTTTGACCCTCGATGTGTTTTAACACAAATACAGCATACCCATCTTCCATCATAATCTCAGTACAAATACAACTGACTAATACCAGGGTTATTTCCAGTCAATAACTGCAAAACTGATTTGTAGTTGTACAGGCTACGTGCAGCATCAGGACCTAGTTTAAAATGTCCTCAGCCACAGTTAAAACATTTGTAAATTCTAACAACTCGTCTTCTAGCTGTTTGAAATTTTAATTCTATGATTTGATAGCGCAGTTATACATCGTACCAACCGAAAGCCCAGCAGAACACCCACAAGCAGAAAAAAAAAATCCAGTGCACTAAGCTTAAAACATCAAGCAAGCATTAAAGCACCGGTGGAACTGAGAATCAGTATAGCATTACGAGATGGATATATGAGACTGCAGCTGTCCTTATTCTAAAAAGGACCATTGACTTTACGGCAGTAAAACCAATTCAACACAATGGCATTTCAACACTTTCTTCAAAATGAACTACAAAGAATTAAGAACACCTGTAAGACGCAATATTGACCTAAAGGACCAATAATTAGGACAGAGGCACTGTCCAGAGCATAATTTTCCCTTCAAGAAAGAGAATATATAGAAAAAACTAAATAATGTAAACAGGCAGGGCGAGACTCCTGGAGAAAAGGACCTCTAGAAGCCGGCTTTACCTCTGGCATCACTTTTTCTGTGCAATGTCTGACTGCCACCACCATACTCTGCAAATCCAGCCGTGGTCTCATCACAGAATGGTTTGAGTTGGAAGGGACCTTAAAGATCATCTCATTCCAACCCCCCTGCCCTGGGCAGGGACACCTCCCACCAGCCCAGGTTGCTCCAAGCCCCGTCCAACCTGGCCTTGAACACCTCCAGGGATGGGGCAGCCACAGCTTCTCTGGGCAACCTGCGCCAGGGGCTCACCGCCCTCACAGGGAAAAATTTCTTCCTAATCCCTAATCCAAATCTCCCCTCTATCAGTTTAAAACCGTTCCCCCTCGTCCTATCGCTACTTGTAAAAAGTCCTCCTCAGCTTTCTTGTAGCCCCTTTAGGGACTGGAAGGGGCTCTAAGGTCTCCCCAGAGCCTTCTCTTCTCCAGGCTGAAGAACCTCAACTCTCTCATCACTAAGCAATGTCTTATCTTAGTCCTTGCCTACAGCTCTACTCTCTTTTTTTATGCCAACTCTTCCAAGAGAAAGTCCACTCATTAAATGTGCAGCAGACAGTAGCTACCTAGAAAAAATGAGATGTTTGTTCCGTATCTGTTCACCATTTGACGGCAGCCTGGCTGCTCATTCCTCCTCTGAATATTGGCAGAGGCATATATTGCAGCAAATACTTAGGCTACGCCTATATGAAAGTACATAAAATTACTAACTTCAGTTTCAACCAGTAACAGAAGGTGTCACTTCCGATATTTTGACATTATTCAGACATGTCGATCATTGTTAAAACATTTTTGCTAATTAATTTAGATTTTTCTTCTACAGGTAAGAGGAGGTGGAAATTGAGAAAACACTAAACATTATAGTGTCGCATAAAAGAAACATTAAGGTGAAGACAGGGTTTGAAGAACCTACCGCACAGCTGCGCTTAACTGACAGTCACCATTCAGAGTACAGGCTGAAATTCAGGAAATTAAATGCCCCGAGTCCAGTTACTCAACTAAATTGTTCAAACCACTACTCTACAGTGACACCAATTGCCCAGATAGAGACATCTTAGTATTTTACTCTTCTAATGATCAATTTCTTAAAGTAAACAACAGCTTGTTCCCCCCCGTATTGTGTCATTGGATTACAGAATAGAATTCAGCTCCAAAAACAAATAAGCAAAAAATAATTCAGCAAAAAAAAAAAGTTGTCTGTCCTTTCTTTATAACTTAGATCTTGAGAACTGGATTGTGAACTTTCCAACATGCAATCAGAAGAGAATTTAAGCTTGAGAGAACAAGCGTGCTGAAGACTGATTATATTATCTCCCTATGAAAGGAATATGCAGTCGCTTACCCCAACTTTGAAAATCCCAGTGAAGCTCTAGATAGAAGTCACCTAGCTGAGATGAAAAGAAGAATACATTAACAAGGTTTTTAGTCTAAATGACAACTGTAAAATTTGCTGAAAGACAGACAGAAGTTGTGTTTTGCCAAACAGAGGCATTCTCTAATGTCAGTATTTGAATTTATACTCCACTCAAACATTTCTCAAGCTTTAACTAGAATAGAATCACTAATGATAAGATTATGTAACTCATTTGAACTACCCATTTTTAATGATTTTTTAAAAATATAATTTAAACAGCTACTAAGCCATGGACTGTAAAGGATTTATTGTAAATATATGTTTAGAAAATATCTATAAAGCTCTCTGCTTGCTTTGATTGATCACATCCAACCCCATGGAATTATACCTCCTGGCTTAAAGTAATGAGTCAAGTTCCAGCTAAGAGGATTCTCATACACAAATTTCAATTTCCCTTCTGGAAATATGCTTAAGTCATTATATAAAAATTCCTCTACCTCCATAAACACATACCAGCCAACTCATTTAAACTGTATGCAAAGCAAAAGCAAAGTAAGGGGTGACTTGACTTAAATTAGCAAATGTTGGTAATACACCAGGGTAGCCACATACTCCCACTCCACGCAACAAGAAAAATATGCAACTCTAGGCCAGGTCTTGCCCCAGCAGGAACAAGGCACAGCAGAGCTGTTTCAGTAAGGCTGTGTCTGCTCTCTCTTTGCTCTCACACAAAAACTGAAAGCTTTTCACTTCTGGACAGTGGGATTTTTTTCTTTTTTTTGGATCAATGAAAAACATCAGAACATTGGCAGAGCGTATTCATAGAGCGTATCACTGACCCAGTTTAGCTCAGCTTTTCAGATGTATGGTTTAATTCACTTAAGATAAATAGTTGGTTTTCTACAAACCCATTCATATTTTACCACTTGACTGGGCAGAAGCTCACCCCACCCAAAGGGAAATAAACGCCTGTTTATAACCACAGTTTTAGCACACTAGCAGCAGTCTGAAATGGAGGAAACTGAGCTTTTCTTCTCGGTTTCCCTAAACTGAGGACTGGTTCACTGTGCTCAAGAAGAACTGGCTGCTGCATGTAGATGGAGAATTAAACCAAAAATCTCTTCCGTTACTAAGCAAGAAAAGGTATCATTCATGATTGGTGACTAAAGAAAACCAGTAAGTTATTCACCAAACCAAAAGATTTAAGAAAGCCTTAAAAATCTAATGAAATAAACACAGATTAGTCTTTTTGCAAGCTAAAGGTTTTATCAGGCCTATCTTACATAAACCCTTCTATTTGAATTTCTAAACGTTGAGAAGAAAGTATCATCATAAAAATACACATAACTCTGTGACACCATAAAGCAGACACTGTAAGCCAAGATTGCTATTAACACCAAAAGAGATTTGCAAAAGCAAGTAAAAAACTTTTTTACAGTTTTCCAGAGCATCCACATGAAGAACATAAGCCACTGCTTTCCAGAACCGTTGGTTTTGGTCAACACAACTGCCTTGAACTTACCTCTTTCAGGGCTTTTAATAATCGAGGTCGCTTTTCTTCAACACTTTCCCTGGACTGCTGTTTAAGCTTCCTTAGGAGTGCTGTAACTAAACAAAAATTAACTATAAGGTAAATCTATTCTATTTGTTTGTTAATTACAGGTTAATGTCATTATTTGACATCTTAAAAAAAAAGAAAAAACAACGCAAATGTAACATTTCATCAGCCTCTGGAGAAATTCACTTGAAGTTATAGTAATTATACATAGCCTGCTCTGATCGGAACAGGAAGAAAAGCCTCAATAATTATTTGTAACATAAAGTACATAATCATGTCAAGAGATCTTTTACACGTGTATTAGTAAACATGTGGGTACACATCTATATTGTTGAACACGAGCCTATGGATTGCGTAACATCTACTCCCACTGAGAAAATTCTTTAGTAGTGAAGAGCTGACATGCAGAATGTTGGTAGTATATTAAAAACTAGTGCATTAATGTATTAATAATATATTAATATATAGTGAGTTTTCTGCTATGGGACATGGTAATACCAAATACTACTAACATCCACTAATGAGTAGCAAGAGCACAATTTTCCTTTTACTACTTCATATCTGAAGTGAATAAGTAATCACTGTATTTGCCTAATGGCCTGTTGAGATGCAACATAAAAGCAATATCCCATTGCCAATTGATATATCACATACACATTTGACCACATGGAGCAATTCCAATTAGATGATCCCCTACAGCTAAAATCCATTCTGACCTTGTAACCCCAATTTTAAACACAGAATGCTAGTTTATAGCTTTTACAATCACTTTAAGCAAAATCTTAACTCTACTTAGCATTATGGACCCTAATGCAATTTCCCTGCATTACAATCAAGGCAACAGACATGTGTAGAGCTTGTCATATCATATTTAGATATAAAAAAGCTCAACTGATTAAGATAAACTCTTCAGAGAACTAAAATAGGAGTATTATAAAAAACTCTAGCTTGAAAACCTGTTCTCCTGTTCTGAGTGAGGCCTCAATTTCTATAAGCAGAGGTTCTTACTCATTTGTCTGTCTCCATAGCTGATGGCTTCTGCAAGAGGGCTCCATCCCTGAGCATTTTTCACCTTTACTGGAGCATTATGGGCTAAAAGCAGGTGGGCACATTCTGTAACAAAATAGTAATAATTACTTACAGTAAACATGAAGGATGTAGCAATATAATTCATAAAAAGGAAACAATAATAAAGGAAACAATAAATATTCAATATATTAAATAGGTATTTTGATAAACTATCTGCAATTCTGATTCAAACTTTAAACAAACAAAAAACATTTATGTAAATCCTTACAGCACTTCCCTGTTAAACATTAGCACTAAAAACATAATTGGTGATCAACCACCAATTACATAACCGTATGTTTTGCTTTTTATAAAGCTATATTTCTGTATGTGCATATACACACACACAACTATATAACAAATATTTTCAAAGCATTACATCAGCTCTCTCTACTTCATGCACAAAACCACGTACCAAGACACACCTCGTGGTCTTCCACACATGGAAGTTGCGCACGGTCTTCCCCCTCTCTGCCTCAACCCCCATCGCCCAAAAGCCGATGGAGACCTGATTTGCTAGAGATGTGCACGGAGACATAGATTTTAGGCCACTCAAGAGCATCGCATGTATGGGAGGCAGAGAGGAAGCTGCTGCACTAACACACCCCTACGTGCTGTAGCATCTTGTGGCACCTAGAGCTGGCAGACAAGCACACTCCGACCTAGGAAACCTCCCAATATGTGCATAACCGGCTGTACAACAAGTAACAGGGACTGTAGGACTAACAATGTGGGTATCTGGAGCGCTGATAACAGAGCACACAGCTCATGGCCCTGTGCTCCATCAGTAGAAAGGCACACTTGCAATGTGCTACATTTTCCATCAACAGCATCAGGAACAGCGTGCGTCACTGCTGCCCCTGACGCTCAGCGTGCACACGCTGTACCGGTAAAGCGACGTTAACATCTCATCAGAGCCACACAAGTTCCTAGCCGAGTCACAGCTCAACTTGCATTCCTTTCTCTGTCTACAGGCAAAAGGTGACGGTGTGGAATGACAAACAGTCCTTAAAATTAATGAGAGAAGAAAGCTTTCGGTGTTTCCACGTTTTGCATGAGCTGTCCTCATTTGAAACAGTTCTTCGGTTTCCATCTACAGAAAGTTTCCTCACCACCTCTCATTAAAATCAACCTGACCCATGGCAGTACCAAGCTGGAGCTGTACACTGAAGAAACGTCTTGTTACGAATAGGATGGGCAGGCGTGACGGATAGAGGAACTTCCTGAATGATTCTCCTACTGTTGGTATTACAGGAAACCGTACTAGTCATTCCAGATGCAACAATCGTGAGTCACTGGCAAGCACACTGTTTGGAAAGGAAGAGATACTTCACTGGTGAATATACTATCTTTTGTGGTAAATAAACAAAAGCCCTGACTACTTTGCCAGCAAACACAGAGAGGTATTTTTATGGTTGTTTAAATATAGTGCTTAACACAATAACAACACTGTACAGTGAGCAGGCAAATAAGCTTGCTTTTACCAGCCAGATTACATTTTCAGTTAAACAAACAGGATGTAAATTCACCCTGCACTTCAGAAAAGACTGGCTATAACGTTGCTATGTACAGCTGAAGAGCCTATATGCATCACCCCAGAACGACAGAAAACTGACCTTCGATATCAGTGAGACGGACTAGCAAGGTGGGAAAGGACCTGGGGTCTTGGTGGAGCAACGACTACACAGGATTCAAAGTCGAAACAGTAAAACCAGGTATTGTGCTGGACGTCACGCACAGACGGCCCTGCTCTAGGCAAGCTAGACAAAGGCTCACCACAAGCATCCGAAAGGATTTAGGGCTTTACACACAAGATGACTGACTATATGGAAAGAAGCCACGAGGTGAACCGCAAACTGACATCTCAAACATGCAGCCGATGAGAAAAGGAGTAGAGGGAAGAAACGCCTCTCCTCTCCTTGCTACGCTATACTCCAGGGTAACTCATACTCTAGGAACCTGGCAGCACTGCCTAGATTGCTTTTTATCCTAGAGCTGAAAGATAAAGTAACCAAATTTAGAATATATATCCAACTGTACTGAATCAAAGTTGGTGAACTCTTTCCTATCAGTTTTATTAGAAGAAGCACCTTTGATCAAAATTGTTTGTATTTATTAATGTGGTATGATACTGCTGTAGCTAGATGGAAAGTGTCCCTTCATGACAGCTAATTGCCTTTTCACCAGAACTACACAACCCCTTCTACACCCAACAGTGCAAAACTTCTAAATATTAACTAATGACCATGACAAACTAAAGCTTGAAACAAACACTGCAATGAGGCACAACAGAAGTCATACACAGTTGGTCACCATTCCTTGAAAACACAGAGTAAATAGTTATAAAACTGAAATATATCTTACAAAGAAAAATGCCTTATTTAAGGCTGAGAAATTAAAGCAAGGCTTCTGCCTCTGTTTCCTTCTGTTGTTCCAAGCCTCCAGTCTGGGACCCTCACTGGAAAACAGCAGTTCTGATAAAGCAACATTTTTCGCAAGTTGAAAAAAACCTCTCTGTGACTTCTGGCAGGCAGACACTTGTAAAACATATTTGCCTCACTGTTCTCTCAAAAAGTTTTTGCGTATCTTTTTTTTTTTTTTTTAATTTTAAAAAGTATCAGACTAGACCAATACTGGCAGATTCCAGCAAGCTCTACTGCTTCCTCTCCTGCATAAGCCACCCCTCTCCCTTCTTCCTTCAAAATTACTTCCCGCTCTAACTCTCAATTATCTTGGATCACTTCGTAGTTATTACCAAAGCATCCTAAGACAACTTACTGCGTTTCCTGCATTCCCCTCTCCAAATCTGCCAGGTGTTTTGGCTAACAGCAGCTCTCTCATGGAGCAGTACCGCATACCAGGCCCAGGACTCACACGGCTGAATGAAACCAAGAGCTTCTTATTTCAGCAGTGAAAAAGAATTTTACTGTCACAGAGACTGAACACTCATACTCCAGGTTTCCTCCCAGTCTTGAAACACGTCTATTTCTATACTTTCTATTTGAAATAGAAATTTAAATCCTGTGCCTTGAAATTCTGCAGTAAAGAAACCCTCGAAGGGTGCCTGGAGAGACAAGAGCCATCGTGAATCAACAGGCTGCGCAGTCCCGTAGGCTGTCCTGCGCCCCGCACAGCGCAGCCCTGACACACGAGAAGCAGCTAGGCAGCGAGTCCGAAATTCGAATCAAGTGAGCGAAGGAGCACGCAAAAAGCAGGTCACCGATTACATTTCCACTCACAGAGTCATTTTATTCTAGAGGATGTTATTCTGATTCACTTCACTGGGAAAAAGCTGAACGGGGATGTTTGACGCCACTAGTGAGCCGATCAGCAACAAACACAGTGACACTAATAACCAGAAAAGTGTCGACAAAGAAAAAGGGTATCGTCACACAAACAGAATTTAATAACCCTTCTGTACCACGAATTAATTGTACATTAAAATAGATATCTGCCCAGATCAAGTCCCCTGCCTACACGTACTGAGTGTATCCCCCCGCTTCAGCTGCTTGGACACCAAAGGGGAAGCAGGCGTGCGCACGCTTGCCTCCACTGCTTCCAGTCATTTCTCAGTCTTCTATGATACTCCAAGTTTCCTAATTCCCTTCTAACTCTGCAACAAGAGAGCAGCTGGGTCCACCCACTGTTCTTGTTCGAAGCTCATAAAGATTCCAACTGCTTCAACTCCTTTCCACTCTGCCCCGTTCACTGCCTGGCTCCTCGATTTTGGCCTAGAGAACAGCCCTGATTTCTTCTCCCAACTTTTCTCTTCTAAAGCTGCATGGAGTCTTCTTTTCAGGAAACCTCAACTTTGAACTAGCTTGAAACACAAGATCACATTCAGGAAAAATGAAAAATTTTGCTTTCCTCTTGCCTCTAAACCTTCAGGATAATTTAAGACCTAACAAAATTGGTGGTTTGACCTACCTTTATGTCCCAACATCACAGCAAGATGTAAAGGAGTGTTTCCTAAAATAAATAACAGAAATAAAAAGATATTAGATTCAAGCTAACAGAATCCATTGCAATTCCTTCAGGCGTTTGCACATACAACTCAAACGTTACATGTTAAGAGACTTCAGCGACATGACCTAACAAAGGAACACACTAAAACATAACAGAGCAGTTTCATTTTTCAAAGCAAGCATTTGGATTACAATTGCTAAAAGACATTTCATATGCCAAGATGGCTTTTTTTTAAATGACATGTTGGAACTTACTCCACCCAAAGAGGTCCAGTTGTATCTTCCAGAAAGAGATAACCCAAACCTCTATGCTTATCATGGTCTGAAAAGTCTGATATTTTACAAAGAATGACATATCTAGGTTAAAAGCTACTCAAAGATACGATACTAATTAAAATTTTAAGAGCCTATTTTATTAATTTTTCAAAGATTTAGTACAAAATTGTTACTAATACCGTATTGGACAGATGGTGAAGTAACCGCAACCTCACCACAAAAATGCCTTTTGGTTATTTTAATGCCTTGTTTCCAAAGAAAGCTTCCGAGATTATTAGCAGATATTACAAAAATGACTCTATTTTCCTGGGTATGCATATGACACGTTTTGTACTTCTGTTCTTAAATATGCACTGTAAGGTACAGAGAGTTGTTTTTCTGGATTAATGCTGCTACCAGAATTCTGACACATTTTATTAATGTAGCTTAAGGATGCAAAATTCTTCCCTTTAACTGTATTACTGTTTATACGTTTAAACATTTTCTTAGTGGAGTTAACAGAAAAATTGCTGGAAAACAAATTTCTCTTGCAATTACAACAAACACACTCGATTTTAGGGTTATTTTACAGTATCACGTTAGCAATAAGTACTTGCTACATGCAAAGGATAATGTAGCATACACCTAAAAGATGCAATCCAAAACATCGAGAGGCTGCTACACAATGTCGTTGCCAGCATACTACAGCATCGCGAAATCTCTGATCGAGATCGGCAAGCAGGCAGACCTTCTAAGTGGTTTTGAATGAGCTATTTAACACGTAGTACAAATTATTCTTGCGGGTCACTAGCAACATCACAGACAGCTACATCCCAGTTCATTATCCACACTCTAACTAAGCTAACCTCAAATCTTCTATTAATAGATTTTGTAACATCTGTGAGCCAAAACTTAATTTAGAGTACTGGATGCAGCCATTCTTCGTTAAGTGACTGAAATAACAATGTTACTGCGGAACAAACTTGAGAAAGAGCCAAACCATTTAGTCAGAAAATATAAATTATGCAAGCCGGAGGCAAACGTTTTCCTCACCTTATCAAGAGCATCAATGGGATAGATATATATATAAAAATAGCTCTACGCTAAGTTTTCTCTTACACGGATAAACCTTAACATTTTAAAAAACACCCCACCTTTCAAACGGTGAATAAAACAGAGCCAGACAGCTCCAGCAGCTATCACAGCTTGGTATAATGGCAAGAAACAATTAAACAAAAGCTAACCAGGCCCCCGACACCTTTCCTGAGAACTTTGTCGGGATTTCATTCCGCCGATAAGCAGGAAGTGCAGTTGTGCGATAAGACACATCATTTCAAAACTCCTCTGGACAAGGTTCTGAGCAACCTGATCTAACTCTGGCATTGCCTCTGCTTTGAGCAGGAGGTTGGAGTAGATCACCTCCAGAGAGCTCTCCCAGCACAGATTTTCCTTTGATTCAATGATCGTCTTCACACCAAAAAGTACGCAATTCAAAAATTAGATAGGAAAATTGGACACAGCAGACAAGGGGGAGAGAAAGAAGAGCGTGCAAAAAAACTGCCAGTACAATAACTGATAAAGCACAGAAACTAGAATCTATCAATTCCAGAAGAAAAAAAAATTAAAAAGCTATTTATGAGGAAGCTGAAAAGAGGTAACATCCTGCTTGCTGGTCTTTAGCCAGCAAGTCCCCGGTGTCTACGGTGTAACAAACGTCAGGGAGATAAAATAAGAGGTTAGCTGCTGTACCAAAGGGAGAGGAGCCACACTAACAGGTAAGCAGCTTTTGGAAAGGGGGGAAGAAGGAGAGGCAAACACATAGAAAAGGGACATTATGAAACTTAGAAAGCAAGACTGTGGTTCCCACAGTTCTGGGCTACCTGGCCAGTCAGGTCTTTTTTCTCATTGCCCGTGATAAACTCCTCTCCAGACAACTCTTAGTCCAGACCAGCCAAGCGCAGCGGGCATGGACGCAGCAGCGCCCGGCTGCTCCGGAGAGCTGAACGAAGCATGGGGACAGGACTGCGGATGGAGCCATCTAACAACGTGCACACAGCACACCAAACCCTGCGAGCACCACAGTAATCTCACCTGTGTTTTTATTCCATCAAAATTCCACTGCTACTTTATAGAATTACCTCCCTGAGGCCCTCCCTGAAGGAAAAGACTCCCAGCAAGAGCTGAGACACAACGCTAGCTTTGGCACAACCAAAAATCAAACCTGGAACAGCATTTTGCAAACTCCCATCACTAATCATCCATCTTAAGATCTGATAAGCCTGGGGAGATCTTGATGCCCTTTGGGCCAAACAAAACGGGTTTTATCAGCAGCAAATTTAACTCTGACCTATCAAAATAATCCATCCAAGCTGTGTAAGGTTGTATGTCACAAAATGAAGAAATTATGGTGAGGAATCACTCAGCTCATAGACTGCCTCCGTGCAACCTTCGGATTCTTCCTGCCCACAGGAGAAAGGGAAGGGCTGTTCAAGCAGAAAGACTCCTCTTTTGTCTCATCATAGTCGTAAGCAGAGGTAAGCTTTCGCTCTGCCCAGGAAAACTGTGGGAAGACAAATGCCTTGGAAAAGATGAAACCAGTGCTGCCACAGTCTCCCATCCAGCAACACCTGCCAGCCACCAATACCGAGATAACCCTTATTGGGGTCCGAAGCAGGCAGCAGCCAAAGACCTCCGGTACTTTTCAGCTCAGAAACCTGGCTGGCTGGCAGGCACAACGGGACAAGGTAACTTCTATTCCTTTGGGAAAGATGGGATCTGAAAATGTAAACCCAATCCCAGCTGCTGAAACAGAGCGATGCTATCATGCTCTTGCTAGCATTTGGATGGTAAAAGTCCCAGACTGAAAAATTAATTAGTAGAAGTATTTGCAGGGCTCAAAGGGAACTGCTCCACTGGAATTCCACTGCACTGCAACCTCTACACTGCAACCTCAGGTTCCACCGATCCTAAAATACAGATCATGTTTAATTGCTTCATCACGGCAAGAACAGCTGCGGCTCCTCCAGAACGTTCACTATCGAGAGCACACAGAAGAATTCCAGGTTAAATNAAAAAAAAAAAAAAAAAAAGGTGAACTCTAACACTAATCAATTTTTCCTCGCCAGCGCACAGCACAACTAAGCATTTCTGCCAGGATAGGCGAGAGAGGGCAGTTTCACTTCTTTCATTTGCACAGATGGTTTTAACAGCTTGAGGTTTTCAATGAACCACAGCACACGCCACAACAGTAAGCGTTGGATTCCATGAAAGCAAGTAGCTTTACACAGGACAGCTGCTGGAGAGAGAGAGAAGGGCGCAAATATTCAACTATGTCGTTTACCTATGCCAGAGAGCTATAATAAAGAGGGCACTGTAAATAATTGAGCGGCTGACGTGTAGTTTTGATGACTTCCATGCAATTTAATCATAACAATAACTTGTTTGATATCATTTCTAGACACTGACTAGAACATGAATGGGCACATACTTGAACAGCTGCAATCAAATTAATTCTCTTTTGGCAACAGCTTGATTCACCATATAAACAAATCTCACCCTTCCCTTCCATCTAAAGACAACTTCATCAATACCCATAGCTTTGGGAAATGGGCATATATGCTTTCCTCCCCAGGTCATACAGCCTACAGGGTCTTATTCCAAGAAAGCAGTGACACAACGCAGTCTGAAATCCTGCACGTGCACATCCAGGGCACGCAAACAAAAACTGTTTGCGCAAAAATGCACATTAAACACAGTACTCGTCCACACACACACGTGTGGAGCTTTTAACCTTTCGTTAGGCACCTGGCATATCTAGAGGGAAGCTGAGTCTGTTTTCCAAGAGTAATTCAGCAAGATTTGTCTATTCCAGAACAGAACGTGTTTTTATTCCGAATATAACATGCATTTAAGAGCTTAAACATATATTAAAATAAAACTAATCTAATAGGTACACATACAAGCTTCTCCCAAGAAACTCATAGTTTTTGGAATAATGATGCTGGCCTTCCGATGGGTGATGTGTTTTGCGGTTGATTTAGAGGGCGAGGCAGGCTGCACTCAACTTACAGACACAGCCAGCGTTTGTTTTATCGGAACACCAAAAGTTTAATGTTCTACAGCACTTGGCTTTTCTACACTTAACCACACAGTAAAAATGGGACTGAAATATAAACAGTAACTGTTACTAGAAGTTCTTTCTCCCTGCTGTCACTTCCTTATCATGTACTAGGATTCTACTGGCTTATTTCTGAGTATAATTGTAAGCTGAAGTTCTCTACCCCAAAAAACTCACAATTCATATATGTAAACAAGTGGCAGATGGATTCAGGCAGAAAGAAAACAATAACAAGGAAATATTAGTCAGGCCTTTGGTATGTCAAGACATCAAGAGTTTTGCCTTTTTTTTTTTTTAAATTTAATAGCAAAGGAACACTTAAAGCAAAAACTTGGAGGAAGATAATGAGACAGAAATCCCCCCCAAAGCGTTCCTACTGTAAGCAGCATTGAGAAAGCCAAAAGACCTTCATTTGAAATTTATATATATATATATACACATACACGTGCATGTATGTATAAATATATTAAAAAAAGGATGGTATCAGTGTTTGTGATACACATTGAAGAGGATAGCGCAGCAAAGAGATCGGGAAGTGCCTTCAAAGTAAAGATATTAAGCTTAAGACGATGAGTTCTTTGATGAGGAATCAGAGGAGGTGTAGGGGAGAAGTCGGCAGAAGGACTACACTGAGTGAGAAAATTTCTTCCCAAGTCTGGTGCTTTCATTCTACCAGTATTTGCTGCAACCTTTGGAATGAAGATGACAGGATAAATATATCTGTAGCTATATTTATAACAACGTACTTAGAAATATGTTATGACAGTTGTAAGAAACACTCCTCTTCATCTTCACTGAGAAAACTGAGCTGTATATTAGTCCGCATACATTAGTTTGCGTTTCAGAGTGCCTAATGTTACCACAGACATGGCTTTTAATTTCCAATTACATTATTCTTCCCATTGTACCAATCCCAAAGATGGCTCTACCTCAATGTTCCTTTTTATTTTACACAACACAATTAAGCAAAACAAAGGGAACATTTATCTCTTAATCAGAAAAAGAACGTAACTGTACCCTTTAATCACAACTTCTCCAGATACCACATAGGTTATAACTTAGCATTCTCCAGCAGAAATGGATCACGTTACTCTTGAAAGAGGTAGGAAACCTGGAGATGCAAACTAACCATGAAACTTAAGCTGACTTGACAGGCTGATTTATTTTTTAACAGTGCAAAATATTCCCCAAATTAAACATGTTATTTTAAAACGTCCTAGCAAGATTTTAAATATTCACGCAACACAGAGTAGCACGAGGCTCACACTTCTGCCACTGCCACTTCTGTGCGCAGAGCCAGCTCGCAGCGGGGCAGGGAACGAGGTGTTGGCTCTTGGCAAACCCCAGAATGGAAGCATTTTTAAAAAAAGGAAAAAGCTTTGTTTTGGTTTTTCAGCCTGGGGGGAAAAAAAAAAATCGAAGATAGTTCCACCAACAGCCAAAGGAACCGCTCCTGAGCTCGTCATCTCCGAAAGCAGACAGGTGACAGCTCAGGCACCTCCAAATAATGATTTTTTTTGTAAAAAAACGAGGTAGGATTGGGGGCACGAAGCGACGCCGGGTAAGAGGCAGCTCTCCCAGCACTACGCCGTTCCCAAAGCCGGTACAGTGCCCGCTCACACCACAAAAACCCCAAGACTCTTCCAAGCTCCCCCCCCCGGCCTTCCCCCCTCCCGCTCCCGCCTGCCCGGCCCCGGCCCCGGCCCCGGCCCCCCGGCGGCCGCCCCGCTGCTGGAGCCGAGCTCTCCCTCAGGCCGAGCCGCTGAGGGAAAGGAGAGGCCGCGGCTCCGCCGAGCAGCTCCTTCCCCTCAGCGCGGCCGCCGCCCGCCCCCCCCGCTCACCGTGGCTGTCCTTCTGGCCGATGCCCTGGGTGCGGATGAGGGCCGAGAGCCGCCTCACGTCCCCCTTGAAGACGCACTCGTGGACGGGGAATTGCGCCGGGCACTTGTCGGGTTCGGCGGGAGGGCCCGTCCCGCCGGCCGCCGGGCCCCCCTTCAGCGGCAGCCGGTGGTGGTGGTTGCTGAAGATGCGGTGGCCCCCGGCCCGGCCGCCCTTGCCGCTGCTCCCGCGCCCGCCGGTGAAGATGCCTCCGGGCGCGGCGGCCGCCTCCTCCTCGCCGGGCGCCAGCAGGTCCCCGTCCTCCTTGCTGGGCTTATGGTCCCTGCGCAGCGAGCGCAGCTTCTCTCCGGTCATCGCCAGCGGCGGCCCGGCGGGGCCCCGCCGGCAAGGCTCGCCTCAGCCGGAGGGTCGATACGTTCAGTCCCGTCCCGTCGGCATTCCCCGCCGAGAACCGCCCGCCGCGCCGAGGAGCCGCCTCGCCCGCCCCGCGGGGGCCCCGCTCAACGGCCCGGCGCCGCCGCCGCCGCCGCCATCTTGGCCGACTGCTCCCGCGAGAGGCGCGGCGCCGGGCGAGACTTCCCCGCTCACCGCGAGACTGCCGTGAGGCGGCGGGGCGGCGGCGGGACCTGTCCCCGCGGCTGAGGCGGGCCCGGAGCGGGGACCGCCCCGGCACCGCCCCGAGCTCGGCCCGGCAGCAGGCCGAGGGGGGGCGGGAGGCCGCGGGCAGCCCCTGGCGGCCGCCGCTGAGGGGAGGGGAGGGCCGAGCCGGAGCTCGCAGCCCCTCGGCGGACGGCGGCGCCGGGCCGTTGGGTCAGGGCTGGGGTGGTTCCTTTCGGCCTGGTTTGGGCGACGCGGGGTTAATGGCTCTTTCGGTAATTTTAGTTTTCAGTAAGGTGTCTTCTAACGCTCGGGGAAACGGCACTTTTAGGAGACTCCAGGGTCTGAATTGGTGAAAATGTTTGTTTCGCAGCCAGCTATGGGGTGTGGGTTCCGAGGTCTTGGGGTTTTGGGGGTCACCAGGTGCGGGGATGAGGAGGAGCGAGACCCGAGCACTGCACCTGAGCTGCCAACAGGGTTATTGCATAGCACAAACAGCACATTCCATAGAAATTAGAAAGTTTGCTGAGGAGTTCTCTCCCTCCCGTGACGGCTGCCATCCTGAGAACTCCTCGCCCCGGTGCCGCAGCCCTGAGCCCTTCCCTTCCTCCCGAAGCCATAGCGCTCGCAGGGTCCCACATCGGCTGTCACTGCACGGCTTCTACGGATAGAATGGGCTGAGGGTAATCCTTTTTGCTATCGGGATCAATATTGGTTCTGTAGTGTTATTATTGATAATTATCTAGTCTTATTCTATTAAATCTGTTTATATTTCAACCCTCAGGTTTCCGTGTTTTTTCCCAATTCCCCTTACGGGGTGGGGAGGGCTCAGCAGGTGAGAGAATGATTGTCTAAACGACAATAAATTGTTGTGGGTTCTTCAAACCATAACACCTTTACAGGGATTTATGCACGTGGTAATGTGTCTGCGCTAAGAATGTTTCTGGCATTTCTAGGGAAACAGCTTCTTGCCCTGGCAGTGCGGGCTCGCCGTCGTCTCACGGGGACAGGGACGGACCTTGTGGGCCAGGCAGCTCGCCGTCCTCCGCTTGAGGTGACAGCACTTCACAGAGGGCTGCGCCTTCCTGCAGACCTCGCGTCCCATACCCTCGGACCCGAAATGCTGCTACGGCACAGGCTCTGGCTGTTGGGAAGCGCTGCCGGCCACCCAGGCGTATCTCAGGCTGCCCAGGAAGAGGAGCGCCGTCCCCGGTGCTGCGTAGCATGAGGGAAGGAGCCAGAGTCTCAGTCTGTTGCAAAACTGTGCTGTGATGACTCCTACGGATGATGATGACGGCGTATGGTCTGTGCGTTGCTGCGTGCCAGAGGTGTAAACAAACCACACAACAATGAAATAAATGAGATGAGCCAGTTCCCCTCATTTGCTGAGAGAACAGAAGCTCTGGGTTACTTCCCGGGTCACGAAAGGTGAAGGGATTTCTCAAGGTGACCTCAAATCAGCATTCCTGCGTCTCCTCCGGCGCTCCTTCCGTGAATCCCCTGGCCAGCCAAGGAAAAGAAACAGGCTGCTAGTGCTGGTCTGAACAAAACATCGCCCAGTCCCTTCGCTATTCATCCGTTTCCCTCATTTGCATGGCCGTTTCATTCACCGGGGCACAGGGAAATAGAAGGAAAAGACTCGGTGTGGTACCCGACTGTGAAACAAGAAGTTATCTGGAGAATGATGGGACCTGTACACGTTGTCTTCCTCAAAAGCACGTGCAGGAAGAGGGAAAGACGAGACAGCCGTCCTGGCCTTGCGTCAGTCCCTGTAGATGCATTATCGTCTTACAAAGTAACTGTGTTAGGTTCAGCACTTCCAGATTTCCCTGCAGGAGCTCCTTCTTTAGCGCTAGTCCTGCAAGGATCTACTTACAACAGTGGAATGAATCATTTAAAAAATGATGATATGTCAAACTCCAGGTAAACTGGATTTTTTTTTATCTAATGCTTCCAGGGGAAACAACTTACAGATAGTCAGGAAGATTAGATCTGCTGTGATAAAAGAACTGCCTTTCTGGGTGACCTCTTTCTTTACCCAGTTTGCATCATCTCCTCTCATACGAAGTGGCTAAGAAGAATTCTAGGCAGAGATGGGAACTATGAAATACAATTTCGGTGCCTGCTGTCTTCAGAGTGACAGCACAGCTGCTTCCCGCACAGCTACTTACCATCCTAATACAGAATTTTAAATAATTCTAGGGAAAAAAAAAAAAAGTCCCCTTTGCTCTATACTCCATTGGTCTTTCTGACAAGATTTTTCTGGCTCTTCTTATTTTTAGAGAAAATCAAATCCCATTTGCAACAAGAATTGGAGAGGGTGACACCGTTAGCAACTCTGATGTCTCTTGTCCGTTCTCCAGTGCCGCACAGGAGGCTGTTTGCCCCGGTGCCATGCTGGGAACGTGTCCGGTGCACAGCTAGTCTTGCGGAGGAGATGTACTAGCTCAGGTTTTAGCTGATGTTGGAAGCATCACGTTGCATTTTTAATTACTGGAGGCCAGCTAAGACGAGACAGAGGCATGAAGTCACTGTTTACCAGCTTATTATGGAGTCCCTTATTCAACCCCAAAACATAATGAACGCATTACTAATGGGAACTGCTCTGCGAAAACTGGCGTTTGTAGTGAATCCAGATGTCCTCCCGTGCCAGGACTGTACTGTGTAATTATTATACACCTGCAAATTCTTGAGAATGTTTGTTGTTCTTTTTTTTTTACCATCTAACAACAGAACTTTGACTTAAATTCCGTAAATTGCTCTTTTTCCAAGCAGTAGGCAATTTAGATAAAAGTAGCAGGATCAGATATTGCGGCAATGTGGAACAGCATTTTCTACAGTTTCTGGGCTGTGAGTCTATGGAAACTTCACTTATGGAATTCCTCAACTAGGAAATAACTAATGGAAGAGTAATTTCTCATGGGTGTATTCCTCCAGGAAGGATGCTGACTTTTTTAGTATATAAATGAATAGGTCAAAAAAATAGAGAGGCATAAAGGACTAAATTTTTGCAAAACCCAAAGGTAGGCAGTAAATGAAAATGATATACTGCGAGGTGCATCTGCATTTATTCTAGCTGTAAGTCTAACAGTAACATTTAAACTTATAAAGAGTACCTAATAGAATATTGAAAGCACCCGAGTATGGAGGAATGCTCTCCGGTTGCCTTTTTCCTTTCTTCCACAAGGCAAAACAAAAATAAATGAGGTCCTGGAGGACGGTGAATGGAATTTGCCAGCTCTGGAGAAATGAACTTCTGCTTCTCCCGGCCGTTCAGAATGACGGGCTTGAGAGATGCTAGAGAGCAATACGTTTTTCAAAGTGACAAACAACATTTAAGGAAATTAAACTTTACAGGAAAAAAGTAGGTAAGGAATTTTAAGACATCATAGCCTCAACAGCTTCCGTTCGAGTGGAAGTATTAATTCTCTTTTCAGCTGGTGCTGTCCTGAAGCACTTCAGAAATTTTTTATATCTCCTTATTAAGAAAACCACGAGCAATTTCCTCAGGTTGCTCAGACTGCTCCATGGGACTGGCACCTGCAGAGTTCCTTTGTGTACTCGGTGAAGGGCTCCAGCAGCCCATTTTGGGGACATTAGGGTGAGGATCCGTGTCCGTGAAAGGAGCAATAGCACCCAAGAGCTGTGTGCTTCCTGATGGATGGGACAGCCTCCTCCAGAGAGAGCCACAACAACTGTCGTGGGCTACACAGATAACGTGAAACTGGAGGTAGAGGAAGAAATTTTATATAAAGAGGAAATAATTCCATTTTCCCCTTTGTCTCGGCTTGACTAGACTGAATGTTGTAATACAAATTATTACAAAAAGCAAACGGATTCTTATGGTACTGCCTGAAATTCGCTGGTTACCTGAAACTTTGTGACTTGCTGTCCTGGCTGGGTGGCGGGTTCGGAGCAAAGCTTTGCCTGTGGGGTTTAGGCAGATGTTTTCCACAGGCCGACAGGAAGGAGATTTGTCACCACAGGGTTATTTTCCTCCATCCCGAATTTCAGGTGTCTGCTACGTGCTGAAGCTGAAAAACAGACGAGAATAATCAGTGTATCCAGTTTTGCTCTAAATTTACCTGCAAATGGTACAAAAATTATTTCAAATTCTGCCTGAAATGCAAAAAAAGGTGGAAGCGTGTAATGGTTTGAGGAACCTATGACAATTTATTGTTGTTTCGGCAATTATTTTATCACCTGATGACCCCTCCCCACCCCGTAAGGGGAATCAGGAAAAACATGGAAACCCGAGGGCTGAAATATAAACAGATTTAATAGAGTAAGACTAGATAATTATCATTAATAACACTACAGAACCAGTATTGATCCCGATAGCACAAAGGATTACCCTCAGCCCATTCTATCCGTAGAAGCCGTGCACTCCCAGCAGTGACAGCCAATGTGGGACCCTGTGAGCGCTGTGGCTTCGGGAGGAAGGGAAGGGCTCAGGGCTGCGGCACCGGGGCGAGGAGTTCTCAGGATGGCAGCCGTCACAGGAGAGAGAGAACTCCTCACCAAACTTTCTAATTTCTATGGAATGTGCTGTTTGTGGCATGCAGTAACCCTGTTGGCAGCTCAGGTGCAGTGCCCAGGTCTCGCTCCTCCTCATCCCCGCACCTGGTGACCCCCAAAACACCGAGACCTTGGAACCCACACCCCATAGGTGGCTATGAAGTAAGTATTTTCACCAATGCAGACCCTGGAGTCTCCTAAAAGTGCTATTTTCCCAATCATTAGAAGAGAAATCAGTCCTGTGTCCCTCAAAGCAGGACGAAGCGTTGGGAAGACTTCTCTAACCCTCGCTATCTGGGTTTGGGTTGCGTGACTTGGCAGGGCCCGCCCGCCCGTTGGATGCCCTCCGGTGCGGAGACAGGAGGGAGCCCTTCCCTGGGGAAGGGCCGGTGGGGCCCCGCTCACCGGCCGCCCTCCTGCCTGAAGGCCTTCCCGCCCTTTGGCCTTCCGCCGAGGCCGGGGCTTGCCGGGCTGCCAGGCGGCCGCTTCTCTTCTAGCGGGAACGGCTGCTCTCGGGGCCCGACTCCCGCCCTGGGCCGCTCCGTGGACCTCCACACCGGCGGAGCGTAGGCCCCGGCCCCACCGCCGACGCCGCTCCCGCCGCGCCGCCCTGAGGTGCTGCAGCGCCCCCCTGCGGGCGGGCGGTACGGCAGCGCTACGCCGCTCCCCTCCCTGCGGCGCGGGCGCCGTCCGGCCCCGCCCCAGCCAATGGGGGGGTGGCGAGCGAGGCCCCGCCCCCGCCGCGCCCC
>VUYV01000378.1:315809-329238 GCA_008711295.1 Anarhynchus alexandrinus | reverse complement strand
GGGTGGCAGAGCACTGGCACAGGCTGCCCAGAGAGGTGGGGGAGTCTCCCCCTCTGGAGCCATTCCAACCCCGCCTGGACGCCGTCCTGTGCCACTGCTGGAGGTGCCCCTGCTCTGGCAGGGGGTGGCACTGGGGGAGCTCCAGAGGGCCCTTCCAACCCTCACCAGTTTGGGATTCTGTGAAGGCAGTGTTTTTTCTTGGGGCGGGGAGAATCTTTCTCTGTCCTTGCAAAGCTGCTGTAGTCTTTGGGTGTGACCATCTCTAAATAACAGATCATTTGTAAATGGGATAATGAGAGGGGAGGGAAGGGAAGGGAAGGGAAGGGAAGGGAAGGGAAGGGAAGGGAAGGATGCCTCAGCCCGTTTGAAGTGTTCCTTGGGGCAGGAGGGCGTAGCATGGCCAGGTTAGCCCAGGCGTTGCTCCTGACGAGGGCCCTGGGAGCCGCCGTTCGCAAAAAATACCTGCAGTGTTTGAAAGCAGAGAAGCTGCTGGTGTAACGCTGCTGTGATACTTCAAAGGACTCAGCGGGAGCAAAACCCCCGGAGAAATGACGTGAATCGGGAAGCAAAGAGGGAGTCCCTCAGCTGGGAGGACAGTTGGTTGTTTGTTTTACCTAAACCAGAGGCTTTTCCTTTTGTCTTTGTATTTTCCTTTTGTCTTTGTAATGTATTCATTCTGCCTCTGCTCTTTCATGTGTTTGATGGTCTTCTTCTCTGCTTAATTTGCCTCCTGCTCTTGTGCTTTGGCTGCTTTGTTCTTGGGAAAACAAATCGGTGATAATTGACAAAGGTGAATTAGAACTTCCTTCTCCTCCCGATCTTTCTTACTTGCCAGCTAATGTCGTCAACTGAAAGTGAATTTGCTAAAAATACGATTTTCCCGCAAAATAATCCTTTTACATGAGAGAGGGCATTTAATCCTGGCCCAGGAGATGGTATATTCACTCCAGCCCTTTGCTTTGCTGGCTAACGGCCGCTTTGCCCCCAGGCAGGTCGGAAAGTAAAGCCGTTTCCTCGAAGCAGGCTGAGAAGAGGGTTCTTTGGTNTGGCATCCCATGTCTGTGAGATGAGGAAGACGGATCCCATCAGATGTGTTTCCACTTGTCTTGTTCTAACTTTGGAAATNGTTTTTTTAAAGGAAAAAAAAGTCAATATGAGCAACTGGGGCTGGAGAGAAAAGTTGTGGGCAGTGAGTGCATTCACAGGAGGGAAACGGTGAATCCGTGTTGGCCTTTTTGTCATCCAGGAATACATGGCCATAATTCACACAGCGGTGCTAAAAAAACCCCCTCAACTACCAGTGAGCGTTTCACAAGCGCTACTCCGGTCAGGCGCTTTGAAGTTTAGGCTGGTTTTCAAACTACCGACCGAGCCGTCAGACCCCAGGGGAGTGAAAAAAAACCTGTTGAGCCTTATGGGGAAAAATCTTAAATGTTTGGGGTTTCCCCCCCCCCCCAAGCCTGCCGTTTGCCAGCCTGAAAAGCGCCGGTGTTAAACGCGGGCGGTGGTGGGCGATGCCGGGAGAAGAGCAGCTGAGGGTGGGATGTCATCGCTTCAACCTCAGCTGATTTTTTTGAGGTCTGAGCCTGACTTTGCCGGGGCGGCTCCAGCAAACGGCGGCTGGCGGTGCCCGGGCTTTGAAAAAAAGCCCCTAAACGTTCCTTTTCCCTTAACTGTCTCTTTCTAAGCGTTCGTGACCTTACACGTCCTATGTTAACTCCTGTTTCATTTCTCCCGTAGGTTTTCACACTGGCTGAGAGCCTGGGAGGGTACGAAAGCCTAGCGGAGCATCCGTAAGTCATTCGTCATCTTAAAAGTCTAAAAAAAGCTGCAAAGTAACGAAGTTTGCTCTATTTCGTTGGGAGTTCTAAAGTTTTCTAAATACACAAAGCGAAGATATTTTGCATGTCATTGAGACTGAAGGGGAGTACGTTGTACGGCACAAAACCTGCTCCAGAAATGGGACTTTGGTCCCATTTGTCCCCAATACTTAGCCGCCCCAGTCTAGCTTAAACGGCTAAAACTGGGATTTCTACGGAATTAGGTTATTTTACTTATATCCAATTTGCTTTTTAAAAAGATACGTGGAAAGTTACGACTGAACTTACACGCTAAATCATTGCAGTTGCTCGTTTTGGAGTAGCAGCAAATCTTAAAACGCTCAAGCGGTTGAAAGGTGCTGAGCGGGGGATGTCGGTGGCTGAGCAGCTGGGGGAAACAGCTTCGGACCCATACCCCCCATAGCTGGAGAGAATAAACTCTTGGGTGTCAGTGGGACACTTTGACAAGCGATCTGAGAAAACAGAGGTTTAAACAAAAACCTGGAGATTTTATCCTGGAGATTGTATACTGTAACTGTTTCTCCACGTGCTTAAAGTAAAGCTTTTAGATATCTTTTTAGACTTTTTTTTTCTGAAAAGTAGTGTCCGGAAGGAAGAGGAATAGGAGTTGGGGTTTTTTTTATCTCCTTTTTCATTTCCAGATTGTAAAGTATACACTTTTTATTCGTCATTTGTAGCTTAGAAATACTGTATTAAAACGCTGGGGGGTGCAAGTCACTGACTCCGCGGTTGGCATAATTTACAGTAGCTGGTGATAGGATCTCTTCCCCTCTGTGGGTTAAGCAGCCGGTGGTACACAAAAGGTGTGAAAATTTCAGGGGGTGCTGGCAGGAAACCGATTGCTTTGATCTTTACTGATAAAAGTAAACACTTCTTAGAAATAAAGGCTATTTTTTTTTCCTCCAGGGCCATCATGACTCACGCTTCGGTGCCTAAAGAAGACAGAGAAGCTCTTGGAATCAGTGATACATTAATTCGCCTGTCGGTCGGTTTGGAAGATGAAGAAGATTTACTGGAAGACATCGACCAAGCTCTGAAAGCTGCGGTCAGTGGGTCCTTACCTTAGTGCCTCCACTCTAAAAATAATCTCCCCTTCCGTCCTCTGCCTTTCGCACTACGCTCTCTGTGATTCTTTTACACTTGATTTTTAAGCCCCTTGTACGCGTACCGTGCAGAGCGCGTGCAGGGTTTTAAAGCTTTCGTTGTTGGGTTTCTCGGTGCAGCGAGGTTTACCGTCCTCGTCAGCCACCGTTGGAATTGGCAAAGGTTCCAGCAGGGCAGACGGGGTGTCCCCGGTGTCTGAGCGCCGGGCACAGCCGCTGAAGTCGGGCTGCGCGGGGGCTCTCATATCGGCATGGAAGCGCTGCCTGCGTGCTTCACATTTTACATGTCATTTAGATAAGGTTGAGATATATTAAGGAGCTTCAAGAAAAGAGCTTCTCCAGACAGCCACTCCAGTATTTGAGTAATGCTGTTTTGTCTGTAAGCGCTACTTCTACGCCTCTACCCAAAGCTCTGTATTTCAATATGAGCCAGCACTGTGCCATCACAGCCCAGAAAGCCCCCCGCACCCCGGGCTGCATCCCCCGCAGCGTGGCCAGCACGGTGAGGTGGGGATTGTGCCCCTCTGCTCCGCTCTGGGGAGACCCCCCTGCAGTGCTGCCTCCAGCTCGGGGGGTCCCCACAGCAGAAGGCCACGGAGCTGTTGGAGCGGGGCCAGAGGAGGCCCCGGAGCTGCTGCGAGGGCTGGAGCCCCTCTGCTGGGAGGACAGGCTGGGAGAGTTGNTCAGCCTGGAGAAGAGAAGGCTCTGCGGAGACCTCAGAGCCCCTTCCAGTGCCTGAAGGGGCTCCAGGAGAGCTGGGGAGGGACTCTGGGTCAGGGAGGGGAGCCACAAGATGAGGGGGAATGGTTTTAAACTCAAAGAGGGGAGATTTAGATGAGATACTAGGGAGAAATTCTTCCCTGTGAGGGTGGTGAGCCCCTGGCGCAGGTTGCCCCGAGAAGCTGTGGCTGCCCCATCCCTGGAGGTGTTCAAGGCCAGGCTGGACGGGGCTTGGAGCAACCTGGGCTGGTGGGAGGTGTCCCTGCCCAGGGCAGGGGGGTGGCACTGGATGGGCTTTAAGCTCCTTTCCAACCCAAACCATTCTGTGATTCTGTGATTTCAGACAATAGACAGAAATTGTTCTTTACCCGTGGTAATTAACGTGATGCCATATTGTGCCTGTTCTCCTCAAGGCAGGTTTGCTAAGATGCATGGGGTCTCTGTGTGTTTGTGTGTGCGTATACACACACGCGTGTGTGCAGGGGAGAGGCTGGTTAAGTGTGTATTATCTTTTGGTCCTGCACAGCTTTGTGCCATGCTTTGCATCGGCTAACGCTGTGACTGAGAAATAATGGGGGTTTTGCAAGCTTTTTTTTTTTTTTATAATCCTTTTTTTTTTTTCCACCTGGAAGGGATTAGTCATATCTGAAAAATACACAGCATGGGCACTTGACTTTGAACCGGTACCTCAGTCTGGTGGATCTCCTTTGGAAGCTGCGGACCTGCAGTCTGACGGGCCGGTGTTTCACTGCTGTGTCGTACCGTACTCTGTATTTATCGCGCTGCGACGTATCAAAGGCGTTGCCAATGTCTTCGGTTTCCGCAATCGCAGATGACTTGTTGGGTGGGTTTCCCAGGTGATCCCAGGAAGCAGCTCGCGTCGTGTGAAAGGTCCTTTCTTGTTCCCAGAAGGAGGTCCCTGACCTTCGGGGATGCCGGAGAGTCCTTTTTGATGTGAAATCTCACGGCAGCTTTAGATCTGAGCGTGCGAACCAGACGCCTTCAGCCTACGCAGACGCTCGGCCTCAACCTCTCATTTTCCCTGTGCTCCACAGCTTCAGTGGAAGGCTAAAATCCTTCCAACCTTCGTAAGCATAATTATGGGTTGGGGAGAGGAAGGAGAATTTCCTCCTGATCCTGGCGGGCAACAAACAGAGCCCAGAGGTACGGGGTGGCTGCAGGGAGGCGCCAGCCAGGCCTTGCAGGTGGCGTTGGAGATCTCAGGATACGCGTTGGTGGAGGGACGCGCACTGCATCGTTGGTTCTTGGTGCGAGCTTAGTTTTTGTTCTCAGGGACTGCCACCTCCCGTCACCCAAACCCACCCCTAAAACTGCTTATTCTGTCTTTACAACTCCAGGTTCCGCTCCCAAGTATCCCGTTGGCCTCAGGTAGAACTTCACTCTTGGAAAGGCAAAAAAAAACTTTTGAAAAAAGTTGACTTGAAAAAAAAAAAGTTGACTTGACTGAAAAAAATCTAAATGTGCTCCGAGTCTGTTTGTATCCACGTGAGCACACGGTGCTCCCCCGCCGGCGGGTGGAGGTGTCGGGCACGTCGCTGCCAGGCACCGAAAGCATTCCGTCCGGGCAGCACGCGCTCTGCCACGCCGTGGGACGGGCGAGGGGGCGAAGAGAAGGGGGCAAACCGAGGACTGCAGCGCGGCACCTGCTTAGGAGGGGCTTCAGCGAGTAGTGGAATAAGGTTTAATAAATATCCACCCTAAAAAAGCACGAGTTTCCTTCTTCCCTTCTCCCAACTTGTCCTTTCGTCCTGCAGGAGCGCCGTAACTCGTTGGTTTGTCCGTTTGTTTTCTTGGGAATTCTGCAGGTTTGGTGGCTCCTCAGTAGTCCTTGCAACGCCGAGGACAGAGTTGATGGTCTTTGGTGGACCTTGAGTCGGCTCCAAGTCGGTGGCGGAGGCAGAACGAGGTTCAGCGCTCCCTCATTCTCCTCTGCCACCTCTGCATCCCCGCAGGCACCTCCAGCCCCTAAAAGAATTAAAAAATAGAGGTGTTTGGAGTAGTTTTGTCTGCGTGAGAGAACATGGTGGTGTTGGTGGGTAGAGTATAAACTTGAGTCCTGCAGCGGTTGCAGCAGATGTAGTTTGAGGTACTGTACGGACAGGAAACTTTCATCCATTTCTCTCTCTTTTATTTGGCGATAGGGAAAATTGGCAGCAGTGACTGCGTGTATTCCCGTGTGCCCGCGCAGAGCGTGAGGATAATCTGATGCTAAAACGCATCTTATTTATGAAAAGAAAAAAAACCACCAAAGCACCTGGTTGATACAGGTGCGCAGCGTAATTATCTCTCCCTTTTCCTTCTCATTGCAGTTTGCAGACCATAAGGTTTGACGTTTGAAACCGGATCTGGGAACTGACCGCTGAAACGCCTAAAGACGACGACACAGAAAGCCAAATTGCTGCTGATTTGCCTTTGATTTGCCTCTGAGAATTGAAACCTCTTCAGTCCGACGCTGGACGCCCGGGGCGTTCTCGCCGTGCGCCGGTGCGTCTCTCCTGCCGCCGCCCGGTGGCCCGCGGCACGCGGCCCACGCTCTCCGCTGGGGCCGCTCCTCTTCTCTTGGAATCCTTTGCCTTCGGGATTTCTGGAGGGAGTAAGTTGTGTTTGCGAGCGGCCGCGGTGCACGCTCGGGAACGTGACCCCCCTCCTCCCGGTGGGGATCAGCGTTCCTCGGTGGTGGTGCTGGTGCTGCGGGGGTGGCGGGTCAGAGGGGTTGGTTTCTGTTACTGCTCTTTAGGATGCCCAGTTAATTTTTCTCATCTCTTCTCATCCAACAGTCCGACTTCAAAACTTAACTTAGATTTTTTTTTTTTTTAAATAAAAAAATTAGGCTGGAAATATGATTAAATGCTTTTTCACCTGTTGCTATTTTATGGAGCACTGAAAATGAAGTGCAATCCAACGCCTGGTAAACAATAGTGACTTTCTACAGAGGATTCTTTCCCTTTTTAAAAAAAAAATAAATCATGTAATGTTAGTTGTGCTAATGATTTGGTTTATGTTTGGAATGGGAATCATTTTAATTAAAATATGCTTTGAATTTCCCTGATGTGTTACTGGTTTTGACATTTGCATATACTACTTGCGTTCGAAGTCGCGTGATAAAATGACCCCGGATTTGTTTACATTTTCCTATAGGAAAATGTCGCCATTGATGTTTTTACTTTTGTCAAGAAAAAAAAAAAGATAGAAATTCTAACGTATAACGACTTGTTGTGCAAATTGCGATATTCAGGCGAGGAATATGCAGGCGCCTCTGGGCGCTGCTTGCGTGGGGTTTGGGGGGGGGCACTGCCAGCGGCGCCCAGTGAGGTGCCATCTCCGCGGGGTGGACCCTCCTGCCCGCCTCCCACCGCCGCTGAAGAACCCCAAAAAGAAGCCCGAGCGCTGCAGGTGCTTGTCACAAGACTGACTACGCAGATCTTCCGTGGTAAAAAAAAAACATTTAGCTTTCACAAACTAAATGAAAATTAGACTTTCTGGGGGTGTCTTTTTGGTTTTGTTTGTTTCTGAGGTGCGAGCTCAGTGGCTTTCACTCACCGGCTGGTTGAAAGCTCCCTGAGATCATGGTCTGGAGCACCCTAACGAGCGCGCAGCCGAGACGAGGGGGCTGTTGCAGGTGGCTGCCGGGACCCCCAGGGTACCCGAGCAGGGACAACACCTCTGCCCTGGCTGTAGCAGAATCAAGACCTCGGGGTTCTGCACAGCCCAGGCAGAGCCTGAGCGCGGGATGGCGACGATCTGGCCCTCAGAGTGCTTCTTCTGAGTCACTCGTGGTTCGTTGGTCTGTGAGATCAGCGAAACCTTCTCTGGCTGTGGGGTTGGACTAGATGATCTCTGCCTCCAGCTCTGGGGCCCTCAACATAGGAAAGACATGGAGCTGTTGGAGCGGGGCCAGAGGAGGCCCCGGAGCTGCTGCGAGGGCTGGAGCCCCTCTGCTGGGAGGACAGGCTGGGAGAGTTGGGGGGGTTCAGCCTGGAGAAGAGAAGGCTCCGGGGAGACCTCAGAGCCCCTTCCAGTGCCTAAAGGGGCTCCAGGAGAGCTGGGGAGGGACTCTGGATCAGGGAGGGGAGCCATGGGATGAGGGGGAATGGCTTCAAGCTGGAAGAGGGGAGATTTAGATGAGATATTAAGAAGAAATTGTTGGCTGTGTGGGTGGTGAGCCCCTGGCGCAGGTTGCCCCGAGAAGCTGTGGCTGCCCCATCCCTGGAGGTGTTCAAGGCCAGGTTGGACGGGGCTTGGAGCAACATGGGCTGGTGGGAGGTGTCCCTGCCCATGGTGGAACTCGATGATCTTCAAGGTCCCTTCCAACCTAAACCATTCTGTGATTCTATGATTTAAATAGGGAAAGACTTCAATTTGTTGTAATTAAAATTAAGACTGTGCTTTCCATACCGGGTCAATACATCATTTTGGTGAGAAGTACAGAGTACAAAGACAATCCTAGCAACCTGTCAAGGCGCTGTGCCTTCTGAACAGAGAACAATTACGCATATATTGACACACAAACAGAGTAGTCTTCATTATCTAGAATGATTAAATCCTGGGAAAACTGAGATGAAGGTATGCATAGCCAAAAAACCCCCTCATTTACTTATTTGCATTGCAAAGTATATCATAAAAGCACGTGCAAAATGAGTAAGATGCTACAGAAGGTGTAGGTGGTATGAAAATGAGGAGCTCGTGTTATTTTTTGAAAATCCCACGGCTGGCGCTGAAGTCATCGTGGTGGCATCGTGTCAGCTAGCAACTCTCCCCACTCTAGTGAAAACCATCTTCTCGTCCATGTTAATTTCTGCCTTAAATTTTCATGTGTGTGGTTACAACGTTTTTGGACTAAATATCTGATTTAATTTCTACGTCCCCAGTCCGGATGGTTTTTGGAGCGTCTTCGCTAACACAGATGTAACGAGCGATGAACGTGGGCGGTTTTCGAAAGGATAAACCGGAGAGGACGATGTGTCCGCGTCTGCGAGGAATTGATGGGGAGACGCGACTGTCCCAGGGACCGCGCGCGCCCTTAGGTGGCAGTGCCGGGCTGGAAACCCCAAACTCCCGCCTTGCGCAGGGCCACGCCGTAAAAGGTGAGCGGCTTGCATTTTTCCCCTTCCCGGGAGATCGGGAACCAGAAGTCATTTTTCCATCGTTATTCTTTATTCATCTGAACATTCTGGATCAGCGGTTCCGAATTAGATCACAAACACCGAAATAAGGTTTCGGTGAAACGGGGAAGGCGGGAGCCGCCACGCCGCGGCGGTGGCTGGGAGCCGGGCGGAGAGGGGACAGCCGAGCCCCGGGGGGCCGAGCTGTAGGGTCAGGGCCGTGGAAGGGACAAGAAATCAACACCAGCCAGTCCTGGGGCAGGGAGCGGTGGTGGGGCTGGGCTGGGTCCTGCCATCCCGGTACGACTGGTCTTGATGTGGCTCGTTTTGGTGGACCGGGGGCTGAGGTGGCCCCTTCCAGCCTTGCTCCAGCTCAGGAAGTATTTCTCTTCTCGCAGTCAAGTCAACGAGTTTGAAGTGTTGCTGTGTAAAACAGCTTTACGGTCGGGGTACCCTTCCTTCTGCTGAGGTTTTCCCAGGCCTAGCGCTCTGCTGACCGCAGCTGCTGTCTTCGCATGGACCGCTCGTGTGGATGATCCTCTGAAGAGCTACGACTTGAGGGTTGAGGAGATGGGCTCTTGTGCCCTGCCAGAGCCACCGTCCTCTCCAGGCCGGGCAGGAGCTCTGCAGCTTGTGGCAGGGCCCGGGAGGGTGATGGGTGCAACAGTTTGGTTTAGTTTTTCTTATTCCTCCAAAATGTCGGTTCCTGGTTAACATCAGCTCAGCCGTAAAAGCCCATCCGTAGAGTCTCTCCCATACTGGAAAAACATATAAGACATATANTGGTCTTGATGTGGCTCGTTTTGGTGGACCAGGGGCTGAGGTGGCCCCTTCCAGCCTTGCTCCAGCTCAGGAAGTATTTCTCTTCTCGCAGTCAAGTCAACGAGTTTGAAGTGTTGCTGTGTAAAACAGCTTTACGGTCGGGGTACCCTTCCTTCTGCTGAGGTTTTCCCAGGCCTAGCGCTCTGCTGACCGCAGCTGCTGTCTTCGCATGGACCGCTCGTGTGGATGATCCTCTGAAGAGCTACGACGTGAGGGTTGAGGAGATGGGCTCGTGTGCCCTGCCAGAGCCACCGTCCTCTCCAGGCCGGGCAGGAGCTCTGCAGCTTGTGGCAGGGCCCGGGAGGGTGATGGGTGCAACAGTTTGGTTTAGTTTTTCTTATTCCTCCAAAATGTCGGTTCCTGGTTAACATCAGCTCAGCAGTAAAAGCCCATCCGTAGAGTCTCTCCCACACTGGAAAAACATATATAACTGTGCAGCCACTGCGTTGTGCAACGAGCTCCGGGTCCTGGGGTGGGAACGGTTGGTCTTCAGCTGCTTGCGAAGGGACTCAAGTGTCTGGCTTCTATCAGAAGAATATCTATTTTGAAATGAATAGCATGTGTGTTCCCTAGTCCTTCGGCTGCTGCTGAATTTCCTGCTGCAGGCATGAATTTCCTTTAGACCCTTTATTTGGGGAAAAGACAGATGAAGCTTCCAGCAGCTAAACTCTCAATGAATTGTTCAATGATTTTCTTAACACGCGCATTATCAGCCTGAAGTTGGCTATAAGGTTGTCCTCCCCCCGACCACGGGCTGGCCTCAACGTTGGACCTGTCAGAACCTGGTCTCCTTATGGGGAGGGGTTGAAGTGAACGGGAGGAGAACGTGACAAGCTGATTATACACCAGGTCAGAAGGTAACTCTTTGAGATCTTCTCTAAATATCCCTTCTTTCTACGACTTCCCTGGAGCCATCCTGTCTGCCCCCTCTCGCGGACTGACTCCAGATCCATCACGCATTTCACAGATCACGTTCTTTCTGCAGTTAAAAGGGCGCGTTTCATCCTTTCATTAGATTTCGCAGATGTGGCTTCAGATTGCATTACACTTCAAGGGGAATTTCTTTTTTATGTTGAGGCCCAGATCACACTTGTATTGAATAAAGATTACATTTGTTCCCCGGAAAATGATTGTATAGCGCTGAGCCCAGAAATAAGACCAATTAAAGCGTGTCTGTTCCGAGAAGGCGCAGCCTGCAAGGTGGCCGAAGGGCCTTCGGGGGAAAGCGGAAGCGCTGCGGTGCGGCAGCTCCTCCCCAACATCCAGCCCGGTCTTGCCCCATCCGTCGGACCTGCTGGGAACCTGCACGGTGGGGGACGCCGACGGCAAAACGGTCCTGGTCCTCACACTGGTGGGAGCGGGTGTCTCGGGAGCAACGTGAGAGCAGAGCTGGATTTTGGCACTAAATCTCCAGAGACCCCGACCCTGCCGCTGTGAGGGGGGTTCTGCTGGAAAAAGCTAAATCCCGAATCGCGATCGCTTCGTTTTTGCGGTGGGTGATGCTCCTGCCTCCCCGGCTGCGGGGCTGTGTCCACCTTCCCCGGTGGGGCACATCTCATTCGCTCTTCCCTGGGCTTGGCTGGAGGAGTTAGTGGCCTGTGCTCAAACAAAATGCCACCTGGGCGACTTCTGCTGAAAAACTCAGGACCAGAATGTCGTTTTAAGCTGTGTACAAGGGTGATCCCCGTCCAGCTGTTTTGTGACTTTTTTTACCATCCTCAAATCAGAGAATCGAAGAAGGATTTGGGTTGGAAGGGAACTTAAAGGCCATCTAGTTCCATGGGCAGGGACACCTCCCACCAGCCCAGGTTGCTCCAAGGCCCGTCCAACCTGGCCTTGAACACCTCCAGGGATGGGGCAGCCACAGCTTCTCGGGGCAACCTGCGCCAGGGGCTCACCACCCTCACAGCCAACAATTTCTTCCTCACATCTCATCTAAATCTCCCCTCTTTGAGTTTAAAACCATTCCCCCTCATCTTGTGGCTCCCCTCCCTGATCCAGAGTCCCTCCCCAGCTCTCCTGGAGCCCCTTTAGGCACTGGAAGGGGCTCTGAGGTCTCCGCGGAGCCTTCTCTTCTCCAGGCTGAACCCCCCCAACTCTCCCAGCCTGTCCTCCCAGCAGAGGGGCTCCAGCCCTCGCAGCATCTCCGGGGCCTCCTCTGGCCCCGCTCCAACAGCTCCGTGTCCTTCTGCTGTGGGGACCCCCCGAGCTGGAGGCAGCACTGCAGGGGGGTCTCCCCAGAGCAGAGCAGAGCGCAGCAGAGGGGCACAATCCCCCCCCTCGCCCTGCTGGCCACGCTGCTGGGGATGCAGCCCGGGGTGTGGGGGGCTTTCTTGGCTCCTGAAGGAGAGGAGGTGCTGCTCTTCCCGTACCAACCCACTGCCTTGCACTGAAAATAGATGTGGCTGTAAACCCCGACTCCATGGCCAGGAGAGGTGTTTGGGGAAGGGAATGTGTGGGGTTATGCACCCCGAATCACCCGTGGAAGACGCCAGGAGCAGCCAGGGCACGCAGCATGGGACCGGGTGAGCAGTGCTGTCCTCCGTTGGAGGTTTTGGGACCTTCACCCCCTGTCCCCACGGAGAGGCAGCGCCCGGCTCCCGGCCCCAGCGTTACGAATGGCAGCAAGTGGAGGAGTCAGCACCTCCCGCGCTCTCTCCAGCCTCAGATTCCCCTAACTTGAGCTTTTTTTGGCATTTATCAGCTGTAGTCACAACCGTGTGATGAAGGGCTTTTTTTGTTTTCCAGCCGTAGCACAGCCAAGAGCCGCACCACATTAGTCAGAACAGTTCTTAGAAACTTCCAGCTTTTACTTACAGGAAAGTTGCAGTAATTGAAATCCGCTATTTGTCATAATTATATAAACTTGTGTATCTAGAAAATGTCAAGCGGTACCGTGCATACTTTCCATGTCGGTGGAGACACGGGCCCAGTTTGCAGATTTGCAGGCTGGCCCCTGCTGTCACCACTGACCGTGAACGCCGAAATGCGAGGCTGCTCTGTCTCCTCCTGCTGCTGTAGGTCTGTGTCGGAGCGGCGCTGGGAATTGGCAGCTCGCTATCCCGCGTATTTATGGACTTGGTGGCCTCAAAGGCGGTAACTCCAGCAGAGCGGATGCACTTGGTGTCGACACAGCTCCTTAACCATTGCAGGTGTCTTTGTGAGACGCTAAAATGGGTTTGAGCCCGGTAAGTGCGTCATAATTTTTTTTTTTTATCGGCTGTTGTGTGCAGTAGCTGACTTAGAAATGCAATTTTAGTTCCTCCCTTTTTATCGTCTTCCATTAGGAAAATATGGATTCCCTCATGTCTTGCTGCAAAGCCAGGTGTTGTGACGTGGCAATGGAGCTGCGGCTCTTGGCCGGCCAGCCTCGCAGCGGCCAAACCCAGCTCTCGGTCCCCGGAGTTTGCCTCCGCCCAACTCCTGCGGTGGTGAGACCGTCCCGGTCTCCGCAGACCCCCGAGGTCAGTCGGGGCAGTTCTTGGGTTGGACCCACATCCCCACCCCACCGGCTGGCGACTGGGATCATAGAATCATAGAATGGTTTAGGTTGGAAAGGACCTTGAAGATCATCGAGTTCCAACCCCCCTGCCATAGGCAGGGACACCTCCCACCAGACCAGGCTGCCCAAGGCCACCTCCAGCCTGGCCTTGAACACCTCCAGGGATGAGGCCTCAACAACCTCTCGGGGCAACCTGTGCCAGTGCCTCACCACACTCAAAGTGAAAAACTTCTTCCTCATGTTCAATCTAAACCTGCCCTCTTCCAGTTTGAAGCCATTCCCCCTCGTCCTATCACTCCATGCCCCAGTAAAAAGTCC
>VUYV01000378.1:302108-315774 GCA_008711295.1 Anarhynchus alexandrinus | reverse complement strand
GTTGGGGACTCCAGAGCTGGACGCAGTACTCCAGGTGGGGTCTCACGAGAGTGGAGTAGAGGGGCAGAATCCCCCCCTCGCCCTGCTGGCCACACTTCTTCTGATGCAGCCCAGGATGCGGTTGGCCTTCTGGGCTGCGATCGCACATTGCTGGCTCATGTTGAGCTTCTCGTCAATCAGCCCCCCAGGTCCTTCTCCTCAGGGCTGCTCTCCAGCCATTCCCCGCCCAGCCTGGATTTGTGCTTCATGTATGAAGCTTCGTTTCTAGCTCTATAAGCAATTTATAAAATTTTCCTCCCGGCCAGCGTCTTTAATGGAAACACTGATTTTCTTGGTGAAAGTCTTCCGGTTCGGATTGGGGCTGTCAAGGCATTGCCAAGGACAGGAGCGGAAAGAGAGGGAAAGAATTGATGAAAAAAAGGATGTGTTGAGCCTGGCATGGTTCTCTGAAAAAAGTCCAACACCTTGGGGCTTTTTCTGTCCCCGTGGCATGGGAGCAGACGTCTGCCCCTCCGCCGGTGCCATCACACCATCCCCGCCAGCCCTCGCCTTGCACCCATTGCGCAGCCCCCCGGCTCCTTTCACAGAATCCCAGAATCCCAGAACCTCCTAGATTGGAAAAGAGCTGTAAGATCATCCAGTCCAATCATTAACCCAACACTGACGAGCCCACCACTAANGCCTGTCTTTTAAATACCTCCAGGGATGGCAACTCCACCACTTCCCTGGGCAGCCTGTTCCAATGCTTGACAACACTTTCGGTGAAGAAATTTTTCCTAATATCCATCTTAAACCTCCCCTGGCACAACTTGAGGCCATCTCCTATTGTCCTATCACTTGTTACTTGGGAGAAGAGACCAACACCCCCCTCGCTACACCCTCCTCTCAGGGTGCTGTAGAGAGTGAGAAGGTCTCCCCTCAGCCTCCTCCTCTCCAGGCTGAACACCCCCAGGTCCCTCAGCCGCTCCTCACCAGACGTGTGCTCCAGACCCCTCACCAGCTCCGTTGCCCTTCTCTGGACACACTCCAGCACCTCAATGTCCTTCTTGTGGTGAGGGGCCCACTGCTCTACGGGTGAGCGACACTCTCACATCTCCGACGTGGGTTGCAGAGGTGGAAAGAAGAAATTATTTTATTTTTTTTGCGAAACAGAGAAGAGACTTAAGCTCGGGGAGTGCTGGCTCACTGGGACCCCACAGCGCCGAGCCCTCTCCCAGCCACGCGTGAGAAATGAACCCCAGCGCATCCCTCCACTGTGCGGGTCGCACACAGCTGAAGGTGCTGCAGCCTTGCGGCGCAGTCCTGCCATTGACCGAAAGAAAAAAAAATCCAATTAGCAACGCTTATTAATTGAGACGACTTGATTTATTGACAACNTGGCCACACTTCTTTTGATGCAGCCCAGGATGCGGTTGGCCTTCTGGGCTGCGATGGCACATTGCTGCCTCATGTTGAGCTTCTCGTCAATCAGCACCCCCAGGTCCTTCTCCTCAGGGCTGCTCTCCATCCATTCCCCGCCCAGCCTGGATTTGTGCTTCATGTATGAAGCTTCATTTCTAGCTCTACAAGCAATTTATTTTTCCTCTATTGCATAACACATTTTTCACCAATTATATCACCTTCCAGCCCGCGTTTCCTCCCCGGGCGCTGACCTGCGCGGGTGTTTGCCCAGCGCCCGGCGCTGCTGTCCCCCAGCTTGGCCACCGAGGACATCCCCTGGGCTCGCCTCCCCTCCTGCCCGGCTCGGCCCCCGAGCAGGGAGCTCCCCCTTGCTGCGGGGGACCCACGTCCTGGCTCTTCATCTCCTGCCCGAGGGCGCCGCTTCCTCCCGGCCAGCGTCTTTAATGGAAATGCTGATTTTCTTGGTGAAAGTCTTCCGGTTCGGATTGGGGCTGTCAAGGCATTGCCAAGGACAGGAGCGGAAAGAGAGGGAAAGAGCTGATGAAAAAAAGGATGTGTTGAGCCTGGCATGTTCTCTGAAAAAAGTCCAACGCCTTGGGGCTTTTTCTGTCCCCCTGGCGTGGGAGAAGATGCCTGCCCCTCCGCCGCTGCCATCACACCATCCCCGCCAGCCCTCGCCTTGCGCCCATTGCGCAGCCCCCTGGCTCCTTTCACAGAATCACAGACTCACAGAATCCCCTAGATTGGAAAAGAGCTGTAAGATCATCCAGTCCAGTCATTAACCNGTTGGGGACTCCAGAGCTGGACGCAGTACTCCAGGTGGGGTCTCACGAGAGTGGAGTAGAGGGGCAGAATCCCCCCCTCGCCCTGCTGGCCACACTTCTTCTGATGCAGCCCAGGATGCGGTTGGCCTTCTGGGCTGCGATCGCACATTGCTGGCTCATGTTGAGCTTCTCGTCAATCAGCCCCCCAGGTCCTTCTCCTCAGGGCTGCTCTCCAGCCATTCCCCGCCCAGCCTGGATTTGTGCTTCATGTATGAAGCTTCGTTTCTAGCTCTATAAGCAATTTATAAAATTTTCCTCCCGGCCAGCGTCTTTAATGGAAACACTGATTTTCTTGGTGAAAGTCTTCCGGTTCGGATTGGGGCTGTCAAGGCATTGCCAAGGACAGGAGCGGAAAGAGAGGGAAAGAGCTGATGAAAAAAAGGATGTGTTGAGCCTGGCATGTTCTCTGAAAAAAGTCCAACGCCTTGGGGCTTTTTCTGTCCCCCTGGCGTGGGAGAAGATGCCTGCCCCTCCGCCGCTGCCATCACACCATCCCCGCCAGCCCTCGCCTTGCGCCCATTGCGCAGCCCCCTGGCTCCTTTCACAGAATCACAGACTCACAGAATCCCCTAGATTGGAAAAGAGCTGTAAGATCATCCAGTCCAGTCATTAACCCAACACTGACAACCCACCACTAAACCATGTCCCTGAGCGCTATGTCTACACCACCCTTAAATCCCTCCAGGGATGGGGACTCCACCACTGCCCTGGGTAACGCGTTCCAATGCCCGATGACCCTTTCGGTAAAGAAATTCTTCCTAATATCCGATCTAAACTTCCTCTGCTGCAACTTGAGGCCATTCCCTCTTGTCCCATCGCCTGTTCCTTGGGAGCAGAGCCCGACGCCCCCCTCGCTACCCCCTCCTTTCAGGGAGCTGTAGAGAGCGAGAAGGTCTCCCCTCAGCCTCCTCCTCTCCAGGCTGAACACCCCCAGGTCCCTCAGCCGCTCCTCACCAGACGTGTGCTCCAGACCCCTCACCAGCTCTGTTGCCCTTCTCTGGACACCCTCCAGCACCTCAATGTCCTTCTTGTGGTGAGGGGCCCACTGCTCTACGGGTGACCGACACTCTCACATCTCCGACGTGGGTTGCAGAGGTGGAAAGAAGAAATTATTTTATTTTTTTTGCGAAACAGAGAAGAGACTTAAGCTCGGGGAGTGCTGGCTCACTGGGACCCCACAGCGCCGAGCCCTCTCCCAGCCACGCGTGAGAAATGAACCCCAGCGCATCCCTCCACTGTGCGGGTCGCACACAGCTGAAGGTGCTGCAGCCTTGCGGCGCAGTCCTGCCATTGACCGAAAGAAAAAAAAATCCAATTAGCAACGCTTATTAATTGAGACGACTTGATTTATTGACAACGAAAATTCGTTTGCCGATCGATGAGCAGTACTTGAGAGGCTGAGTATGAATTAATGGGTATAGATATTGATATCTTTTAGAAATCACAAAGGATTCTGCAATCATTTCCTCTCTTTTAATTGGGTTGGTCAATAGAAATTTCAGGTACAATTCTTGCATGTGGAATGCTGAGTAAGCTGCTCTTAAAAAGCCTAAAAATCATAAGTCTACATAAGTGTCTAGAATTAATGAAGAAACTGGAGTGCATGGCTAGAATTTCACCTGTATCTTGGCTAAATACCGAGGTCATTAGGGATGAATAAATTAAGTCTGAACAGCTTTTTAGTTGGGTGCGACGAGTGGGAGAACTTGAAGCTGCCCTAACATGGAGGTGGGCACAAAAGGGTCTCGTTTTTCTCCTCTGTCCCTAGGGAACACTGTGCTAATTTTGGGGATGGAACTAAAAAAATTTGTTTTCCCCTACTTTTTTGACTAGTGCTAAAATGGGCTGCTGTGGGAAGATGCCCCCTCCTGGGTCCTCATCCTCTCAGTTGATGTCCTCATCCATCATTTGTGGATGTCCTCACCCACAGACCCCCCTACAGGACCCAGCGCGGGGTAGCAGGGATGCTGACGGTGCGACTCCTCGGAGGCCGTGAGGAGGTTTGTTGGGGCATCAGCAGGACGCGTGTCTCAGATAACGCTCCAGCTTCAATGCAGTGCTGCATCGGCACACAATTAGTTCTTAAATTACCAGCCCTCCTTCACAGAAAATTCTGTTTTTTTCCTGATTCATCGTCACTGCAATTATTAAAACTAGACGACGTTTATTTAGATGTATTTCTAAAGTATGCAGAAGTATTTGTTGGATGCCAAATCTGTGATTTTCAGAGGAAGATCACCAATTCCTTGAAAAATAGGACACCTAATTTTCTGAGGAAAATCTGTAAACTCAAGACTAAACTGCATTTTACCCTTAGCAATGCGTTGCTGTTCCTAGCGGCAGTCGTATTTATTCAAGATACAACAGTGCAGAGTTCAGATTGTCTTCCACACTCAAGACCAAATCCCATCTGGTTTCTCAGACGTATATTTTTCTTAACTCCTTCAAGTAACTGTCCATGATCAGTTCATTTAGATTTGCAAATTCCTCACCCTGGAGACCACTATATATAGCTGAGATGATCACGCTGGCATAGCAACTTCGTTGTGAATTCATCCTTTGGCAGATGAGCTGGAAAGGATCCTCTGGGGTCCCGTATAAGGAGTGGGAATGTCCACCCTGCTCCGCAGCTCCCCGCCGTGATTTATAGCCCAGCTGCGAATCTCATTTAATGAGAAGTTCAGGTCAGTTCCACCACCCGATCGCATGCGAAGCCTTTCATCGCGTATTTATTGGGTTTGAGTGTGTGAATTATTTGTACATCTTTCACTCCTCCATCTTGGCATCTCCTCATCCCCCAGCCCCGCCGTGCCGCCGACCTGGGGGTACGGCAGAGGGTCGGGGCAGGGGATGGGACGGGACCTGGGCTTGGTCCTACCAAGAGAGTGATGATCAGTCCACATCTCAGTCGGGTCAGCGAGTGGGGGTATTTCTTGGCACACCGACAGCGCTCGGTGTCCTGCGTGAACCTGACCTTGGCTTCGCCTTTTCCAGCAGCTCAAGGCGTGAAGCTGGAGCGTGATGGGGGTTGGACGTCCCATTGGCAGGGCCAGGCTGGAGCTGACCACCACCATGGCACCGTGATGGGCTGGAGCGGGAAACCCCAGCGTTTGCACAAGTCCACTGCTTAAAACATTCTGCTTAACAGGATAGTGAAACACTGCTAAGGTTTCACTTANCAGGGCCAGGCTGGAGCTGACCACCACCATGGCACCGTGATGGGCTGGAGCGGGAAACCCCAGCGTTTGCACAAGTCCACTGCTTAAAACATTCTGCTTAACAGGATAGTGAAACACTAAGGAATTTTATGGTCTGATACCTGTGTTTCACAAACCACCGGCCACACTGTGGGAGAAGGTGGCCGAGCCCTTTAACGGGTTGCACTTTCCCTTCTTTAGGCAATCTGTTGGTTCGGACAAAATCAGTTTTATTGGCAATTCTATGGACTGCATTTCCTTTCCCAAGCCTGTGAGGTGCTCCTTTACCTGCTAGAAATCACAGCGACTGACTGCAAGACGGGAAGGGGACTTTTGGCAGAGCCTTCAAGTGCTCTGCGGGTCTGCACCTGCTGCTGGAGCGGGGCAACTCCACCAGTTTTTATATATATATATATACGTTTCGTGCCAGTGGACCTTCATCCAGACCAGCAGGAGAGGGGAGTGGGATGAGGCCGTCGGTGCTGGTGGTGCTGGTGCCATCGCAGAGTGTTCGCAGGTGAAGTTGTTCCCTTCTCGCTGCGCTGCAGAGTTTGGGTAGGAAAGTTTAATAGTTAGTTGTTGGGTTTTTTTTAAATATTTGTCTGTATTTCCAAGACGCCTGCTGTGTTCTCACCACGGCATGATTATTGACTTCATAATTAATGACTCTGAAAGGCTTCATGTGTTTCATAAGAGCAGTATGAGATCTGTGAAGAACAGAGCGGAATTCCATTTGAGTTGGGAATATTTCCCAAGAGAGCGTGTCACAAAGGCCCTAAGAATGAAGAAAATCTTTATATTTAGATTATGTTAATCATTTATCTCTTCTCCTCTTCTCGGCTTTCTTGAGCGCTGATGAACGTAAAAGGAATTCTTTCCCTTGGACACATAGAGAAGAGCAGAAACAGACCAGTTCCAGCCACAAGTAATGTCTTCTGTTCCCAGGCTTCGTTTCAGAATCGGTGCTCCTGCTTTTGGTAAGTGACGTCATCCAAGCAGCAAGTTCACAGCTAGTTTCAGCAATGTGTTAAAATGAGGAAGTGGGAAGTTTAGATTTAAAATTTAGAAAAACTACCATTTGAGATATCCAAACACGTATTTGTCTGCAGTGAGAAGTATCTCAGAAAGTCAAATTAAGAGGCTTCTGCTTGTAGGCAAAATAGAAAAGGGAGTGAACATGAAAAGAAGCAAAGACAGAGAATAACATAAGTAAAAGCAAAAGCAATCAGATATCCCGAATCCTAGAAATTTCCCCATATTCCAAATATTCGGCTCGTTGAGCTTTATTTTATCTTGTTGCTTTTGAGATGGGACACCGCCTGCTTGGACTCATTTTATATGTCCTACAGGGCATGTTCTGACCCGCAGCCTGAGGTCTTTGGGAGATTTGGCTTGGCGATAATACCCTTTTACGATCACCGCTTCCCCGAAATAACAACTGCAGGGTGAGTTCGTGCTGCGCCAGGTCCCATCCTTCTGGCTGGTTCTCTTTGCAGACCCGCCGGCACGGCCGCGTCGCTGATGCCTCACACGTTGCAACCTCACATGAAAAATTAAGCTGATGAGCTTTGTGACTAACTCAGTTAAATCCCTTCTATTCTTTCATCTCTAAAATGTGCATTGCATTATTACAAAAATTCCTTCTGATTTGCTGAGCTCTCTTTGCAGCAAACGTGAAGGCACCCGCATCTTTCTTCCAGCATCAGGAGGTGCCTGTGCTTGTTCAGCGTTTTCCTCCGGTGCAGCGTTTCTTCCTGTCCTTCATCTCCCATGTTTGCTTTCACAGAGGCGGGGAGAAACTGATTCACCAGTTTCCCCATGAGGATGACTGCCTTCTTAAAATAAATTATTATTTTTTAAAATGAAAGTTTAATTAGCAAACTGAAGTCCACTGGCAAGCACTGTCCTCCTTTTCTCCTTTCCTCCCTGTCTTCCTTCCAGAAATGTCTGAACTTGGAGAATTGTGCTGGTGTCCTTCTTCACATGAGGGTTTTCGTTGGTGCTGTTGCCTTTTCCAAAGACTTATGTTGAAAGAGCTTCTGTTCCTAACACTAAATCTTACGTGAGGGCTTCAACGCTGAAAATAATTCACTGACGCTTTAGCTGAAGCGGTGTCTTTGCGAACGGCCCCAGCTCTGAATCAGCAGCATTGGCACAAACTTGAGCATAGAAGTTCCATCTGAACCTGAGGAGGGCCTTCTCTCCTGTGCGGGTGGCAGAGCACTGGCACAGGCTGCCCAGAGAGGTGGGGGAGTCTCCCCCTCTGGAGCCATTCCAAACCCGCCTGGACGCTGTCCTGTGCCACTGCTGGAGGTGCCCCTGCTCTGGCAGGGGGTGGCACTGGGGGAGCTCCAGAGGGCCCTTCCAGCCCTCACCAGCCTGTCATTCTGTGATTGTTGCCTACGTCCAGCATGGACTTCTCTGAGCAGCTTCTCCTGAAGCTCTTTGAGAAGCTCCAGGCATGTCCTTTGCAGGAGTCCTTGTAAGCTGGTGCCACTGGAGCCCTACCCTGGCACCTGCAGCCCTTGAAGAAGCAAACCAGAAGATGATGGACCATGAAGCACTTGGTTGGACTCATTTTAACCTCAGCATTTCTTGGGAGAAAAGAGAAATCTGGACAGCCCTTGCTGGGAAAGGGGCTTTTCTGCCCTGGGCTGTGGACTGGGCTGGACTGGCGCTCCAGGCTGCGGGTGGGCCACCTGGGAGGAGAAAGGCTTCTGCACCTTGGTGGGTTTTGGGGCAGCTGGTGGGCCTACTGGGGGTCTGGGAGGACCACAAGCGGGAGTGAGTTGAGCCTGGTCCATATGGGGCACTGGTGCCCTGCTGCACCAGCGGGTCCCCACCAGAGCTCGGTCCTGCAGGCAGCTTGCCCACGGTGCCTGTAATTTTCAGAGACACATTTCAGGTGGCAAAACTCACTGTTCATCCCTAATGCTGAAATACGTTATTTTTTTTCTATTGTATGTGAAAACCACACTGAAGTCTCTCTCTCCGGTTTGCGCTTTTTTTTTTTCCCCTTGGTAACAAATTTCTTGCCAGCTTGGCCACTGGGCTCGGAATAATTAATGAAAGCTCCCCCTGAGACTCAAAGAAACAAATGCCTCCATTTACGGCAAAGGTTAAATCCGATTTACTCCATATTAAATCCATTCTTCAAAGAAAAATTCCAAGCAAAACCATGGCAGGATTTTTAGCACAGACGACCGGTGCCGTGCGTTTCGCGTGTCCCCCGCCATCCGCAGGGTTAGGGCAGCTCTCCACCTCCGTAGACGTCTGCCATTGTCCCATCTGAGGACGGTGTTTGTCCAGCCGTACGTCTGTCCCTCGCGACAGGCAGCGTCGCCGGGCTGTTGGCAGCAGTGCCATCTGCTCCGGTATTTTCCGCGGGGTATTGTTCCCAGGAGCCATCCATGTATGGATGTGCCTCTGCCGGGAACCCGATAACGAGAGGCGAGGGGACATGCGGGGGACAACGAGAGCTGCTTTCATCAATCACCTGCATTACTGTAAGTGGACAGGTACTATTTCATTACCTATTGAGAAATGAGTTTTATTGATCCTGTTAATAAAGGAGACGGGGCTTTCTATTAGGAGGCAGTGAAGCGGGTAATGAGGCAGCGGCTCTCCTCTGCCCTCGGATATTCAGGTACATCGCTTTTTACCACCTTCTCGAGCGCTGATCCTTTTTTGACGCTAAATTTCCCCCTTCAGAAAGGACGCGAGCTTCATCTCATCAAACCCCGTCTCCTGCAATCTCCCCGCACATCGTGTGCTCTCATTTACCTCTCCGCCAGCGCAGCCGCCGCGGCAGAGCATCCTTTCTGCCTTTGAGGCTTGAACCAGAGCCCTTTAATTTGATGACCGCTGCGGGAGCTGATAAAGCTGGAGCCAGATTTAGTCCTCCCGGGGCTCCTGCGAGCAGCCCAGCCCGGTGCGGACGCGAGGGGCCTTTTGCGGCTGTATTTCGGAGCCGCTGAAACGTGAGGGTGGGCGGCCAACCCGAGGGCGCGGGGCTTTCATGTCTCCTCCGCCCTTCTTTCCCTAAAATGTGGGGATCCCCCACGGTGCAGCCTGTACAGGTCCCCTTCGCCCGCTCCCCTCTTTTCCTGACCCTATTTCCATCCCACATGAGGTTTGGTGGCAATGGTGACTCCTGCTGAAGTTCCCCCGACCCCGGGGGACCTCCTGCTGCCAGTGCTGGCCGGGCCGGTAGTGGGGTGGCCCCGTGGGGTGACGCAGGACACGAGGTGCTCTGTTTGCAGGGACACCCCAGCACCGTGCCCTCCTTGCTGCCGGGGGAACCCCGACGCGAGCAGCGGCACCCCTCCTCGCTCGTCCTGGCTCTGCACGCGCGGGCAGCTCTAACGGGTGCTTAACGATGGCTCGGGACGGCCGCAGCGACAGCGGCGTGAGCAATGGGGTATTAAATCGCTAATGAGGAGGAGTGGGGCAGCCTGGTGAGCCTCCTCGGCTCATTGACTCCGGCGAGCGGCTCCGTAGGGCTCCGTGCGTCCGAGGGATGGGGCCGCCCCGCGGGGAGGTGATGCTCCGGTCCCTCAACCTGCAGCGGGCGCAGTGGGCGAACACCGGTGCGAGAAACGCGCCGCCAATGCCGCGGGTGAAGCACATTTTCCAGTGAAGTAGAGGGAAGGCGGTGATGGGCACCACGCCAAAGCCGCCGTCGGGACCCCCTTCGCCAAAACTCCCTCCGCGCTGGGGAAGGGCTGTGCGAATCTGGGCTCAGACTCGGGGCTGCGGCGGGGATTCGGCTGCCGTGGGGATGTGCTGGCAGCGCCGCCGGGGTTGGGTGGGTGCCATGAAGAGCCGCCAGCTGCAAGGCGCCCGGCTCGCCCTGCACGTGTGGGCGACTCTTTGGGGTCATTCCAGTTGTGTTGAGTTTTCAGGCCACTCACGGGATATTCCCTGGCTTTCCTCCTGAGAGCGGCGCTCATCGTGCTGCCAATAGGGAAGGCTCCGGGGAGATCTTATTGCGGCCTTTCAGTACCTAAAGGGGGCCTACAGGAGAGCTGGGGAAGGACTTTTTACTGGGGCATGTAGTGACAGGACAAGGGGGAATGGCTTCAAACTGGAAGAGGGCAGGTTTAGATTGAACATGAGGAAGAAGTTTTTCCCTTTGAGGGTGGTGAGGCACTGTCCCAGGTTGCCCAGAGAGGTTGTTGAGGCCCCATCCCTGGAGGTGTTCAAGGCCAGGCTGGACGTGGCCTTGGGCAACCTGGTCTAGTGGGAGGTGTCCCTGCCTATGGCAGGGGGGTTGGAACTCGATGATCTTCAAGGTCCTTTCCTACCTAAACCATTCTATGATTCTATGATTCTATGAATAGCAAGGTAAAAGGGAATTGGCTCTTAAAAGATGAATATTTAATAGGTAGCTAATTATTTCTTTATTAAACACACATCTTAGGAAGCTTTGCTCCACCGATGGGTGAAGAGGTCTTCATCCTGTGCGTGCTCCGGAGCCCGCACCCCGCTCCTGCGCCCCGTCCCAGCGACTCCTCCGCGCTGCCCCGGTGCCGAACGCGGTTTCCCCGCTGGCGCTGCGGCGGGGCCGGGCGGGAAAGTCCCGCTCCGTCTGCTCGGGGTGCCCCCGCGGGAGACGGCTTTTCCCGGCGGCTGCAGCATCCCCACCCCGGGCACGTCAATCTCGGCGGGGCGGAACGAGGTCCTCATCCTTGCGTCTTTTCTGTAAAACCTCTCACTTTTGTATGTGTTGAGCTACACGAGGTCTAAACGGGAGAGCTGTGAGTGAGTAGGAGACTCACATGGAGTCTATTTATTTTAATCTCTCACTGTCATTTTAAAACTTAGAGATATTATTCCCAGTCCTTCAATTTCCTTTGTTCTGAATCCCAGTTTATGTTTTCTTTAAAAGGTTATGCTAACACGAATCAAAAGCCCCACAAGTCAGTTTGCAAATTTTGCTGCCAGCCCTTAATGACCTGCTAAAAATAACGTGAATGATTCATCTCCTAATCTATGGAAACGGTAGTTATTTGTTCTTGGCAGCTCTCTTGGGTTCGGTCTGGGCTGCAGGAGATGACAAGGATTAGCAAATCAAGGAATATTGAAGTGATTTTTCTTCCTTGTGGTTCAGGGGAATGGAAGCATTTTCTGCAAAGCCGGGTGGGTTTTCCATGGTCGGGGGGTGGAAGGAGGGATCCCCCTGGGGAGGTATTGGGGCTTCTCAAACCTCCAATTTGGACACGGACATCTAATACTAATAATGTCAGTTTTAGACAGAAGTATTTAAACAGAAATAATTTTAAACAGAAATAATTTTAAATAGAAATATTCTTAAACAGAAATATTCTAAACAGTGTGTTTAAGAAGCCCTACAATGCTCAACATTTTTTAATCGTTTAATAGGGGCTGTCCTAATAAGACAATAAGGGCTGTTGTGAGAACTTCTTTTTAAATGAAACCAACTCCTCAGATTTATTAAAGCTATTTAGGTTTTAATTCCAAGTCTCCTGCAGACAGACCTGCAGCGTACTCTATGGCCGAGGTTTCACAGCGCCAGCCCTTTTCGGAGCCCCGCCACGCGGTGACGTGCAGCGCGACTTCAATTCGGGTCCTTTCTAAGGCGCAACCCCCCAGTTTTTCCAGGAGAGGGGCTGGGAAAGCTGCCCCCCCCCTCCGGTGCCGCAGGGACAGCCGGCTCTCTTTTCGTCGGATTGGGTCGGATTGGGTCAGAGAGGAGGAACACGGGGTTAGCAAAGTGTACTTGGGCTGAGCATAATATTTATTCCTCCGTCCATAACGCGCATTAGTTGTGCCTGGGGAACATTTACGCTAACTCTGTTTATCTTCGCCGCGCCGGGATGCGGCTGCGTTGCACACAAACAGCCGCGCTCACGTGTGAGCCGGGGGAGCGCGTTGCTCGCTAAACGAGTACGAAACCGCCTATATTAATATNATTTTGTGAATGTCTCCTTAATGGGGAAAAAAAAAAAACCAACCCCAAAAAAGTCTATTTCCTCAAGTAACCAATTTACTGCCTGTAATTTAATCATCTCCGTTAATGTCAAGGCCATCAGGAGGAGCCTGCGGCCGAGTGGCGGGGATGCTGAAGCGAGCGGTGCGGGGGGATCCCCGCCGGGCTGACCCCACGGCCGGGGACGGCAGCGGTGCACCAGGCGGGACAAGAAAAAAAACCCACGGGGAGCAAGAAGTGAAGAGTCTAAAAGCAGCTCTGAATCAAAGGGTATGGAAAAACGTGGTGGGTTTTTCGGGGTGTGACTGCCGGAGCTGGGGGGGTCTCGCCTGTAGTACTCACGGGCAGAATATATTCCGATGAATGAAGGAAGGTGTGAAGTGTGGAAAATCAAAACGTCCATTTGAAACGGTGTTTATTTAAAATGTGCTTTTTATGGCGGTGCTGAGGAAGCATAAAGTGGTTGTGTTTAACCGTATGAGAAAAATATTTACATAACTCCAGAACTTCCACCGCTTCCCTGTATCTGGCTGTGAAAGCTTGTCAGGAGCTTTCCTGAAGATTTTGACGTCTTCTTACAGCCCAGATGAGTGGGCAGGAGCAGCACACGCGCTGTAGGGTGGGGGCAGCTGTGCCATTTGGCTTGTGACTTTGAGCAGGAGCAACCTGACATGACCCCCTCCTCCCGCGGGCTCCCGGCATCTCTCCGTGCCCCCGGGGACGCAAATCTGACACGGCAATCAGGTTCTGGGTCTTAATTACCAACGGGGTGGTGGGGTTGTCCTCAGGTGTTGAGAAAAGCGCCACAGAAACAGGTGCAGGGATGGAGGTGGAAACGGTGTGGTGGGCCTGGTTGTCACANGGAAGGTGTGAAGTGTGGAAAATCAAAACGTCCATTTGAAACGGTGTTTATTTAAAATGTGCTTTTTATGGCGGTGCTGAGGAAGCATAAAGTGGTTGTGTTTAACCGTATGAGAAAAATATTTACATAACTCCAGAACTTCCACCGCTTCCCTGTATCTGGCTGCGAAAGCTTGTCAGGAGCTTTCCTGCAGATTTTGACGTCTTCTTACAGCCCGAACGAGTGGGCAGGAGCAGCACACGTGCTGTAGGGTGGGGGCAGCTGTGCCGTTTGGCTTGTGACTTTGAGCAGGAGCAACCTGACATGACCCCCTCCTCCCGCGGGCTCCCGGCATCTCTCCGTGCCCCCGGGGACGCAAATCTGACACAACAATCAGGTTCTGGGTCTTAATTACCAACGGGGTGGTGGGGTTGTCCTCAGGTGTTGAGAA
>VUYV01000378.1:270723-292296 GCA_008711295.1 Anarhynchus alexandrinus | reverse complement strand
CCCCCCCCCCCCCCCCCCCCCAGGACAGCAGGCGAGAGGAGGACGGAGCTGAGGTTGGGAATGGGGTGGAAAAAAGGCACTGAACAGTTTGGGGGGCGGGGGACGCACCGCGGGTTGTTACGGCTTAGGCTGTATGTTATGTTGTGTTTTTCCCTGCCTGTGCTACATTCCTCACCGCACCTCCCTTAAGGAGAAATTAATTTTCACTACTCTGAATTCCTGCTAGTTTATACTCCTCCATGGGGCTGTTATTCATCAGACTATCTGCGTTTAAAGAGCTGTTTCTTTTCTCTAATTTATATCGTTTCCACACCCCTGCAAACCTCTCCCAGAGGCCGGTACACACCGAAAGCCCGTGCCGGTGCCGGTGCTGTGGGTCAGCGCTGAGCTGGAGCTCGATGCCGGGGAGGTGGGTGCTGTGGAGGCACGGTGCTGGTATGTGGGGTCCTGGGGTGAGGTTCATAAGGGTCCTGGGGGAGTGGGGCAGCCCCGGGGGGCAGCGGTGGTCTTTGCTGCCCTCCGGCAGCGCAGGGATGCCCCGGGGTCCTCCACGGCTGCCAACCATGACTGCGGGTACGTCTCGTCATCGGTGGGTGGTTTTACCCTCACGGCTCGCTGCCTCGCAAAAAAAGAAGCGCCAAGGCACCGCAATTCGTCTTCTGCTCTGGTTTAGTCTTTAAAACAAAAAAATTAGTGTGGCTGAGTCATTAAATATGTAGTTTAATAACCTATACTTTTAAACTGTGGCTCACGGGTCAGAGGGCAGATGTGTTTTTCCAGGTTTGTGTAAGAGCACAAACGGCTTGGCTGCGGGCGGGAGGTGGGTTTGAACTGGTCCACAGTCGTTATAACTCCTGTTGGTGCTCGGACTGCGGTCAAACCCTCCTGTTGGCAGATCATCCCTCAAATTTGCAGGGAAAACAAAGCACACATGGTAAACTGCTGTGTCTGGAGGGCTGTTTTTCAGTGAAGACGTGGGGTCTGGGGTCCCCCTTTGCTCCGAGCAGGGCTCCCCCGGCTCCATGTGGGATGCTGCTCAGGTCCCTCATTCTGTGGTTCCCGGTGTGGCCAGGGGTGTCATGGCATGGGGTCACCCTCCTGTGCTCTCTGCGCCCACTCCGAGCGCGTTGCAGGCAGCCCTGCCAAACTTCTGGGGATGAAGAGGAGGTAATTTGTTGTCCTGGAGGACAACAGGATGCCCATGAGGCAGCAATGTGCCCTGGTGGCCAAGAAGGCCAATGGCATCCTGGGGGGCATCAAGCAGAGTGTGGCCAGCAGGTGGAGGGAGGTCATCCTCCCCCTCTGCTCTGCCCTGGGGAGGCCACATCTGGAGCACTGTGTCCAGTTCGGGGCTCCCCGGGTCAAGAAGGACAGGGAACTGCTGGAGAGGGTCCAGCAGAGGGCTACAAAGATGATGAGGGGACTGGAGCATCTCTCTGCTGAGGAAAGGCTGAGGGACTTGGGGCTTTTCAGTCTGGAGAAGAGAAGGCTGAGGGGGGATCTTCTCAATGCTTATCAGTCCTTCAAGGGAGGGTGCCAGGGGGATGGGAACAGTCTTGTTTCAGTGGTGCCCAGTGACAGGACAAGAGGGAACGGGCCCCCCACCCCGGGAATGGCAATAGCAGGGGCGCAGCACAGGCTCCGGCACGCGAGCGATGCTGCCGGCTTCCCGGGGCACCCGGCTGGGGGTGCCGGTGGGTTTGGGGGAGCAGCGAGGTGGACAGGGCACAGGAGAGAGCCGGCAGGGGCTGCCGGGACCCCCCGACTCACGGGGGCGGGTTTGGGTGCCCGACCGTGCCCCCCGTGCCGGGGAGGAAGCACAGCCCCGGCCAAAGGTGGCAGGGACCCCGGTTGCGCTCCCGCCACGGGGAGCTTTGCCGCCGGCTGGAGCGGGATCAGGTTCTCCTGCTGCATGTTAAAATGTACCGGACAGGGTGAGGCCACCCGTGGCAGCTACATACCTTAATTGTTTATCGTTTGCAGCCGCTGTTTGCTCACTCCCGGCCCGGCAGGTCGTCTCATTTGCGCCGTCTGATGCAAAAGAACGTTTTCCTTACGCTGTCGTTTGGGAGAAATTGGTTTTCTCCCAAACCCGACAGGGATCTGACGTGGCTGTTGGAACAGTCCTGCGCAGGTTACGGTAACGACACTCCTCACTTGCCATGAAATGTGCTTGCTGTTTTTCGCGGGGAAAAATAAAATGTGGAATTTCCAAAAGGTAACCGGTTTGTAGAGTCGCAAGAAGCTCACCCGCTGCTGGCAGCCCAGGGGGACCCGGGGAAGTGAATTGGCTGCTACAAATAGATAAAGGCATATAACAAATATATATATATGTTAACACAAATAAAATGTAGAAACTGATTGTTATTTACAAATGTGGAGAGAATGTTGTCCTGAAACATTTTTCCACCGTCTTCTCCTTTACTTATTGTATATCTGTATTTATATATAGTATATCCGACCCCCAACAGAATCCAGAAAAGCTCTGCTTGAGGAGGGGGAGCCCGACAGCCGAGAGCAGAGCCGGAGTGATGCCCGTTAGCTTTGTGCCGGGAATTTCTGTTCCTGGCACTCTTTGAAGGGATGACACAAAAATAATTCAGCGTTAACAACCGGGCGAGGAAGGATGTGGCATAGAGCATGTCGGTCCCGTGTACCACAATAGCACAGCTGTAACTTTATACCGGGTTTGGCATAAAATAAGAGAGGAGCCGACTTGCTGTGGTTTTAGTTAATATGCCATTAAAAAAAAAATAAATTAGTACTTTTGTATTCCTCTGTGTACACTTTGCTGCTGTCGGGCAGGATGTCTTCCCTTCGCCCACCCGCTGCCTGGTGGGGAGCCAGGTCCCCACTCCTCGGAGGAGAAGGAGATGGTCCCCGCGGGAGTCATGCTCTGTCTCAGGGCACGGGGCTTGGGCTGCCTCAGGAGACGGATGGGGCTCCCGGTACGTCGCTCCCTAATGGTGCTCAGCCTTTAAATAGCCAAACCCAAAGTCAGGGTGTGAACCCCTCCCCCCCCCGGACTGCAAGGTAAGGGGGCAGAAAGGGGAGAGGAAAAGTAATAAGAGTGTGGGTTGATCCTATCACAGCATCCCAGACTGGTGAGGGTGGGAAGGGCCCTCTGGAGCTCCCCCAGTGCCACCCCCTGCCAGAGCAGGGGCACCTCCAGCAGTGGCACAGGACGGCGTCCAGGCGGGTTTGGAATGGCTCCAGAGGGGGAGACTCCCCCACCTCTCTGGGCAGCCTGTGCCAGTGCTCTGCCACCCGCACAGGAGAGAAGGCCCTCCTCAGGTTCAGATGGAACTTCCTATGGTCACGTTTGTGCCCGTTCCCTCTTGTCCTGTCACTGGGCACCACTGAAAAGAGTCTGGCCTCATCCTCTTTCCACCTGCCCTTTAGATATCGATCAGCATTGAGGAGGTCCTTCCTCAGCCTTCTCCTCTCCAGACTGAAAAGCCCCAAGTCCCTCAGCCTTTCCTCATCAGAGAGATGCTCCAGTCCCCTCATCATCTTCATAGCCCTTTGCTGGACCCTCTCCAGCAGTTCCCTGTCCTTCTTGACCCAGGGAGCCCCGAACTGGACAGAGTGCTCCAGATGTGGCCTCACCAGGGCAGAGCAGAGGGGGAGGATGACCTCCCTCCACCTGCTGGCCACGCTCTGCTTGATGCCCCCCAGGATGCCATTGGCCTTCTTGGCCACCAGGGCACATTGCTGCCTCATGGTCACCCTGTTGTCCTCCAGGACTTCCAGGTCCCTTTCCACAGAGCTGCTCTCCAGCAGGTCAGCCCCCAACCTGTACTGGTGCGTGGAGTTATCCCTCCCCAGATGCAGTACCCTACACTTGCCCTTGGTGAACTTCATCAGGTTCCTCTCCACCCAACTCTCCAGCCTGTCCAGGTCACGCTGAATGGCAGCACAGCCTTCTGGTGTGTCAGCCACTCCTCCCAGTTTTGTGTCATCAGCAAACTCGCTGATGGGACACTCTAACCCTTCATCTCTCTATCCTGCTCCTGCTCCCCCCGTCTGCGTGTGGCACCTGCCACCTCTGCTGGGGGACCGAGCCTGGGCACCCTGCATGGTGAGACACCCAGCACCAGTGGGACACTCTGGCAGCCGGGGAGGGGTCCTCTCCCATCTCCACTCGACGTCGCTTCTTTCTTCTCACTTATCTACCAAGAGGAGTTGGATAGGAGCAGCCGCCCCCAGGGAAGCGGCAGGGTTGCGCGGGGGCTTTGGAGCAGCCCCAGAGCCCAGGAATTCCTTCTGCTCCTCTGGTTTTAGTGCCCGCGGTGGGGCTCTCCCCTCCTGGGGGCTGCAGGAGCCAACGGGAAGGGTTTTGGGGGCGCTGAGAGATGTTCCCAGAGTGCCGGAGGGAAAGATGCTGCTGGGGACGGCTGAGGGTCAGATGAGGGTACGCATAAACATCTATGACATGTTCTTCTGGAGAAAGAGCTAATAGAAAATTTACGGTTTTGGAAGATTAATTTTCTGAATATACAACAAAGCAGAGAAGCCAATGGTAATGGAAATGCCCGGACACTCTGATCCCGTGGCTCGGGGCTGCAGCCCAGCTCCAGGCTCCTGTCCATCGCAGGGAATGTTTTCTCCAAAGCAGAGCTGCTGAAGCAAACAGGATTAGTGCAGGCTGCTGGGATTTACTTTATTTTATTTTCCAGGGCCCAGGTTTCAGCCTCGGAGTTCATGCTCTGCTTAATATTTGCAGCTGAGGTTGCAGAAGAGTTGTGCTGTAACCTCTTGTAGGTGTTGCAGCATCAGTGAAGCTTTGGTGGCTGGAGGGAACTGGAGCACACGTCTGGTGAGGAGCGGCTGAGGGACCTGGGGGTGTTCAGCCTGGAGAAGAGGAGGCTGAGGGGAGACCTTCTCGCTCTCTACAGCTCCCTGAAAGGAGGGGGTAGCGAGGGGGGGTCGGTCTCTGCTCCCAAGGAACAGGCGATGGGACGAGAGGGAATGGCCTCAAGTTGCCCCAGGGGAAGTTTAGATTGGATATTAGGAGAAATTTCTTTACTGAGAGGGCCATCAGGCATTGGAAAGCATTACCCAGGGCAGTGGTGGAGTCCCCATCCCTGGAGGGATTTAAGGGTGGTGTAGATATAGCGCTGAGGGACATGGTTTAGTGGTGGGATGTCAGTGTTGGGTTAATGATTGGACTGGATGATCTCACAGGTCTTTTCCAATCTAGGAGATGCTGTGAGTCTGTGATTCTGTGAACGAGAGCCGGGAGTGTGGCTCGGCACGCATGAGCAGCGTCTCGTAGTCCTGATGGAGCACTACACACAGAAACTGGGCTTTGAAGCTCCTGGGAGAGCTCTGCTCTCCTGCAAGCCATTAATTCCCGTCAGCTGGATTTCAAAGCATAATGATTGGCAGCACAGCATCTCGTGTGGTGGTGGACCAGGAGATGAGAACGGCTTCCTACCAGCTAAAGGCATTATATACATATAATTTGAGGAAAGTGGGCTGAGAAAAGAAGGCCAGCGGCATGCCGGTGTGTGTTCACATGGCCAGGACGGAGGGAGGTGATCCATCCCCCTTGTCAGACCCCAGCTGGAACGCCGCCTCCAGTTTTGGTCCGCCCCAGTACAAGGAAGATGGGAGTAAACTGGTGTGGGTTTGGTGGAGGTGCCCAGGACGGGCAGGGGCTGGAGCACTTGCTGTGCCAGGGCTGAAGGAGCAGGGTTTGTTCAGCTCGGAGCAGGGGTGGCTTTGGGGACCTCCTGGTGGCCTAGAGGGGGTGGTCAGAGCCGGGACCTTCCCAGTGGTGTGTGGCGGGGATGAGAGGCCATGGGCGGGTGTCAGTTGAACCAAGAGAGGTCCAGGCTGGACATAAGGAAAACCTTTCTGCCCATGTGGAATGTGGGGCAGCGGCACAGGTTGCCCAGAGGTGGTGTGCAGTCTCCATCCTTGGAGGCTGTCAAGACCAGACTGGGCAAGTCTGGGCAAGACCAGCTCTGAGCATCTAAGGGCACCCTGCTTTGGGTGGTTGGACTGGAGACCTCCTGAGGTCCCTTCCAAGGTGAAATATCCTATAAGCCTAGGGGTTTCATTTTCCCTACGTGTATAAAACAATTGTTTCAAATCAATCCTCAGTTCTTGGTTCCCAAAGTCATCTTCTGAAGGTATTTATAGATTCCCTTCTGAGGATACGGACTCAGATGGAACAGCTGATTCATTTAAGAAAAAAATATTAAAAAATATTCATAACGTTTGTCCTCTAGTAAAAGTCAAAGTTGTTTTGAAAATTTTCCTCTGTGAAATACAACCACAGAGAGAAGTGACATATATTAACAAATTCTTTTTTCTTTTTCTTAATCTGGAAAACTTGTGCACATGGAAATTTCTTCTTTCCAAATTGGGCTGGTGTTTTTTCTTATTGGTCCATTGTAAAGCAAGGCAATTAATCTCTGTGATGGTCCCAGGTTTGAGAGCCGCAGAGCAGGATCCAGATGACCTCATCATTGGCCGGTGATGTTCACCTCAGCTGGGGAACATCTGGGTAGGGGTGGTGGTGCGTGTGAAGAGAGGAGTTAGTGCTCCTGCACAGGACATGGACGTGGCCTTTAACAGACAGTAAAACCTGCTTGGGAATACAAGTTTACAGATATACGGTTATGCAAGAAGTGAGACGTGGGGAAAGTAGTCCCATGGGGGCGTCTTGTGCCCATTTAAATCTGCCTTTTGGCAGGTTTCCTCTTTTCTCAAAGGAGTATTGTCAATGTTTTGTGAAAACACATCGATTGACATTAAACATCGAATGTGTATTGGTAACACTGACCCACTACGCTGACAAACATGTAGAAGTAAATATTGGCTGGAAAAGACAAATGCAAAACGATGTTTGTACAAAACGCCCCGAGCACGTACCAGTTATCTGTCAGATGTTTTCAATTTCTGTGGTTTGATAACGAAGGCAAAATCATAGTAAAGCAGCAAAACCGTACTGAGTCCCGTTTATGGTGACACTGTGCCATTGCAGCCGGCATGCCTCTGGGTTCAGGAAAGTGCGATTTTTTCAATTCATAGAATCATAGAATGGTTTAGGTTGGAAAGGACCTTGAAGATCATCGAGTTCCAACCCCCCTGCCATAGGCAGGGACACCTCCCACCAGACCAGGCTGCCCAAGGCCACCTCCAGCCTGGCCTTGAACACCTCCAGGGATGGGGCCTCAACAACCTCTCTGGGCAACCTGTGCCAGTGCCTCACCACCCTCACAGTGAAAAACTTCTTCCTCATGTTCAATCTAAACCTGCCCTCTTCCAGTTTGAAGCCATTCCCCCTCGTCCTATCACTCCATGCCCCAGTAAAAAGTCCTTCCCCAGCTCTCCTGTAGCCCCTTTAGGTACTGGAAGGCCGCAATAAGATCTCCCCGGAGCCTTCTCTTCTCCAGGCTGAACAGCCCCAACTCTTTCAGCCTCTCCTCAGAGGAGAGGCATAATTAATTATTATTTTATAATTTTTTCACCCCCATGCCCAGCCCAGTGTCCGCATCAACACCTGGTTCTGCCCAGGGGACGTCCCCGGCGGTGACCGGCGGTGGTGCTCCGGGCAGGTGAGGGTGAGCTTGGCTCCGTGGCGTGGGAGGCTGCAGAGTCTGTCTGTCCGTCTGTCTGTCCGTCTCTGCAGAGCTCGCTACGTGCAACCCTGCGCCGCAGAGACGCTGCTGCCCAGGAGATGCGGGAGTCGGGGTCAGCTGGTTACTTCTCAGTCCGTTTCTTTAAGGTTTATAGGGAGAAAGTGTGAGCGAGGAGAAGAGTCATCGCCTCTCCTCAGACTTGCTCCTCCAACGCCTGGTGCAAGCCATGGGATCAGAACTCTGAAGAGAAACGGTTAAATATTCCTCTCTGACGGAGGTGGGTCTGGCCATGGCGGAGGTTCGAGTGTCCCCCTTTGTTGTGAGACCTTACCGGTACCCACCGGGTCGATTCAGAGCGCTTTTAAAACTCTGGCCCTTCTTTTGATCACTGAAGGGGAACAGCATTGTCTCTAAATACGCTGTTTTCTTTTTTAACCTGTGCTGTTACCCCTCCTCTGTGAAAAGCGCGGGTGATGGTGCTCAGCTGCCCATCCATGATGCTCAGCACCCGCAGAGCTCCCTGTCTCCCGCACTGCAGCCCCACGAGGGCAGCTGCCCCATAGCACACATTTGCATTAAATGTTAAAATTAAATTTAAATTAAATTTAAATCGTGTCTTTAAAAAAAAAGAAATAGAAAGAAGTCCAAGCAGACATCCGAGGCTCCAAGGACCAACGTCCTCTGGAGCTCTGAACACCGGCATGGCGCTGGCGAGCCCGGCAAGCCCGACGCCGTGTTTTCGGCGTTCAGAGGCGGCTCTTGGCAGCGGCTGCGGAAGAGGCCGGGGACGATGAAATATGAGGGTCCTGCCTGTGTCCCGTGCACTTGTGCAATCTCACAAGTCGCCTCTCGGAGTTTATGGTTCTTCTCAGCTTGTCTCAAGAGGAACAACATTTTGCTCAGATTTATTACGTGTTTAAACAAGCTGATAGTGCTTTGAAAAAACTCATTTTCACGGCGGGCGTTTGGTGTCGTTTCAGCAAAACACAGGGAGCGCTCAAACCTGCGGCCGCGCGGGAGCTGAGCAGGAGGCGACGGCTGGTGCCGCTCCGGCGACCACCCAGGGGTGTGGTAGATGTTCTCCAGGTTCTCCAAGGAAGCACCGTACAACAGCTCCATCAGTGAATAACCAGATGAGACCCACTGTGGTGCAGAAGCCGTGTGTGAGGGGAGGGTGTCCATCACCATCGGTGGCAAGTTTGACCTTTTTTTGGCTGCTGGCAAATTTCCAGAGCTGCTTCTTCTTCCCCTTCCCGCCGTGCATCAGGGAAAGCCTTTGGGTGAGGGCAAGGGCAGGTCAGCCGGCGCTGATGCTCGGTGGCCCTGGGCAGCATCACCCCGCTGGCCAGTGCTCTCCAAGTGGTCCAGGTCACCAAGCGTGGCAAAATGCATCCAGCATGTTTTCAGATTCGAGGTGAGGTCCAGGTTTAGCCCAAGCTGTGCCTGGCACGAAGCTGGAAAGACCAATGAGCGAGCAAAGCTACAAACCAGTTTAGTCATTGGTTTCTCATGACTAAAGATGCCCACATCTTTAAACCTAAAGGTGGGGCATCTTTAGACTAACCTAAAGAAGGGGCATCTTTAGACTAACCAAAAGATGTGGGCATCTTTAAACCTAATGATGGTTTAGGGGGTCCTGGGTGGGCACCAATGCAGAGGTGTGCTGATCTTCACATCAACTTCTAACTCAAACCCTGCCTCTCTTCTCATATGAGGTTACAGACACAAAGAGTATTTTCTAAGGCTTTTCAAACTTTGTCCTCCAAAGAAGAGCTGTTTTGCTCTACGTTTGTAAGAAGCAAACTTTTGTGGGGAGAAGGGAGTCATCAAGGCTCTGGTTCAAAGCAGTTTAGTGAAAGAGCTTTGCATTATCTTTCTGACACGTTCAACTTTAACCTCTTCGGTCTGGTGCGCCGAACCCCAAGTAAACAGCTGTGAATGGAAAATTTGCTCAAAAATCTGTGCTTTACAGGAAAAAATTGGCACATAGACCCGAGATGAACTTTATTAAATATTAAATAAACGGAAATGAACCCGGAGGGCTCATATGACGTTGGTAGTGCTTCTGGCAAGTAAACGCACCCCTTCGCTTGATGTGAGTCCTGGATCTGAGCTCCTCTCTGTCCTCCTCCCAGTGGAGCAGGGGGTGGTTTCAGAGCCAGAGAAACACAGAACTGGTTCGCGCAAGGAGGGTTCAGAGCCTGGAGATGTCTCCCCTTCCAAACACCCCCTGGCTGGCATTGGGCTGGTGCTGCTCCGTCACTGCTGCTCCCTCCCAGGCGAGGACGGGACCTGCGTGGGGACGGATGCTCTCCCGGCTTCCCCTCTCGTGCCATACGGATTCACAGGAGCCCCAATTCCTGGCAGCCGCTGCTCCTGCTCCATCCATCTCTCCCACGGCTGTCCCAGCCCTGGCCAGTGCTCCGCTGGGGAGAGCAGGATGATGCCCAGTGGAGCAGCACAGCCCCTTCTGAAGCCACCGCGCAGTGTGCAGGGGGCGATGGCCCTGGGAACCCCCCCTGTGAGCACCTCCACGATCCCCACCTGCCCCCTTGGCTTTCCTCCACGCTGGCACCCGAGCTCCACCAGCTTCTGGGGTCTGAGACCCACCACAGAGTCCACGTCACTCCTCCGTATCCCACACGCTCGGGGACACGCTCAGGCCACAGCAGCGCTGCAGGCCGCCGGGTCTTCTGAATTTCTGGAAGCTGAGACTGTCATCTATTGTATATCTTGGCAGGATATTTAGGAGAACATAACCTGGCTTGCTACCAGTGTGAAAAAACTTGGATTTTTTTAATTTTTATTTTAAACAACTCTCTCCACTGCTTTCCATCACCAGTGTTGTACACAGATCTTGCCGAATCAGACACTCTGTTTTTTGATTAATAACGACAAAACCAATCTACTGGTGCTTCAAAAATAAGTTGAATCTCACCAGAACACAGCTCTGGAATATCTTTAAAACTATTCCCATGTCAACAGACTCTTCATTTCCCCTCCTCCATCCTGCGTCTTGTAAAATTAGAAGCAACAACCTTCCAGCCTGGGCAGAAAGAGGGATATCGCCTTTCTCTGAAGAAATAAACTCTAAAGGATATCTCAAGTTACTGAGATTAAGTTAGAACTTTTCTTAGAGGTTTGAGGTTAAAAGGAGCAGGGGGAGCTTCCATGAGTCCCGTATTGATGTGATTATTCACATGATGGCTTTTCAGTCTCTGGTATTGGGGGAGGACAGATATCTGCCAGCTTTGCCATTGTCGTGTGGCTGAGTGACCTCGAAAGATAATCCTACACTTCAAAATCGCCCTTTTCCAGCCCATGAGGACGGCGATCGCGGTACGAGCACCGTGATGGAGTCAAACCTGCGAGATGGCTTCAGTGTCATGAGGTGAAGTGGAAAGGAAATGGAAATAAATTAATTTGGACATGACAGCATTGCTATATCAGTAGGTAGGGATTGATCTATCTATGTATCTATCTATCTATCTATCTATCTATCTATCTATCTATCTATTTATGTATTTATTCATGCATCTGTTTATGGAGTTTCCACCCATCCTCTGTGCAATCCAGACTCAAGTTAGGTTCATCAGATATTCTGCTTTCGCCAGGAGCTGAGGAAAACGCAGAGCCGTGGAGCTGACTTGATCTTCCCCAGACGCTGCTATTAGCATCTCGGTGCTGCTGAGCTCTGAGCTCATCAGCGTGGATGCGCTCGAAGCACCGGGTGCATGTGCTAATCGTCGGGCTGGGTTTTCATCTCCCAAATTCGCCTTCTGCCCTCGTCTCCCCCCAGCTCCTGTGTCTCTGGTGAGTCTTTTGGGTGACCGGTCTTGTGCTCCTGGGACTCCAGAGACGGTCTTTCATCTGTTCTCCTCTTTCTCCTGACCCCTCTGATCACAAAGCCGTGGTGCTCCACCAGCCAGACCCCTTCCGCTGGGTTTGACCTTGCACACAGGGCGCTGCTTTTAAGATGTCCGAAGAAAAGCGTGCGCACGTGCATTTTTTTTTCCTTTCTGGCTGTAAAAAGTGCCGGAACGCTTCGTGCCCCTGTTCCTGGGGGACTTCCAGCGCTGTCACCCTGCCCGGCCAGCGGCCCCGGCTCTCCCCGGGCTGAGCTGGGCTGAGCAAGGTGTGCGGGTGGATGGAGCACCAGTCAGGTTACTCATGCCCCAATTAGCATTTTGAGTCCCTTTATTGGCTTTAAATTGCAGCACAGACGGCTGCAGGCTTTAAATCTGAGGGTGTAGCAGCTTCGGTTCAGATTGCTGCGGCAGCATTTTAACCCGAGCACCATCATTTTCATTTTGAGTCATTTACTCTTTTTGAAAATTACAGAATTGCAGAATCCCAGACTGGTGGGGGCTGGAAGGGCCCTCTGGAGCTCCCCCAGTGCCACCCCCTGCCAGAGCAGGGGCACCTCCAGCAGTGGCACAGGACGGCGTCCAGGCGGGTTTGGAATGGCTCCAGAGGGGGAGACTCCCCCACCTCTCTGGGCAGCCTCTGCCAGTGCTCTGCCACCCGCACAGGAGAGAAGGCCCTCCTCAGGTTCAGATGGAACTTCCTATGGTCACGTTTGTGCCCGTTCCCTCTTGTCCTGTCACTGGGCACCACTGGAAACAGACTGTTCCCATCCCCCTGGCACCCTCCCTTGAAGGATTGATAAGCGTTGATAAGATCCCCCCTCAGTCTTCTCTTCTCCAGACTGAAAAGCCCCAAGTCCCTCAGCCTTTCCTCATCAGAGAGATGCTCCAGTCCCCTCCTCATCTCCGTAGCCCTTTGCTGGACCCTCTCCAGCAGTTCCCTGTCCTTCTTGACCCGGGGAGCCCTGAACTGGACACAGTGCTCCAGATGTGGCCTCCCCAGGGCAGAGCAGAGGGGGAGGATGACCTCCCTCCACCTGCTGGCCACGCTCTGCTGGATGCCCCCCAGGATGCCATTGGCCTTCTTGGCCACCAGGGCACATCGCTGGCTCAAAATTGCTGAAAGCTTTCAGCTGCATTGCAGGTTCAGGTCCCCTTTCCCTCTCACCCCCCCAAAAATCCCCCACTGCGCTCGGCAGGAGCACCGTGAGCTCNGTTCAGGTCCCCTTTCCCTCTCACCCCCCCCAAAATCGGCAGGAGCACCGTGAGCTAAAAGGTACCTCGGGCTCTGCATCTCCCCGCGGCCGGCGCAGGAGACGCCGGGGCACCGGGGGGACTGTGGCTGCCGGGGACGCAGACCACGGGATGGTGACACGTCTGTAGATGGACTGCTCTTTGGAGATTGAATAAAATGGGAAAAGGTGGTTTAAAAAGGTAAAATTTGAATAGAAAGCAAAGAATAGAGAGAAGATGGGGGAGAAATTGGATGAGGTTACCCGAATGGAAAATTTTGAGCTGCTCTACCATAATTGGTATTTATGAACGACGGGGGAGAGCGCTTGTTTGCTCGTAGATCGGTGATGTTTGGTGTCATAGCAACCGGCTAACTGCTAAATAATCAATACTCCTGCATGTAAATAAACGCATAGGCACGAGGGGAAGGAGTTTCTGCTCGAGCTCTCTTAGGTTTAAGTGCTGTTGTGCAGAGAGATAAATAAAACCGCAGAAAACCAAAGGCACAGCACAACTGTAAAAGGGGTCATAATTTCGTTAAATCTGTTTGCATTTCCATAGCTGTGGAAGCGGCACCAGCTGATGTCGGGCTGCTGTACCCACGCGACAGCCCTCGGCGGCTGCTTTTTAGGCTCTGTGATATGTCACATTCTGCATGCAGCAGACCCAAAGTGCCCGAAGCGTCAGAGGCGACCCCAAAACCGGGTGTTTTGTGGGATGTCAAAGACAGCTGGTGAAGAGCGGGTGAAGCAGCGCGGGGTACCCGGCTCCGCCGTGGGGCAGGCACGCCTCCCTCACGTCACGGGGGGGCATCTGGGATCACGGGTGGGAGCGGGGCGGGCGAGCACCAGAGGCCCCAAACCTAATTAAGCCCGTAGGCAGCAGCAGCAGTGTTTGGAGCCGGTACTCTCCCATGCGCGCTGGGGTAACTCATTAACCTCAGGAGACTCATTGCGAAGTTTTATGGCCGGCTTCTGCAGAAATCCCACACGGTTAAAATAGCCTGCGCTCTCGGGGGAAAAATATAGTGCTATTTCCTTAAAAATTCTTTAAAAAAAATCATAAAATTGGGGGAAAACGCAGTTAATTGCTTGGGATATATGAAAGAAAGGTGAACAGCCAGAGCAGCTGTTAACGCCCCCGCGCTCCCTCCCCTCTGCAGGTTTCCGTACGGCAGCCACAGCTCCGACTCCACTCGTGGTGGAGTGACCTCTCTCCCCTTTTATTCGGCTGATTTAACAGGAATGTTTCCTGTTACGCAGGAACTGCCCCTCCCCGGGCGGCTCTTCGGGGGCCCGGGGCTGCGGGTCCCTGCGGGGACCGCTCTGGAGGGAACCCCGTGGGAAGAGGCACAGCCACGATGATGGAGAACCCCGCGCTTTTCGCGTTTCTTGAAAAGGAAGGGCGATCCCGGGGAAACATCCCTCCACCCTTTCTGCCACGGGAGTCCTCCATCCAATCAATCACCGCCGTGCTTCTTTCCGGGCCCTTTCATGTCTGCCGCTGTGGAGGATCGTGTCAGCAGCCCAGGTCAAGTTGTTCCTCGGTCTTTCGTACAAGCACTATAAATTTGCAGTATTTTCTGTGCACATCTTTAGTCCATTGATGTAATTAAGTGGCACGTGAGCTGTGCTGCCAGAAGTTCTCGCTGGAGCATCCGCGGTGACGTCCGGGCTTCTTCCCACAGCGATCTGGGCCCCAGAAGGTGTTCAGCTGGGATGAACGCTTTGGCGTGCATCGCTTCAGCATGTATCGCTTCAGCGTGAGCACTTTGGCATGTGTGTGTCAGCACACATCGTTTTGTCGTGCATCACTTTGGCATGCATCGCTTTGGCGTGCATCACTTTGGCGTGCATCACTTTGGTGTGCATCGCTTTGTCGTGCATTGCTTTGGTGTGCATCNGTGAGCTGTGCTGCCAGAAGTTCTCGCTGGAGCATCCGCGGTGACGTCCGGGCTTCTTCCCACAGCGATCTGGGCCCCAGAAGGTGTTCAGCTGGGATGAGCGCTTCGGCGTGCATTGCTTCAGCATGTATTGCTTCAGCGTGAGCACTTTGGCATGTGTGTGTCAGCACGCATTGCTTTGTCATGCATCACTTTGGTGTGCATCGCTTTGGCATGTATCCCTTTGTCGTGCATCACTTTGGCGTGCATCATTTTGGCGTGCATCACTTTGGTGTGCATCGCTTTGTCGTGCATTGCTTTGGTGTGCATTGTTTTGGTGTGCATCGTTTTGGCATGCATCGCTTCGGTGTGCATCACTTCAGCATGTGTCACTTTGGCGTGCATCACTTCAGCATGCGCCACTTTGAGATGCATCGCTTTGGTGTGCATCACTTCAGCGTGCATTGCTTCAGCATGCATCACTTTGGCGTGCGCACTTTGGTGTGTGTGCACTTTGGTGTGTGCGCTTTGCCATGCGTGCTTTGGCGTGCATTGTTTCAGTGAGCATCGCTTTGGCATGCATCACTTTGGTGTGCATCACTGGCATGCATCACTTTGGTTTGTGCGTTTTGGCACACGCGCTTTGGCGTGCATCACTGTGGCATGCATCACTTTGAGATGCGTCGCTTTGGTGTGCATCACTTTGGCATGTGTGCTTTGGTGTGTGCACTTTGTCATGCGTGTTTTGGTGTGCATCACTGACGTGCATTGCTTTGGTGAGCATCGCTTTGGCATGCATCACTTCAGTCTGCATCACTTCAGTGAGCATCGCTTCAGCATGTGTGCTTCAGCATGCATCACTTCGGTGTGCATTGCTTTGGCATGCATCACTGGTGTGCATCACTGGCATGCATCACTTTGGTTTGTGCATTTTGGCACACGNCATCACTGGCATGCATCACTTTGGTTTGTGTGTTTTGACACATGCGCTTTGGCATGCATCACTTTGGTGTGCATCGCTTTGGCGTGCATCGCTGTGGCGTGCATCACTTTGGCGTGCATGGCTGCGGCGTGCATCGCTGCGGCTGCAGCGCAAGGGGGCTGCCGCCAAGGAGCCCCTTGTCTTGCGGTGCTCCAGCAATGACCTCTCCCACCCCCAGTACTGATTAACCATCTCATTGCCAAACCCACCGCCTGTCTCTCCGGCCCCGCGCTGTCGCTCTCACCCCCCACCCACCGCCGTGGCTCTGTGTTTTGGACACGGTTCTGCTGAAATGGGCATCTTGCGTGCTGCAGGCTCCAGTCCTCTCTCTTAATTTGATGTTACGTGCTTACGGCGCGGCACCTCATCCTCGTCGTGAGGCGAAGCGGTGCCGAGCCGTTTGCCCTCACGCCGCTCTCCAACCCGGGCTGCTGCCAGAGCACAACGCGCTGCTCTCACTGCGTTACACTGCGGCAGGTGCAATTCCCATTTCTGGTGCTAATTGCCCGGATCGGCTCTCCTGCTCACATCTTCACCCTTCGATTTTATTTTTTTTTTTTAATTTTTTTTTTTTAAAAAGAAGCAACCCTCAAGCCCAGGGTTAACGACCAATGCGCCTTTTGTCCCCGAGCGAGCGCCGTGCTGGCGGCCGAGCCGCTCGCTACGGGACTGTCCTGGTTTGAGGTAAAACAGAACCAATTTTGTTCAGTAACTTCGCTTCTTAGCTGGGCCTCTTCTCACTACTGAAATTAACAGCATATTGTGCAGACACTGTTCACTTTCTCAGAGTGATAAGACCAATGTCTATAGTTGATGTCCAGACATGGTATGCAGAGAGGCTCCTGCTTATACTTGTTGCTATAACACCCAAGGCCAACCAACTTTGTTGTTTGCCCCGTTGGAGGGTTGGAAGCGGAAAAGCGTAGTGGGGTCCCACCTGCGGGGAGGAGCGGACAGGACAGGTGACCCAAAACTGACCAACAGGGTATTCCATCCCATCTGCATCATGCTCAGTATAAAAGCTGATGGATCAAAGGGTCAACCCTCTTGGCTCTTCCTACAATGGCCGACGTCTGAGGAGGACTCCGTTCGTCTGCCTGTGATCCCGATCCTGAATCCAGATCCGGAATCCAGTTCTCGTCCGTCACTGAGTCCAGCCTGGGACTGGCCCAGTGCCAGCCGGTGTCGTGATTGTCATCTCGGGAGCTTGATACGGTTTTGTATATATTTTTTTTCATTATTTCTTTTTATTTTATTATTAATATTTCATTAAAGTAGTTTAGTTCCTTCTAAACTCATAAGTCTCTTTTTCCTCCTCTGCCTCTCTCTCTGAAGAGGGGTAGAGGGGAGCATCTGTCGGTCCCATCTGGGGTCCCCCAGGTCCCCAGTAGCCGATTTGGCCTAAACCACGACAGGGACGCTGCCTGCTGGCCGCGGCGTTAGAAGCGGCGCCGCTGTTCGCAGGCGCTTGCTGTCCGCGCCGGTAGGATCACTCCCGGAGGATGACAACGAGCTAAATGGCGAGACGAGGCCCCTGCGTCCAGTTACTGCTGTGACTGACGCTGCCTCAGAGCTGCAGCGTCGCGTGGGGAAGGCGAGGAAGAGGATGGGGCGGTGTTAAGCGCACGGTTGGCAGCCGAAGGGCCGCCAGATGATCTAATCACGGCCGGGCTTGTTTTTGGTAAGCCGGCACCGTGCCGTGCCAACGCCGTTGCTGTTTCTGCACTTGGTTTCTCAGCAAAGGCGGTGGCAAGCGAGGGCGGGAAGAAGCCAGCCTCGCCCCGGCGCCCTGAGATGGTCTTTTGCATTTCCAGGAGGAATTCAACTACTGTGAATGTCTGGAGGTGCAGTGCGTCCTCCCCAAATTACGGCACCCACTTCAGCGTGGTGCGGATATGGAGAGTACGTGAGAACTCATTACTGGTTTTAGAAGAAAGAGTAAGAAAGAATCTGCTGATTGACTCATTCTTGTTCAATTTGATATTTAGACTTTACTTATAACCATATTTGCATACATTTACATACATCTCAGTGAAATATCGGTCTAGCGGAGATACATGCAACTTGGCATTAACAAAAATGAACGCTTATTCTATAAACGTTTTTTTTTCCCCTTGCAAAAACCACTGACTAACAGTACTCTTGAACAGAGAGTATCTTGAAAACTTCCCCTGTTCAAAACAATCCCTATTCTTCTGGAAAAAAACACAACCCAACCACAAACCACTTCTTTCCCTTGGAAGTGAAAGCTGCTGGTGGCGCAGAGCGGCCGTGCCAGGCGGCGCTCGTGGTGCTTGGAGGAATGTCCTCGCCTCCTGCTCCTCCGTTATAGCCCTCGCCGTCTCCCCCGGTGCCCCTCGCTGTCCCCTGTCCCCTGGTGGGGCACTCTGGGCACCGGGCAGCCCCACAGGACCCCCCCAGCCCCGGTGCTCCCGCGGGCGTGCAGCCCCAGCTCAGTGATGAGTTTCCCCATGGCAGGAGATGAATTTTTTTCTCTCCTCCTGCGCATCCTCACAGATAACTGCATCTGCTGCCGGGGGTTGCTTCGGCGGTGCTGAGCGCTGGGGTGCTTGGGCGTCACTTGCTCATTTGTCGTTGGCGTAGACGAACAGGTTTGTTTGTGGTGAGTTAAGTTAGGAGCATCTCCAGGCTGTGGTTTAATGCACAGAGAACCCGGGGTGCACAGAGAACCCGGGGTGCACAGAGAACCCGGGGTGCACAGCACGTCTCGGAAGGTATAGAAAACACAGAAAAAAGGGTCCGCAGGCAACTGCAGGCAGCCAACCCTCTCCTCCCGAGCATGTGTGTGGGTGCCGGGGAGCATGAGATGGTCAAATCATAGAATCATAGAATGGTTGAGGTTGGAAAGGACCTTGACGATCATCGAGTTCCAACCCCCCTGCCATAGGCAGGGACACCTCCCACCACACCAGGCTGCCCAAGGCCACCTCCAGCCTGGCCTTGAACACCTCCAGGGATGGGGCCTCAACAACCTCTCTGGGCAACCTGGGACAGTGCCTCACCACCCTCACAGGGAAAAACTTCTTCCTCATGTTCAATCTAAACCTGCCCTCTTCCAGTTTGAAGCCATTCCCCCTCGTCCTATCACTACAAATGCCGGTTATGAACACGGTGGTTGTCGAAGCTGACGGTGCTCAGGGGGTCGGTGGCCCACGTGGGACTGAGCCCCCGGGAGCAAAGGGAGCAGCTCGTGTCCCCCCTCTTCTCTAGGGAGAAGCTCAATAAACAGGTTTCATCCCCGGCCAGGTGCAGAGCGCGAGGCGCGAGTTAGCAAAATGAGGAGGTTTTGAGAAAGGTTGGAGAGGAACCGTGGGGAAACGCTGGGTGCTGGTGGGGAAAAACACTGGGTGCTGGTGGGGATCACTGGGTGCTGATGGTAAAAGCCTGGGGCCACTGCTCCTGCTGCCCCCAGGGGGCTCAGGTAGGGTCCTCGCGTGGGGGTCCCGCATGGCGCTGCTCCAGGGTCTCCATTAAACACACCAAATCTTTTCTCGTACACAAAAGGCCGTTCCTTTCTGCACCGCGCAGGAAACGAGTAGATGTGTTTTGTAAAATACACTTCAGTTAATATTTAATGCTATGTTTGAAAGTGAAAATGAAAAAAAAATATTAATTTGTCTTTCTTTGGTGCTTACACCACCGGTTTAATTTCAATCCGCAAACACTTTGAATAAAAGAAACACCTTTTAAATTTCTTTCTTTGGAATTAGTAATGGGTAAACATACTATTTATGTTCTCCAAAGCTGTAGAAATCAGCCTCATGGAAAGCTAATTCAGCTTAGCGGTGTCTGATTTCCACCCCCCCTCCAAATGCATTAAGTTATTTTAAATACATGAGTGTTAAAATTTAAAGCGGATGCCTGTGGCCCTCCTTGGGCGGGTCTGCCCTCTCTCCCGGAGCGGGGCGAGGGCGGGAGGAGCAGGGCAAGGTCCCTGTGGAGCATTCCGGTGCCTGTCCCGCCGCAGGTGGCCCAGGGTGGGGGACCGGGAGCATCGCCCCGGGGCGGAGGGTCGGGGGTCTGCCAGCCCCGACGCCGCCCTCGCCGAGCACAGGACCAGCGCCGGTGCCCGGATCCGGCCCTCGGGAAACGTCAGTGCCTTTTCCCACTCCCTCTGCTCCGGGTGTCCCCCGTTAAAAGTCTTTGAAGAAAGATCAGACAAACAATAGACAGACATAAAATGTTAACCGTCGAGTACTACTGAAAGAAAACCTGTGCAATGCCCTAACGAGGGATATGGAAACCAAATTAATCAGTACGCGTGTGTTAAAATAAATGACAGATGTGGTAGCGCTGCACCTCAGTTACGTGGGGGCAGATGGTGAAGATCACGGCTGGGGCGGCCGCAGCAGCATCTGCCCCGTGGCCTCCAAGCGCCGGCTCATCCCCTCCGCCGCCCTGGAAAATGCTCCGCCAGCTCTCAGCGTTTCTTCTTCTCCGGTGGGTTGGGTGGATGTGAAACAGAAGTTAGAATGGGAGTTAGACACAGCTGTGAAATAAGTAGATTTTCTGATTTTGGTGGGGTTTTTTTTGTGTGTGTGTGTGTTTTGGGTTTTTTTTCTCCCTTTTTAGGGTATGTTCATCCTTCCTCTGATCAAATCAGCCCCCGGCTGAATGTTGCAGCCTCTCGAGGTGTTCTAACAGGAGGAGTTGGCTCTGAGCCTCACCCAGACAATGCCCTCAGGTTCTCAGGTTGCCCTGAAGTTCAGACCCTTGAGTTGTTTTATTTCCCGGGTGGCTCTGAGTCTGTGGGACGCTGTGGGAAGGAGAACCCTTCCACTCCAGCGCCCAGGTGCCCACCGGCCGCCCCGGCTGCTCCTCTCCACCGCCCGCAGTGTTCTTCTTCCAGCACCCGGGGAAACGAACCGGGTAACGAGCTCAGGAGGTTCTTAGCAGACACTCGAGAGGAAAAAGTCAGAGCTGCCTTCGCAATGCACGGCAAAGAAAAAGGAAAAAAAACCCCAAGATGAGACTGAAAGATTGTGCGAACATTTTCACCCCAGCGTGCCCATATGGTGCGTCGGACAACGGCGTTTTATGGCCATGCATTGGACTGGGCACCACTGCCCTGCTCTGCCTTGGAAATCCTCCTTACTTACACACTGATGACCTTAAGGAACAGAAATATACTTGGTCATTAAGTAACATTAGAAAACTTAATTAAAAAAATCCCCATAAATAGTGAGCAATGTACAAATAAATTCTCTGCTGACTCAGCCTCAGCCAGCGTGGGCTGGGCTCTCCTCTCCCTTCGGAGGGGGAGGATTTGTCACCCACCGGTGAGCAGCAGAGATGTTTTGAAGAAGATAAAAAAATCCTTCCTTCAAAGCTTCCCAAAAAAGGAATAAATCGTTGCTCTTGTGCTTAATTTACGGTGCTCAATAAGTCTTCTGGGAAAGCCAAGGTGCGGCCCCTGTGCCTCGGCTTGTCACAGGCGGCGAGAGCCGGTGTCGGTGCCAAAGGGAGGCAAGAGAAGGTTTCCAGGAGGACCGGCGTTGTGCAAGATGTGTATGGTATTCCGTTTTTTAGCAGAAAACGGGAATGGCTGTTTAAGCTGTGCCTTAAAATGCAGTGGAGATGGGCAGTGTATTGCAGAGAGTGGAGTCCTACCCGGCCAATTCCACGGGGGTCAGACCATCAGCGCTCTGGAGCTCTGGGGGGTTCAGGGCCCAACGGGACCACACGGGAGGGAGCCTGGGTGGCTTCAGGGGACATGGGCTTATGGCCAAGCCTTGGCCCCTCGCCCCCGCTGAGCCTGCACATCAACCTGCACCAGCCTTGGCAGCCCCAAGTCATCCTTAATGTCTTCAATACTCAACAAATGTTGCATCTTTGTTGACAACATGGACAGTGGGGTTGAGTGCACCCTCAGCAAGTTTGCCGATGATACCAAGCTGTTTGGCGAGGTAGACACGCTGGAGGGGAGGGATGGCATCCAGAGGGACCTGGACAGGCTGGAGAGGTGGGCCCAAGCCAACCTCATGCAGTTCAACA